>CM041779.1:60157371-60612558 GCA_023374045.1 Limonium bicolor | reverse complement strand
AGTTGTAAGCATTGTTTATGTAATGGAAGAGCATTTGTATCTGTTTGGGATTCGTCAGAGAGTAGTCTTGCATGTCTTAGGTAGTAAGCGTGCGGCGTGTGACGGTCTCAGAACCAGGGTGGTTTTGGGTCGTTACAGTGAGGATTTTCGAGACATGCATTGGCATGTGGGGGACAACGCCTAAGAGTTGGTGAAAGTAGTATTAGTGGAGCATAATATTCGATAGCCAGTGGCTAGATGATGGTATGTGGATTTTGATAATGCCACTGCTATTCACAGAGAGCAACCGAGAAGAAGTTAGAGGAGAAGAAAACTGAAAGATTTTATTATTACTTCTGTTTGTTTGTTATGGTAGTAGAGTGCAGGAAAGGGTCCTATTTATAAGGACAATTAGGAAGAATCTAAAGACTTAATGACAACTGTAATAAGAAGCTAATGACTGTGTTATTAATCCTTACATGGTACGGCTGAGCAGAGAACAAGAAGCAGGACTGTTAGCCTATTGCTATTATATGTGAATGTTGTAGTGCTCCACTAGGCGTTACGTGACTTATTCTTTTCGGACCTTGAGTGTCTGTTTTCTTGGTTGTCTTATAGTATAGTTAATTAGTACATAGGTAATAGTTTACATCTGGATCAAGGGATATAGACCGGCGGGCGCAAGTATTTGCGATGACGTCTCCCGCCCACATTCGTACCTAGTAATGTAATTCGTATGGAATTAGTTTATTAACTATGTCCTGGAGTATAAATTGGTGAGTGCAAGTCTTGGTGTTACAATGTTACTTGTACGTGTTTGAATCCGATAACGAAGTTAGTATATTATATCTTCGTAGCATATATTATCTAGTATAATCATTGTATGTCAACGAGTACCCCATATATTCCAGTTTTCATAATGCGTCACAGTTAGGTTACAATATGACTTGCTGTTACTTTCATGGACGTATGTATGCCCTTTCTGTATCGTAGATTATAATTTATAACATGATGATATTCGTGTGCCCAGTTTACATAAACACTCCTCATATGTTTATGATTTTATGTGTTATAGTTATTAGGGGTGTTTCAACCTACCTCCCTTAAAAAGACTTCGACCTGAAGTCTTGTCTCATTATTAATGTTCGTGTTTTGGCCACTCACGGGGATCAAGTCCCAAATTTGTTATCACTAGCCAAGGGATCACACCCCGCAAATTCCACAGTTCTATTTCTCCATTTGTGCTTATGAGCACCACGCCACATCTGTGGCTTCACCAAGTTCTCAATAATATTGCAGTGTACCAGTAATATTCATATACTGTACTCATAAGAAACCAGATGAACAAGTCATTCGCTCATAACCACCATGTATTCAAACAATCCACACACACAGTTCACACACATAGCATCCAAAACAACACAACAAACAAACAACAAACAGCAAAAACGCAACACGCCTACCCCCTTAAAAATGGATTACGCCCACGTAATCCCCACTATATCATCCTTGAACATCGGTTCAGGATGTTTAAGTATCCTGGAGTATTTCAGTTTCTATGCAATGTAGCTCTCCTTAAAATCCTATCAAAGGTCCTAACCATGTTAATGGCTTGGTTTCTGTATTAAAAGACCTTTATCGGTATTCATTCCGATTTACCAACGGATTCGGGTTTACTCCCTCTGGGTTTATGGTATTGGCAGATAAGTCACTTGTTAATCAACTGGAAGATGTGAGAAATGGTCCACCAGCTTCTGTTGTGCGACTCTATTTACCTTAGGGTTTAGTTTTCCCTTTTCATTTGTTTACAATGTATTATCTAGCTCCTTTGAATCTTTATAATTTAATTGTAACAGTCTCTTTATTGACACTTGGTATTTTAATCTGTACATGGTCTTGGTGGGATGTAACTTGTCTATCCATTTACTCTGGAGGTCAGAAGTTCATGCATTTAGTGTGCTTTTAAGCGTCTAAATTGTTCTTCCTGGCTAACCTTTTGGCTCTAACTCATGTATTGAAATACCTCAAACCTAGTTATTTTGTTTAAACACCTAAATATGGTATATCAAGACTAAAAAGAGTCTTAGAAACATTAGTAAACAAATTTAAACAAAAGAAAACAAGAAATGTGCTTTAAGGTCAATAAAGGCCAAAATGTGCTTTAAGCTTGGGTTGAGCTTGGTTAAGACCTAATGAACTTACCAAGACCTCATTTATATACTAATGAACATATTAAACCAATTACCAAAGAAAACCAAGCTTGAAAACAAGTCAAAACACAAAATGTGCTTTAAGGAGTCTTAAAGCACATTTTTGAAGAATTGTCTTGTAAATGAGTTTTGAATGGCTAAATGTCCATCATTACTCTTTAATTAATATGTGTACTATATAGTATCACATTTGGAGGTCTATATCAATGGGAAATCAAAAATTTCACTTCTAAGTGCCTTGTTTTTGTGAATAGTGATTTTAATAAGCTAGTTTGTAACATATGTTTGTATAAGTAATTAAATTGACAAATAAAGACTATAATACCCCTAAGTACTAAAAGGGGGCCGGTTTTCTTAAGTGTGGTGACTTACCACTCTCTTGTAACATATTAAGTAAATAATGATAACTAAATAAAGTGCCTTTTACTTTATTACTACAAATATCTTCAAAAGTAAGTCTACCTTCATTTCTCCTTCTTCCTTGTATTCACACGGTCCCATGCTCTCTTCAACCTCTCTTCTTCATTCTCTTCCACGGTAATACCACACCACTATCATTAAACCTCTTCTTTGATCTCTTGTAAAATCTAGCTCACTTAACCAAATAAAAACAAACACCACCATTCTCTTAGTCTCATCAAGCTCTTCATTCCTATCTTCTCAAAACTTCAAGACCACCATTTCGGTGCCATGGAGTTCCACCATTGAAGGAGCTTGAGCTTGTATTTCTACATATTATTACTCTCCTTTGCTTCTAGGTAAGGAATCTCAAATAAAAACTTCATTTCCTCCATGTTTTGTTGTTAACCGAAAATACCCATTGAAGGTGCTCTTTATATGGCTTTGTTTTAGCTTCATTCCAACCTTTCAAGGACTAGGTGGAGTCCTCTCTTCATAGATATTCAAACTCCCTTCAAAGAACAAGGTAAAACAACTACATTGATGTTTTTGAAACAATGTAAAAACTAGGGTTTACAATGAGATGAAGCATTAAGCTTCTATACTCATTTCAATGCTTGTATATTGTTTAGTAGTTGACAAGGAACCAAGTACCTACCCGATTTTAAACAAGAAAGGAGTTTGTGTGGAAAAGAGGTAAATGTACTAACCTAATGTAGTTTAATGCCTTAGGAGAAATGAGCTTATGATGCTTGTTAAAACTACCTAAAGAGCAAATGGTAAATGACCTAGTGAAATGTTCTCAAGGAGACTAGTAAAAGAACATATGTCTTGCTGTATGTATTTGCAGGTCAAAGGCATATATATTTTGGAAATTCAGTGTTTAAGAGTTATGCACTTTAAGGGCCTAAGAGCCATGCATTTTAAGGGCCTAAGTGCCATGCAATTTAAATTATGCATTATATGGAAATATAGTGTGATTTGAGTGAAGTATTGTGTATGAGAGTGTTCTTGGTGATTTTAGGTGTTCTTGTGTGTTTAATGGAGAAAACAAAGTGTTTAGGCTTAGTAATGTTCTAGGAGAACCCATGTCAAAATTTAGGAAATATCCAAGGAGTCTAGGTGTTAATGTAAGGCTTGGTGAATTAGAGGTGTTAGGAATTTCGGTATGAAATGAGTAAGTGTTTAAGGTTATAGATGATTAGTTTCATGGATGTGTATGTGGATATAAGTGTACCAATGTTCTTAGGAAACATTAAGAGGCTTAAGGAGAAGTTTGGTGAAGATTTGACAAAGTTTGGGCAAGTTTAGATGGCGTCCGACCCAAGTTTGGGTCGGACAGCCTCTGTTAGACGTCAGGAAATTGTTCTGGAACGGTCCGACCCAGAGGACTTGGGTCGGACATGGGTCGGACGGTCATGTTTTGAAGGGCGGAAAATGTTCTGGAATGGTCCGACCCAGTCGAGTGAGTCGGACGTGGGTCGGACGGTCGTGTTTTGTAAGGCGGTAAAGGTTCTGTAATGGTCCGACCCAGTCGAGTGAGTCGGACGTGGGTCGGACATGTATGTTCAAAGGTCGATGAAATCTCTGGAATGGTCCGACCCAGAAGGTTGGGTCGGACATGGGTCGGACAAGTTAAGTTTTTTCAAACCCAAAACCCACTGGAAGGGTCCGACCCTGTTGTGGGTCGGACGGTGGGTCGGACAGACCAAAACTTATAAAAAAAAATAACAAAGAATGTGACAATTGTAGTTAACCCTAGGGGGTATAATGAAGGTGACCTAGGGTAAGTTAGACATTAAAAACATGTCATACAATCATGTTAAACATATAGTAAGTTTGAAGTTAAATAAATAATTAACCGACGTATTAATCGTGTATAGGAGCGACCTACGGAGGAAATCAATCGAGGCAAGGACCAAGGTATGGTTTTCTTGCAGTCTGTTGCCTACCGGTTTACACCGGCTTGTGTGTTGCTTGTTTTCTGTGTGTTTATGACTTTGTAAGATTAAACCATGTAAAGAGTTTACAGTTGTTAACTATTATTATGTTGTTAAGTATGACTCTCTCTTCCCTTGTGTGTGTCTAACAAGACTTGACCTATTATTGTGATTTGTTTATTGAGTTCAATAATGAACTGCTGACAAGTGCTAACGGGGGAAGTGAGGAGTCCGGTCTGTTCCGGCCACGCGTGTGAGTATGGGAGTCGATGTCATAACCGGTTCGATTCTCTTTGTATGTTATGGTTGTTTTCCAATTTGGTTTCCAACCTTCCCTTAAGCTTAACCAAGGCTATTTTACTAACTCATGTCGGGCCACAGGGGCATACTATGTGTTATTTCGGTGGGCTTGGATCACTATATCCGAGGCACCTTGTGTTAAGTTATCCGTTCAATCTAACAGGACGGTAATGAGTTATGTAACGAGCTTAGCATGAGCATGGCAACATTCTCTAGGCTCTCTATGGGGACTAACTGTGTTGGTTCTCTTCCTAAAAGGAACTTTTCTTGTGTGTTGTGTGTGATGTTGTGTACAATACCCATGTTATGATATATATGTATAAGTTGTGTGTTTTAAAATGAATGCCATGTCATCATGACAATTAGTTTGCGCGCATCCCGGTAGCCGATGGGCTGCGCATTAACCATACCAGCCAAGGGTTGCTGACCCCCTCGGGGGCTCCATATTTCTTTTACTGCAGGATGAGGATCGAAGAAGCGGAGTGGCTTTAGATTCTAGGATGCAGGTTTACTTTTGATTACTTTTGGATGTTGGCCCGGGATGCGCCTGTGCTCCCGTGGCGTTATGTATTTTGGTTGTGAACGGTTTACAGTGACAGTATACAGTAAAGGATGTAAGTAAACACTCGGTATTTTGTTAATGTATATATATGGTTATTAGTTCTATGCTCGGGAGTCTGATCATCAGACTGGTACACTTGTATTTATTCAGCCTTGTTAACCATGTGGGTGGTTGACGGCGTTGTAGCACCATTCGTTTAGTTACTGTTTAGTTGTTTAAATTCCGCTGCGATTTCAAGTAGTGTTATGTGCATAGTAGGGGTGTTACAAAAAGTGGTATCAGAGCGAAGTATCGCTCTGATGACTAGAATACCGAGCTTAGGGATATACCGAGTTAGGAAACCTAACTACAGTTACCTAAGTGAACAGTTATGGAAAGGTTAACCACTAACTAAGTGTGGAATACCTTATGGTCGGGAAAACGTTACAACCGTTGGACCGATAAGTGTGCAAGCATATTGCTAATGAATATTCATGTGAATTCAGATGTCAGGTCGACCGAGAGGTAGAGGCCATGGCAATGGAGATACGGGTGACCAGGGCGAGAATACTACGGCTCAGGTTATGGCTGAGGCAGTAGCAGCCGCCGTAGCCCAAATGGTACCCCAACTCGTAGCTGCGATTCAGCAGGGGCAAATGCCCGGAGTTCAACCACCACCACCGCCACCGCCACGAGAGACCAACTGGTCAAGGCGTTGGCTGATCTGAGGCCACCCTCATTCAGTGGGGAGACTGATCCCCGTAAGCTCGAGGCGTACATCTCCGAAATGGAGACCGCCTTCGAAACCTTAGCAGTACCTGAGCAGGTCAAGGTTCGACTTGCTGCATATTACTTGAAGGGCTCGACACAGAGCTGGTGGAAGCTAGTACGGGAGGGCAGAGTGGCTGACCCGACCTTTCAGTGGAGGGAGTACACGACTCTGCTGCGAGCCAAGTACTACCCAATACACGTGCAAGAGGCCAAGCGCCTGGAGCTGGACAGTTTGAGGCAAGGGGATAAGATGACGGTAGATGAGTACTACTCAGCCTTCATCGGACTTATCCACCTGCTACCGGATCTGGGTTACTAAGACAGATCCTTGTGAACCGTTTCTACAACGGACTGAACTATCGCCTACGCTATGGCATGGGGCCAACTGGATATACCACTTTGCAGGTAATGGGACTACAATGTGATGTGAATAAGTGTGTACAATGTGTTGATGTGATGTGAATTTATTTGGCGGGGCATAACTGACACCCTAAATATAGGAGTGCTATCATGCCGCTGCAATTGTGGAGATCACCGTCCGTCTGAGGGACGAGGAGAGTGCGCTCAAGCGCAAGGCCATGAACGAGGGCTAAGGCACGCAAGGGCAATGGGGAGGAAAGAAGAAGAAATCATATCCCCAGTCCCAGAAGGACAGCAACAGGGTGGCAAGGGCCAGACCCAGACCACCACTGCTGAGGAGCCTCTGCAGCTCACCTATGCGTATGCGGCCAAGCCCCTACGTTCTTACCCACCTAAGGGTAATGACCTAATCCTGTGTGATAAGTTGAAGTGTATGTTGATAAGTTGTTAAACAAGTATTGATTTTGTGTTGTGATAGCAGCTAGCACGGGCTCTGGACCGGAGCGCCGCTATTATTGCAAGTGGTGTAACGGAGACCACCCCGGCAAGGACTGCAAGGGTAATGATGTGCAGTGCCGATACTGCAAGAAGATGGGTCACCGCGACTTTGAATGCTGGCAGAACCCAAACAGTAGAAACTACAGGCCCAAGGGGCAATGGAAGGGTAAGACCACTGCGACCACCAATGGCCCGAAGACGGTGAATCAGCCACCCTCAGATCAGAGGTACACAGAGTCCCAGAAGGGGAAGGGGTCGGGGTCCAGCAAGGCCGCCTTGAATGTGGTGGACCGGTCTGAGGCGCCAGGGCCCTCTTCTAGACCAGGTACCGCCTAAACTGTTGAATGTAATAAGTGTTTGCATACCGCATTCCATGCATGTGTGTTAGTGAGTTTAAGTAAACAACCATGTGAGTAAATAATTAAAGTATAGTGTGAAAGTCACCTAATTAGAGTACTCTAAACTTAAAGGAACCTTCAATATATGTTATCCAATCCCACCCACACCAAACCCTGAAGAAACCACCATCAACATCACCGACTTTCCAATGGAGCAATGTCAGGTCATCCAACCAGGTATGGTACTCTAAATGGATACCTGACACCGGAAGCACAAATCCATATCATCAGACGATGCGATGAACTTGGAGCAAAACCAGAGGGTTTCTACACACCCGAATACCCGAACGGATCAAGAATGCAATTGAAGATGATGTGCATGGGTAAGGACTGGAACCCTTACACCAAGACATATCAAGAAGTGCGAGCTGAAGATGGAGCAACTGTACCAAGTATACCTGAGGAGTTCCTTGCGGTCGTTAACCACGCCGTGGGAATTGCTCAACAAGTTGAAACGGATTCAATTCCAAGTGTGAAAGCAGATCTATGATTGTGAACTTCTACCAGAAAGGTGGACGGTAGGTTTACACCAATAAGGACGAGTCACCCGAGTCTCTAAGTAAGGGAGTACCCGTGGTGTCTTGGTCCATTGGTGATACTGCAGTGTTTGTGTATGGCGAGCAGAAGCGTGCTGATCTCGCGAAGAAGCTATGTTGAAATCAGGAGATGTGTTAATCATGGGTGGGCAGTCAAGGATGCTATATCATGGCATCAGAAAGATCAAACTGAATACCGCACCGTCGGCAGTGATCAATGCCACACACATGAAACCCGGACGTTTGAATTTGACCTTTAGACAGTTTTAAGCCTTGTATAATTATGTGATGTGATAACCAGTGTATGTTAAGGATGTTGTAAGTGTTAATTATGGCGACAGTATAAGCCAACAATGTTGTAAAGAGAGTGTGTTAATGAATAAAGTGGAGTTGTTTGAAGCATATAAACCGTGTTGTTACCCAATACTTATTAGTTTGCCAATGAATTAGGCTGTGCACTCGGAACGGGAGGTATACTGAGTGTCTGCAATGAGGCAGAAGCCGCAAGAGCGGCACAATCCTCACCGGTACCTTTCCAGTCAATGGCGTGGACGCTTCGATCTTGTTCGACTCCGGAGCCTCACACACATTTATTTTGCTATCTTTTGCGAAGAGGCTGGGGTTAGACGGTGATGAGATGCCAGACTTCCTAGTCACTCTCCCGTCGAAAGAGCGGATCAGGTGTACCCGTTACCACCGAGATGCTGTTGTACGAATCAGAGGTGAAGAGTTTCCGATCGACTTGATAGAGTTCGACGGACTTGGTTTTGATGTGATTGTCGGGATGAACTGGTTGGAGCGGTACAAGGGCAGAATCCTATGTGCCGAGCATCGACTGCTTCTTCGGAGTCCATCTAGGGTTACATATCTTACCGCCAGAGGCCCAGGGAGCCTTCGACTCAGATCATCACCGCCATGGCTATGTGTCATGAATTACGACGAGGGAGTGATGTATACCTCTGCTATGTCCAGGACATAGAGAGAGATCCAGAGTTTAGTCCTGATGTGCCGGTAGTGTCGGAGTTTCCTGATGTATTTCCTAAGGAACTGCCGGCATGCCGCCAGCACGGGAAGTTGAGTTTGAGATTGATTTGGTTCCGGGCACCGGACCAATTGCGAAGGCGCCCTATCGTATGGCTCCAGCAGAGATGGCTGAGCTCAAGGAGCAGCTGAGAGACCTACTCGACAAGGGGTTCATCCGCCCTAGCGTTTCACCATGGGGAGCGCCGGTCCTCTTCGTGAAGAAGAAGGACGGTAGCCTCCGCCTGTGTATTGACTATCGAGAGCTGAATGCAGTTACGGTGAAGAACCGTTACCCTTTACCACGCATCGACGATCTATTTGATCAGTTGAGGGGAGCATCAGTATTCTCCAAGATAGACCTACGATCCGGATACCACCAGATTGCCATCCGTTGACAGTGATATCGAAAAGACAGCATTCAGAACTAGGTATGGGCATTATGAGTTCACAGTTATGCCGTTTGGCTTATCAAATGCACCAGCTAATTTCATGGACTTAATGAACCACTTGTTCCAAGATCAGTTGGACAAGTCAGTGGTAGTCTTCATCGACGATATACTTGTATACTCGAAATCGAGAGGTGAGCATGAAAGCCACCTGAGAATGTGTTACAAACATTGAGGAAGAATCAGTTGTATGCTAAGTTTTCGAAATGTGAATTTTGGTTGAACCAAGTATCCTTTCTTGGACATGTGATTTCTGAGGCCGGGATCGCTGTTGATCCGGCAAAGATTGATGCTGTGCGCACCTGGCCTAGGCCGAAGACAGTTACCGATATCAGGACAGGACTTCCTCGGTCTGGCAGGTTATTATAGGAGGTTTGTAAAGACTTCTCCAGTGTCTCGAAGCCGATGACTTCCTTAATGAAAAAGGATGCACCATTCGAGTGGACAGTCGACTGTGAGAGTTCTTTCAAGAGTCTCAAGGATGCTCTGACATCTGCACCGGTCCTGACATTACCAGACGGTCCAGATGGTTTTGAGGTCTATTGCGACGCATCAGGCAGGGGTATGGGTTGTGTGTTGATGAACACGGGAAGGTCGTAGCTTACGCCTCCCGACAGCTGAAGAAGCATGAAGAGAACTACCCTACCCATGACTTAGAATTGGGGGCCATTGTCTTCGCACTGAAGATATGGCGACATCACTTGTATGGGGTAAGTGTGACGATCTATTCTGACCACAAGAGTTTAAAGTACTTGTTCACTCAGAAGGAGTTGAACATGAGACAAAGAAGGTGGGTTGAATTTCTGAATGACTACGACATTAATCTGCAATATAAGGAGGGTAAGGCAAATGTGGTAGCTGACGCACTGAGTCGCCGAGCACACTCTCTCCATTCGCTAGTCTCTCATCTAGCTTGGTTGAAGAGTGCGGAGTGCTCAGATGACGGATCAGTACATGATGGAGATTAGACAGAAGCTTATTGATGGCACATTCGAGGGTCAGAAGTACGACTTCAGACTCCACGATGATGACCTGATTAGGCTTAATGGCCGATTGTGTATACCGAGGAGTAACACTGAGTTGAAGGAGCGCATATTGAGTGAATCCCATTGTTCTACTACTTCGATTCACCCCGGAGCTTCAAAGATGTATAAAGGTATGAAAAGATATTTTTGGTGGACTGGAATGAAAAAGGATGTGAATGACTATGTGTTGAGGTGTCTCACTTGTCAGAAGGTCAAGTTTGAGCACCGAAGGCCTGGTGGTATGGTACAGCCAATGCCAGTGCCTGAGTGGAAGTTCCATGACATTTCTATGGACTTCGTAGTAGGGCTTCCGCCTACAAGGGGAGGTCTGAATATGATTTGGTTATTGTTGACCGACTGACCAAGGTGGCTCGATTCATACCGATGAAGGACACCTGAAAGTGGCAAAATTGGCAGAACTCTTCGACAGAGAGATTGTAAGGCATCATGGGGTACCGAAAAGAAATTGTATCTGACAGAGATACTAGATTCTTATCGAGATATTGGAAGTCTACACGAGAAGAATTGGGTACCGAACTGAAATTGAGTACAGCGTTTCACCCACAGACCGATGGTCAGAGTGAGCGCACCATTCAGACACTTGAGGATATGTTACGTGCATGTGCACTTGACTTTCAGACCAGCTGGATTGATAAGTTACATCTGATCGAGTTTAGCTACAACAACAGTTACCATGCTTCGATCAAGATGTCTCCCTTCCAGGCCTTGTATGGTAGACCATGCCGCATGCCATTATGCTGGGAGGAGTCGAGTGAGACGGTTCATTATAGGACCAGAGTATTTGGAGCAAGTTCAGGCAGAAGTTCGCCAGATCCGGGCTAACATGAAGACAGCTCAGGATAGACAGAAGCGTACGCCGATGTACGCAGATGTGACCTGGAGTTCGCCGTGGGCGATCAGGTATTTTTGAGAGTATCCCCCATGAAGGGAGTGTTTCGTTTTGGCAGAAAGGCAAGTTGAGCCCAAATATGTGGGGCCTTATGTTGTACGGAGCGGATCGGCCCGGTAGCTTACAGACTTGATTTACCCGCCGAGCTGGGCAAGGTACATGATGTATTTCATGTGTCCCGTTGAAGAAATATGTCTCATCCGTCTCATGTACTTCAGCCTGAGAGGCTAACTTTAGAGCCGACCATGCGATCAGTGGAGACTCCGGTACGCATTCTGGATACTAAGACTCGAGACACTCGCCATAAGTCTGTGAGACTGGTGAAGGTTCTCTGGTCTAACCAGGACGTTGAGGAGGCCACTTGGGAGCTGGAAGATAAGATGAAGGCGAAATACCCGTCATTGTTTACTTCTTAGTGTTTGTATGTACAGGGTACGGGGCGTACCCATATTTAAGGGGGGTAGAGCCGTTTCGGTTATGTGTATGACATGTATTTGGGATACATAGTCCGTGTTGTGTTGTTATGTGTTACCCTGTTATGTTACAGACCGCTGAGTCTGAATGATGTTGTGATGTTTTGTTGTTTGGACCTTGTGTCTGAGGTAATGTAAAGATGTTGTTAATGTTGATATGGAAGTGTTGTTGATATGCGTTCCCGTGTTCTATTATTTAGGATATGTGGAAGTATGAACTTTGGGGACAAAGTTCTTTTAAGGGGGGTAGATTGAAATACCCCAAACCTAGTTATGTTGTTTAAACACCTAAATGGTATATCAAGACTAAAAAGAGTCTTAGAAACATTAGTAAACAAATTTAAACAAAGAAAACAAGAAATGTGCTTTAAGGTCAATAAAGGCCAAAATGTGCTTTAAGCTTGGGTTGAGCTTGGTTAAGACCTAATGAACTTACCAAGACCTCATTTTATACTAATGACAATTAAACGAATTACCAAAGAAAACCAAGCTTGAAAACAAGTCAAACACAAAATGTGCTTTAAGGAGTCTTAAAGCACATTTTTGAAGAATTGTCTTGTAAATGAGTTTTTGAATGGCTAAATGTCCATCATTACTCTTTAATATGTGTATATGTATCACATTTGGAGGTCTATCAATGGGAAATCAAAAATTTCACTTCTAAGTGCCTTGTTTTTGTGAATAGTGATTTTAATAAGCTAGTTTTGTAACATATGTTTGTAAAGTAATTAAATTGACAAATAAAGACTATAATGCCCCTAAGTACTAAAAGGGGGCCGGTTTTCTTAAGTGTGGTGACTCACCACTCTCTTGTTAACATATTAAGTAAATAATGATAAACTAAAGTGCTTTTTTTTTATTAACTACAAATATCTTCAAACTCTCTTCTTCATTCTCTTCCACGGTAATACCACACCACCTCATTAAACACTTTCTTGATCTCTTGTAAAATCTAGCTCACACCAAACCAAAAAATAACACCACCATTCTCTTAGTCTAATCAAGCTCTTCATTCTATCTTCTCAAAACTTCAAGACCACCATTTCGGTGCCATGGAGTTCCACCATTGAAGGAGCTTGAGCTTGTATTTCTACATATTATTACTCTCCTTTGCTTCTAGGTAAGGAATCTCAAATAAAACTTCATTTCCTCCATGTTTTGTTGTTAACCGAAAATACCCATTGAAGGTGCTCTTTATATGGCTTTGTTTTAGCTTCATTCCAACCTTTCAAGGACTAGGTGGAGTCCTCTCTTCATAGATATTCAAACTCCCTTCAAAGACCAAGGTAAAACAACTACATTGATGTTTTTGAAACAATGTAAAAACTAGGGTTTACAATGAGATGAAGCATTAAGCTTGTATACTCATTTCAATGCTTGTATATTGTTTAGTAGTTGACAAGGAACCAAGTACCTACCCGATTTTAAACAAGAAAGGAGTTTGTGTGGAAAAGAGGTAAATGTACTAACCTAATGTAGTTTAATGCCTTAGGAGAAATGAGCTTATGATGCTTGTTAAAACTACCTAAAGAGCAAATGGTAAATGACCTAGTGAAATGTTCTCAAGGAGACTAGTAAAAGAACATATGTCTTGCTGTATGTATTTGCAGGTCAAAGGCATATATATTGTGGAAATTCAGTGTTTAAGAGTTATGCACTTTAAGTGAAATACCCCAAACTTTGGTATGTTGATTAAATGATTAAATATGTTATCTAAAGGCTAAAAAGTGCCTTAGGAACATCAGGGTATAGTTTAAACCATGTTTAAACATAATAAAACACTAAGACACGGTTCGAGCAAAAACATGCTCTAAGCTTGGAGTGAACTTGGTTAGGACCCAAAGATCCTACCAAGACTTGATAATATTTAATTATGATTTTATAGGGCTAATTAAGTCCTTAGGAAACCTTGGTGGACAATGAAACCAAACAAAACACAAATAAATACCTTAAAGTCAATAAGAGCAAAAAGGTGCTCTAAGCTTGGGATAAATTTGTAAAAGACCTAATGGTCATATCTATACCTTATAAATATGTTAATGAACATATTAAATCAATTACCAAAGAAAACCGAGCTTGAAAACAAGTTAAAACGCAAAATGTGCTTTAAGGAGTCTTAAAGCACGTTTTTGAAAAATTGTCTTGTAAATGAGTTTTGAATGGCTAAATGTCCATCATTACTCTTTAATTAACATGTGTACTATATAGTATCACATTTGGGTGGCTATATCAATGGGAAATCAAAAATTTCACTTCTAAGTGCCTTGTTTAGGTGAATAGTGATTTTTATAAGCTAGTTTGTAACATATAATGTTATAAGTAATTAAATGAGTCAATAAAGACTATATTACCCTTCTAACTAAATGGTGGCCGGTTTTTGTAGTAGTGAGTCACCAAGTTGTAAAAGAAATCAAATAAGTAAAGTAAAACTTAAAGTAAAGTACTATTTGCTTTATAAGTTACAAATATCTTCAAAAAACAAAGGTTATCTTCATTCTCTCATTCCTTCCTTCATTTCCCACGGTGGTCTTCTTCTTCCTCCTCTCTCCATCGGTTTCCAACAGCCCACACTCATTCTTCATCTTCTTTCACTTGTAACTTGTGATTCCCTTGGCCAAATCAAATTCCAAGACCATATTTGTCTTAGTTAGGTCAAGCTCTACACTTCCCTCTTTTCAAATCATCAAAACCACCATTTCGGTGCCAAGGAGAACTTCCATGGAAGGGGCTTGAGCTAATATTTTTATGCCTTGTTGATCACCTTTGCTTCAAGGTAAGGAAAAAACCAAAGAAAACTTCATTTCCTTCACTTTTGGTGTTGACCGAAAATGCACCTTGTAATGGTGTCTTCTCTTGTCTTGTTTTAGCTTCATTTAAATCTTCCAAGGGCTAGGAGGAGTCCTCTCTTGATACTCATTCAAGCTCTCTTTCCATTCAAAGGTAAAACAATTACCTTGATGTGTTAAAACAATATATGTAACTAGGGTTTACAATGAGATGAAGCTTAAAGCTTATATACTCATTACAATGTTGGTATATTGTTTAGTTGTTGACAAGGAAGGAAATGCCTTACCGGTTTATAAGGAAACAAGAAAGAAGTTTGAGTGGAAAAAAGGTAAATATGCTATCTTAATGTGGTTTAATGCCTTAGGAGGAATAAGCTTATAATGCTTGTTAAAATACCTAAGGAGCCAATGGTGAATGAGCTAGTAAAATGCTCTCAAGGAGTTTATTAAAGGAATATGTATTGTTGGGTGTATTTGCAGGTCAAAGGCATTATTATGTGGGAAATTCAGTGTTTAAGATTTATGCTATTTAAGGGCCTAAGAGCCATGTTATTTAAGGGCCTAAGAGCCATGTTATTTAAGGGCCTAAGTGCCAAGCAATTTAAGTTATGCACTATATTGTGATGTAGTGCTTAATGTGTGAAGTTTGTGTATAAAAATGTGTTGATGGATTTTAGGTGTTTTGAATGAAATAAGGTAAAAACCTAAGTGTTTGGATGTGAGTATATACAAGAGAAGCTATGGCCAAATTTGGGAAAATGGGTGAGAAGTTCTAAGTGTTTTAAATGGTCTTGGTGAACTAGGATGTGTTAAAGGTGAATAAATGTTTACTTGAGAAGAAAACATGTATTAAGGTGATTTAGAGTGATGCAAGGATTTAGGTATTATATTGGAAGCTCTAGGAATTCAATGTGTGTTTTGAGAATGTATTAAGTCTTGGAGGAGTTTGTATAAGGTTTAGGTAATGTTGATATTCAAGGAATAAATGATGTTTAGGTAAGGTTGGTGTTCAAGGAATAAGTGATGTTTAGGTATGATGTGAAAAGGAGATTTAGTTAGTAAGAAAGAAGTTTGAGAGATGATGTTAAGGTGTAGAGGAAACACCTTGGTATAGTGGTCATTATAGGTGAAATACCACCTAGAAATCTTAAGGAGAAAACATTCCAGTGCTAGGAATTTGGTAAGAAATTTGTGGATGATAAGATGGTTTTGGTGAGTGATTTAAAGAGTTTAGCACATGGCAAAAAAGGTGTGTTTGAAGTGCCAAATGATGTTAGAACACATTAGGAGGCTTGAGGAAAAGTTTGGTGAAGATTTGACAAATTTGGGTAAGTTTAGAAGGCGACCGACCCAGGGGTCCGACCCAGTTTTGGGTCGGACGAGCCTCTGTTAGATGTTAGGAAAGTGTTCGGTGATGGTCCGACCCAAAAGGGAGGGTCGGACATGGGTCGGTCGGGCAAGTTTCAAGGGAAGAAAATGTTCGCACATGGTCCGACCCAGTCGAGTGAGTCGGACGTGGGTCGGACGGGCATGTTTATACGGAGGTAAAAGGGGGTCTGTAATGGACCGACCCAGTTGTGGGTCGGACGGTGGGTCGGTCGGACCAAAAACAAGGTTTAAGGTTATGAAATGATATGTGATGATGGGGATTGGTAGGTAATGATGTTATAAGGATGTTAAGGACATGTTAGGTGAGTTTTAATGACAATAAGGTGGGCTAAAAGTTGTATTAGGATTGAGAGTAAAACAAGTTAAAAATGTTAAGTTATGTAACTAAGTTAACGGGGAAAAATTAAGCATTGACCTTAAATAATCAAGCAACTCCGATGTTAATAAAAGACACATGTGATGTTAACAGTTGTTCGAGAATTGCTCGAGGAACATAAGTGGACGAGGTAAAGTGGGCTCCGGTGACAGGTATGGTTTTCTTGCAACCTGTGTCCTACCGGATTACACCGGCTTGTATGCCAATATGTTTTCTTGAGTGTTTGCCACCTTGTAAGATTAAAACATGTAATGAGTTTTATAGTAATTCATTTATGTGGCGAATTTGGCCTCCGATACCATTTAACCTCAAATATGTGTTAAACCTTAGCTAACCAAATCTAGGAACACATGAGTGATCGGTATTCGGAGTTGACGGCCCAAACCTTGGGAACGTGCTAACCACGGCTATGTGTGAGTTAGTGGGATATTGTTGTTGTATGCAAGTGTGTGAACCTCCCTTGTGTGCTTAACTCGGTCATGATACCGTATGGTGTGTGGATGTGGTAGGCTCCATAATGGATCTCTAACTACTTATTTATAAGTGTATATGTACTAATGGGGGGTGAGGAGTCCGGTTGTTCCGGCCACGCTGTGATGGACGGGAGTCGTTATCTTATCCGGTTCGGCTCTCTTGGTGTATGTATAGGTGGTATTCCAACTTGGTTTCTACCTTCCCTTAGCTTATCCAAAGCTAGTTACTGACTCACGTCGGGCCCAGGGGCATACGTATGTTATTTCGGTGTGCTTGGGATCACTATATCCGACACACCTTGGGAATAAGTTAACCGTTCTATATAACTGGACGGTAACGAGGTTGGTAACGAGCTTAACATGGGATTGGCAAAATCCCTAGGCTCACATGGTATACTAACTATGGTGGTAGGTTCCTTGTGAGAACCGATTTCATGGTGTTATGTAATGTTATGATGTTATGCAAATTCCCTTGCTATGCTTTGGTATATATATATATATATTTGGATGTTTTAAATGAATGCAATGTTGTCATGTGTACGTCGAAACAAGAAAGGTTTGTTATGTTTCGTTATGTGGGGATGAGTTATGTTGTAGGATATGGAATGTGTGGATCATGGAAATGGATCCCAGTTGGTGACAAGAGGCGTTTAAGGATAACCCGATTAATGGGTACATGTCGTTCGTTAAGGAAGTAGCTCCGTTTGGAGGAGAGCCTTCTAAGGTTTAAGGAATCATTGGATGGTTGGTTAAGTGTGGTTGTGTTGGTTATAGGTTGAGCCCATTGAGGCGAAATGTTATGTGTATGTCTATGGCTTGTATGCATGATTTAAATATAATCAACTGCATGCTAAGACGACAATTAGTTGTGCGTGGCCCGGTAGCATGTGGGCTGCGGGATTACCATACCAGCAAAGGTGCTGAGCCCCTTGGGGCCACCCTTTCTCTCCTTTTCTATTCCAGGTACAAGAGCTGGAAGCCGTTCGAGAGTAGGACGGGGCAGATGTTTATACATGGGTAGCCATTTAAATGGCGTGAGTATGATAGGCGTGTAAGACCGAAATTGTTATCGGCAGTGGTTTGTAAATACTCGGTACAGTGGGAATGTACGTATATAATAAATGTTGACAATGGAATGAGGAATGTATTGTGTAGTTGCTCTCGGGAATCTAGTCCATCAGACCGATACAAATGTGTATGTATTAGCCTTGTTAGCCACGTGGGTGGTTAACGGCGGTAACACCATTGGAATAAGTAATGCGATGAGTTAAGTTTCCGCTGCAATGTGATGTCAAATGTATGGATGTAGTTGGGGTGTTACAAAAAGTGGTATCAGAGCGAAGTATCGCTCTGATGACTGAATTACCGAGCTTAGGAGGTACCGAGTTAGGATTTTAGTACTTTGGGTTAAGGGTTGAGTGATAGCGTGAGAGATACGCTAGTAAGGAACTACCAGTGAATACTGGAAACCTACTATATCCTTCCCCCCCTCCACAATCCCTGTATATAACTCGGGGAAACAACGCCAGAGAGATGGAAGTCCACTCTTACTCGGGAATACCCGATCTGGCTGTTATTAAATACCTTCAGAGTACGGGAGAACCTGTCATACGGTAGATCCCGAAAACTGGGAATCCCAGAGACGGTTCCCATCTAAACAGTGTTAACCGCATTTCATAACGAAGAACGAAGAATCTTGTGCATGGAAGAATAGAATTTCCGGCAACCTGGGTCGACATGCCGAGCAGTCGAGAATAACCAGCTTGCAACGCACTAACCGTGCAACAGGCAAGAATTGGATTACTGAAAACCGAGACAAGTGTCTACGGAACCACAGATGTTAAGTGATACACAACGTATAGGAAACCCAACCGACAAGGGAACTACAATGTAGTGCCCAAATACTGGAACGGGATACAAAAAGACAATACTAGAAAAGGGGTCTCCCAGAATGTAAACACCCTAGTTAATGATTATCATATGAGGAAGTGAGAAGTCACCTAGAAGAGTTATTATCAAGGCAGTAGATCAGTGAGGGCCAACAAGGCCACTGATGACAGATGGGTAAAACAAACCGATAGCCATTAACATGGCGCACTTGCCATAGCAGTGCTGTTATAACAGGGTTTGTTCGGGAAATTTATAACCACTACAAGTACTTGTAAGTACCACGAAGTGAAGTGTGAACATTGTAACTATGGAGGCTTAACAGCCTGACCTTTTGAATTGGAAGTACACCAGTCACAAGAAGCTAGACTTGGTTAAGGTAAGAAGATGTTGTGAAACCATGAAAATTTTTCTTTAAACTCAGATTTACTCAAACCCTTTCTTTCAAAACCCGATTTTCTTTCAAACCAACACTTCTTTCCGACCTCCTTTTAAACCAACCAGTGAAACCAGGGCAGTTGACAAGGATACACAGCAGATGAACCTTCCCCTCGATTAATTGTGGAAGGCAAGGATGAATATTTCACGAGACAATATAAGGGATTGACAGCAGAATACTTCCCTAGGCGTGTTAACGGACACTACAAGTGTACCACTGTGTTGTGGGACGATACCGCCCTCCGATAGGAGCATGTGGACCTGACAGACCTACTTATAGTTAGTAGGGGTAAGTAGTATGTATCAGTATATACCCCAGATATGTATACGAGTTAGTCCGAACACGGAAGTAGTCGACTCCGTCTACGGTCAGCAGTAGAAACCAACGAGAACTAAAGATTACAAGGAATGTTTGAAGTTAAGGAACTCATTAAGTTAACGAGACTAAAGGAATTAGTGATTCCTTTCAAGGAATGTTTTAAGAGTCAGGAAGTGCAAAGTGCACTGACTGTTAGTAAGACATCGTATATATCTTAAGGATCCTCAGGGAAACTGATAGCTGGACGGAGACTCAGCCTAGCATGCAAGCATATGCCTAATGTGGACACATTAATGTCAATGGACGGGATGAAGCTCCCAGAATGGGCACCTACACTACCAGAAAGGTTGATCTTCACGGAAGAAGATAATAACCAGTTAAGAACGCAAAAAGGCGTGGCTAACTGGACTGTACCAATATTGTGAACCAGATGTAAAGCCTAACTTAACAACACCCAGGAGAAGTTCCTTGAAGGGTGTTCGCATCAACAATTGTTGAACGAAATGCATGACAGAAGCACAAGGGTTGAATTAACACCCAGTTTAGACATAAGTTGTCAGGAGACGGACTGACAATCCTAAGGGACATCCAGACGGAAATGTGATGCAAACACCTTGTCATGGATGCTAATACACTCTAACCAGTATATGGTACAGAGAATACATATGTTGGACAGCACAAATGAGCCCAGCTCAAGGCAATAAGGCTTATAAGCCATAATCAGATATTTATATAATTCGATGATGGTAGAAGTTTATGTGGTATAAGTGAATAGGTGGTAAGCGAACACTGCATTAAGAGTGGGATACCTCTCGATATTGTGAGACCGCAGGAGCGGTAGTTATGTGAATCAAGTTCAAGAAATATGTGGAGATGGACCACGTTGTTATTACCCCAGGATGATTTGAATAAGAATAATACGAAAGGAAATGTTTGTACCAGTTGTGTAGACAGAAGTGTGCTAAGTTTGATAGCATCACCATAGGTGTGTGAAGCTAAATTGTAGCGAACAACGCTCAGGAAAAATAGAAGTATATTCAAAAATCAGCCAAATAGTGGCCAGGTAAACCCAGTGTAATGGCGGAAGCTAATATATAGCGGATGCAGTATAAGGACACGTTGCGCAATAAGCGACCGTTGTATTAGTATGGTTATGATAAAATGGTGAGTGGCAGAGTTATGATTTAACCCCATGGGGGTACAACAGTAAGTTGAAGCAACGAACCGAGCAGTAAGCCGGTGGCAAGTGTTAAATGATAAGGATTTCAGACATTCCTATCGCAATCGCATGAGAGATTTACTGTCAAGAGTTTACGCCTCTGCACTCTGTATGACTGAGTGTTTTGGTATTGCTCTTGCGCAGTAATAATCAAGTGAGATAGCAGGAATCAGAAGCATGGTAATTGTGGAGGAATATGTTATAGTGGCCGATGCATAGGAATGCAAGGCCGCACCAATAAAAGAGTACTTGTACAAAACGAAATGGGGAGACATGATTAACAGCAAGTGACTACGGTAGCACTAACTGCCAAATATCGGTATGGAATATACCCCAAATGTTGTAAATAGCTGAGAGAGCACTACACACTAGGTAGTAGCTCAATCTCAACCGACAGTAAGTCGGTAGAAGCAAGTCAATCATTGTGAATTACATAGTAGTTTACGCTGTAACCTATTGGAGAAGTGGATGGAAAGTTTTGGAGCTCACCGAATTCGCTCAGGGTAAGAGATACCATGCGTCGGTTGAGAAACCATTCTTCCCAAGATAAGGGTAATACATTGGAGATGTACAATACATTAACAGTAACGAATGGGGCAAACCAGCTCTCTAATTATCAGGGTTGCACAACAGAGGCCAGTGAGCCCATGCGTCAGGTACCGGGTATACGTTGTGAATATAAATGGATGGCTAGTTATCAATGCATAAAACCCTCACAGGCCAGGACCGAAACCGGTTATGAGTTACAACTCCAATGCGAATTCTTGGTTTAGGAACTAAATCGCGAATATGGTTAAGATCCTCTAATCAGAATCCATTGTGTAATAGACCGCGTGGAAGTTAAAACACTTCACGACGGCAGAACATTTTAAGCTAATGCTCAGTGATTGATTACGTGGGCGTAATCCCTTTTAAGGGGGGTAGAGCGCAAAACCACTTAGTGTGTTTACCGTACAAGTGTACGTGAATGGGGTCGTGCATAGCACAAAATGAATTGTTATGATGGTTGGCGCGTGTGTTATATAAACATACGCATTTATTTGTGGTTAAATTGTGGTAATTGCGCACAAAAGATGCGAATACCATTGTGGGAAGTGTGTCATTTTGTTAACAGTGGTGTGTGAGAGTACAAGTGGAAGGGAGTAAAGAAACTCCGGGAACTAAAACCCCGACGGTGCATAAATGTAAACCATGTATGGTATTTTTGATAAAATATATGTATATATACAGTGTTGTGATTTACGAAGGGGTATGAGACCGACATAGAACCTAGTGAGAATTAAATTCTCTAGGCAACTTGAATTAAGTTGGATTTGGATGATGATTGATAGACGGAGTTCTATCCCTTGGAGATGTTATGATTATGACTAGAAGGATTCAAAGATAGAAAATGGGATATGCTTGAATTAGTTGTTGGTTGAAAATGAAGTGGGAGGTGAAACTTGATTATCATGAGATCAAGGGAAGCCGAACACAAATTGGGGTGGAAAGATAGTTCAACACCGATGCTGATCACATCAGTGTTGGATGATTCTTGAAGCTCCCTATAAGTGATTACAAATAACCATGTTAAGAAAGATACAAGGAGCAAATTGGACTTGGAGTTGTGGTGTTTTCAAAAGGATTTTTAATTGGTGTTTTCAAACAATCGACTTATATTTTGAATAAAAGATCTTCTTATACTTAACCTAGTAAAGAATATTTTTGTAGTACTTGCTCACGAGCTGAGGACGTATGAGCCTTTGTCTTCGGACCGGTGACATGAGAAGTATATATGTTAAAAATTGAGTGAATGTTTTGACCTCCCAAAGGAACGGGGACCAGAAGGTGTCCATCGCGACCGGGTTCTGCGGGATCACAATGTATATGTACTCAACGTGGGATTCGAACCCATGGAGAGATGGAAAAGGTATTTCTGTTTGATATACATGCTATGACATGTTGTTTGGTATGGGTGATAAGGGTTATTTGACTTTGATCTCCTAAAGGTGTGCTATCAAGACCTATGAGTCTAAATGTGTTGTGTTACATAGACCTATGAGTCTAAATGTGGTTATGTCACCCAGACCTAAGAGTCTGAGGGATATTGTATGGGTGCAAGTGTGGTGAAGGTACCCGGACCAGTGAGTCCGAGGTTACCATGTGAATATGATATTTTATGTATAAGGTGGATATGTTGCCCGGACCATTAAGTCCGAGGTTGGATGTGAAAGATGGTTGTAATGGAAGTTTTGTGGCTATAAGTAATTCCCGTATTCTAGTCCAATGATGCAAGGAAATGTGAACTTCGAGGACGAAGTTCTTTTAAGGGGGGTAGATTGAAATACCCCAAACTTTGGTATGTTGATTAAATGATTAAATATGTTATCTAAAGGCTAAAAAGTGCCTTAGGAACATCAGGGTATAGTTTAAACCATGTTTAAACATAATAAAACACTAAGACACGGTTCGAGCAAAAACATGCTCTAAGCTTGGAGTGAACTTGGTTAGGACCCAAAGATCCTACCAAGACTTGATAATATTTAATTATGATTTTATAGGGCTAATTAAGTCCTTAGGAAACCTTGGTGGACAATGAAACCAAACAAAACACAAATAAATACCTTAAAGTCAATAAGAGCAAAAAGGTGCTCTAAGCTTGGGATAAATTTGTAAAAGACCTAATGGTCATATCTATACCTTATAAATATGTTAATGAACATATTAAATCAATTACCAAAGAAAACCGAGCTTGAAAACAAGTTTAAAACGCAAAATGTGCTTTAAGGAGTCTTAAAGCACGTTTTTGAAAAATTGTCTTGTAAATGAGTTTTGAATGGCTAAATGTCCATCATTACTCTTTAATTAACATGTGTACTATATAGTATCACATTTGGGTGGCTATATCAATGGGAAATCAAAATTTCACTTCTAAGTGCCTTGTTTAGGTGAATAGTGATTTTTATAAGCTAGTTTGTAACATATAATGTTATAAGTAATTAAATGAGTCAATAAAGACTATATTACCCTTCTAAAATGGTGGCCGGTTTTTGTAGTAGTGAGTCACCAAGTTGTAAAAGAAATCAAATAAGTAAAGTAAAACTTAAAGTAAAGTACTATTTGCTTTATAAGTTACAAATATCTTCAAAAACAAAGGTTATCTTCATTCTCTCATTCCTTCCTTCATTTCCCACGGTGGTCTTCTTCTTCCTCTCTCCATCGGTTTCCAACAGCCCACACTCATTCTTCATCTTCTTTCACTTGTAACTTGTGATTCCCTTGGCCAAATCAAATTCCAAGACCATATTTGTCTTAGTTAGGTCAAGCTCTACACTTCCCTCTTTTCAAATCATCAAAACCACCATTTCGGTGCCAAGGAGAACTTCCATGGAAGGGGCTTGAGCTAATATTTTTATGCCTTGTTGATCACCTTTGCTTCAAGGTAAGGAAAAACCAAAAAACTTCATTTCCTTCACTTTTGGTGTTGACCGAAAATGCACCTTGTAATGGTGTCTTCTCTTGTCTTGTTTTAGCTTCATTTAAATCTTCCAAGGGCTAGGAGGAGTCCTTCTTGATACTCATTCAAGCTCTCTTTCCATTCAAAGGTAAAACAATTACCTTGATGTGTTAAAACAATATATGTAACTAGGGTTTACAATGAGATGAAGCTTAAAGCTTATATACATTACAATGTTGGTATATTGTTTAGTTGTTGACAAGGAAGGAAATGCCTTACCGGTTTATAAGGAAACAAGAAAGAAGTTTGAGTGGAAAAAGGGTAAATATGCTATCTTAATGTGGTTTAATGCCTTAGGGGAATAAGCTTATAATGCTTGTTAAAATACCTAAGGAGCCAATGGTGAATGAGCTAGTAAAATGCTCTCAAGGAGTTTATTAAAGGAATATGTATTGTTGGGTGTATTTGCAGGTCAAAGGCATTATTATGTGGGAAATTCAGTGTTTAAGATTTATGCTATTTAAGGGCCTAAGAGCCATGTTATTTAAGGGCCTAAGAGCCATGTTATTTAAGGGCCTAAGTGCCAAGCAATTTAAGTTATGCACTATATTGTGATGTAGTGCTTAATGTGTGAAGTTTGTGTATAAAAATGTGTTGATGGATTTTAGGTGTTTGAATGAAATAAGGTAAAACCTAAGTGTTTGGATGTGAGTATATACAAGAGAAGCTATGGCCAAATTTGGGAAAATGGGTGAGAAGTTCTAAGTGTTTTAAATGGTCTGGTGAACTAGGATGTGTTAAAGGTGAATAAATGTTTACTTGAGAAAACATGTATTAAGGTGATTTAGAGTGATGCAAGGATTTAGGTATTATATTGGAAGCTCTAGGAATTCAATGTGTGTTTTGAGAATGTATTAAGTCTTGGAGGAGTTTGTATAAGGTTTAGGTAATGTTGATATTCAAGGAATAAATGATGTTTAGGTAAGGTTGGTGTTCAAGGAATAAGTGATGTTTAGGTATGATGTGAAAAAGGAGATTTAGTTAGTAAGAAAAGAAGTTTGAGAGATGATGTTAAGGTGTAGGAAACACCTTGGTATAGTGGTCATTATAGGTGAAATACCACCTAGAAATCTTAAGGAAAAACATTCCAAGTGCTAGGAATTTGGTAAGAAATTTGTGGATGATAAGATGGTTTTGGTGAGTGATTAAAGAGTTAGCACATGGCAAAAAAGGTGTGTTTGAAGTGCCAAATGATGTTAGAACACATTAGGAGGCTTGAGGAAAAGTTTGGTGAAGATTTGACAAATTTGGGTAAGTTTAGAAGGCGACCGACCCAGGGGTCCGACCCAGTTTTGGGTCGGACGAGCCTCTGTTAGATGTTAGGAAAGTGTTCGGTGATGGTCCGACCCAAAAGGGAGGGTCGGACATGGGTCGGTCGGGCAAGTTTTAAGGGAAGAAAATGTTCGCACATGGTCCGACCCAGTCGAGTGAGTCGGACGTGGGTCGGACGGGCATGTTTATACGGAGGTAAAAGGGGGTCTGTAATGGACCGACCCAGTTGTGGGTCGGACGGGGTCGGTCGGACCAAAAACAAGGTTTAAGGTTATGAAATGATATGTGATGATGGGGATTGGTAGGTAATGATGTTATAAGGATGTTAAGGACATGTTAGGTGAGTTTTAATGACAATAAGGTGGGCTAAAAGTTGTATTAGGATGTGAGAGTAAAACAAGTTAAAAATGTTAAGTTATGTAACTAAGTTAACGGGGAAAAATTAAGCATTGACCTTAAATAATCAAGCAACTCCGATGTTAATAAAGACACATGTGATGTTAACAGTTGTTCGAGAATTGCTCGAGGAACATAAGTGGACGAGGTAAAGTGGGCTCCGGTGACAGGTATGGTTTTCTTGCAACCTGTGTCCTACCGGATTACACCGGCTTGTATGCCAATATGTTTTCTTGAGGTTGCCACCTTGTAAGATTAAACATGTAATGAGTTTATAGTAATTCATTTATGTGGCGAATTTGGCCTCCGATACCATTTAACCTCAAATATGTGTTAAACCTTAGCTAACCAAATCTAGGAACACATGAGTGATCGGTTTCGGAGTTGACGGCCCACAACCTTGGGAACGTGCTAACCACGGCTATGTGTGAGTTAGTGGGATATTGTTGTTGAATGCAAGTGGTGAACCTCCCTTGTGTGCTTAACTCGGTCATGATACCGTATGGTGTGTGGATGTGGTAGGCTCCATAATGGATCTCTAACTACTTATTTATAAGTATATGTACTAATGGGGGGTGAGGAGTCCGGTTGTTCCGCCACGCGTGTGATGGAGGGAGTCGTTATCTTATCCGGTTCGGCTCTCTGGTGTATGTATAGGTGGTATTCCAACTTGGTTTCTACCTTCCTTAGCTTATCCAAAGCTAGTTACTGACTCACGTCGGGCCACAGGGGCATACGTATGTTTTTCGGTGTGCTTGGGATCACTATATCCGACACACCTTGGGTATAAGTTAACCGTTCTATATAACTGGACGGTAACGGTTGGTAACGAGCTTAACATGGGATTGGCAAAATCCCTAGGCTCACATGGTATACTAACTATGGTGGTAGGTTCCTTGTGAGAACTGATTTCATGGTGTTGTGTAATGTTATGATGTTATGCAAATTCCCTTGCTATGCTTTGGTATATATATATACATATATATTGGATGTTTTAAATGAATGCAATGTTGTCATGTGTACGTCGAAACAAGAAAGGTTTGTTATGTTTCGTATGTGGGGGATGAGTTATGTTGTAGGATATGGAATGTGTGGATCATGGAAATGAATCCCAGTTGGTGACAAGAGGCGTTTAAGGATAACCCGATTAATGGGTACATGTCGTTCGTTAAGGAAGTAGCTCCGTTTGGAGGAGAGCCATTATAAGGTTTAGGAATCATTGGATGGTTGGTTAAGTGTGGTTGTGTTGGTTATAGGTTGAGCCCATTGAGGCGAAAGTTATGTGTTGTATGTCTATGGCTTGATGCATGATTTAAATATAATCAACTGCATGCTAAGACGACAATTAGTTGTGCGTGGCCCGGTAGCATGTGGGCGGGATTACCATACCAGCAAAGGTGCTGAGCCCTTGGGGGCCACCCTTTCTCTCCTTTTCTATTCCAGGTACAAGAGCTGGAAGCCGTTCGAGAGTAGGACGGGGCAGATGTTTATACATGGGTAGTCATTTAAATGGCGTGAGTAGATAGGCGTAGTAAGACCGAAATTGTTATCGGCAGTGGTTTGTAAATACTCGGTACAGTGGGAATGTATGTATTAATAAATGTTGACAATGGAATGAGGAATGTATTGTGTAGTTGCTCGGGAATCTAGTCCATCAGACCGATACAAATGTGTATGTATTAGCCTTGTTAGCCACGTGGGTGGTTAACGGCGTGTAACACCATTGGAATAAGTAATGCGATGAGTTAAGTTTCCGCTGCAATGTGATGTCAAATGTATGGATGTAGTTGGGGTGTTACATTAAGGGCCTAAGAGCCATGCATTTTAAGGGCCTAAGTGCCATGCAATTTAAATTATGCATTGTATGGTAATGTAGTGTGATTTGAGTGAAGTATTGTGTATGAGAGTGTTCTTGGTGATTTTAGGTGTTCTTGTGTGTTTAATGGAGAAAACAAAGTGTTTAGGCTTAGTAATGTTCTAGGAGAACCCATGTCAAAATTTAGGAAATATCCAAGGAGTCTAGGTGTTAATGTAAGGCTTGGTGAATTAGAGGTGTTAGGAATTTCGGTATGAATGAGTAAGTGTTTAAGGTTATAGATGATTAGTTTCATGGATGTTGTATGTGGATATAAGTGTACCAAATGTTCTTAGGAAACATTAAGAGGCTTAAGGAGAAGTTTGGTGAAGATTTGACAAAGTTTGGGCAAGTTTAGATGGCGTCCGACCCAGGGGTCCGACCCAAGTTTGGGTCGGACAGCCTCTGTTAGACGTCAGGAAATTGTTCTGGAACGGTCCGACCCAGAGGACTTGGGTCGGACATGGGTCGGACGGTCATGTTTTGAAGGGCGGAAAATGTTCTGGAATGGTCCGACCCAGTCGAGTGAGTCGGACGTGGGTCGGACGGTCGTGTTTTGTAAGGCGGTAAAGGTTCTGTAATGGTCCGACCCAGTCGAGTGAGTCGGACGTGGGTCGGACATGTATGTTCAAAGGTCGATGAAATTCTCTGGAATGGTCCGACCCAGAAGGTTGGGTCGGACATGGGTCGGACAAGTTAAGTTTTTCCAAACCCGAAAACCACTGGAAGGGTCCGACCCTGTTGTGGGTCGGACGGTGGGTCGGACAGACCAAAACTTATATAAAAAAAAACAAAGAATGTTACAAATGTAGTTAACCCTAGGGGGTATAATGAAGGTAACCTAGGGTAAGTTAGACATTAAAAACATGTCATACAATCATGTTAAACATATAGTAAGTTTGAAGTTAAATAAATAATTAACCGACGTATTAATCGTGTATAGGAGCGACCTACGGAGGAAATCAATCGAGGCAAGGACCAAGGTATGGTTTTCTTGCAGTCTGTTGCCTACCGGTTTACACCGGCTTGTGTGTTGCTTGTTTTCTGTGTGTTTATGACTTTGTAAGATTAAACCATGTAAAGAGTTTACAGTTGTTAACTATTATTATGTTGTTAAGTATGACTCTCTCTTCCCTTGTGTGTGTCTAACAAGACTTGACCTATTATTGTGATTTGTTTATTGAGTTCAATAATGAACTGCTGACAAGTGCTAACGGGGGAAGTGAGGAGTCCGGTCTGTTCCGGCCACGCGTGTGAGTATGGGAGTCGAGGTCATAACCGGTTCGATTCTCTTTGTTTGTTATGGTTGTTTTCCAATTTGGTTTCCAACCTTCCCTTTAGCTTAACCAAGGCTATTTTACTGACTCACGTCGGGCCACAGGGGCATACTATGTGTTATTTCGGTGGGCTTGGATCACTATATCCGAGGCACCTTGTGTTAAGTTATCCGTTCAATCTAACATGACGGTAATGAGTTATGTAACGAGCTTAACATGAGCATGGCAACATTCTCTAGGCTCTCTATGGGGACTAACTGTGTTGGTTCTCTTCCTAAAAGGAATTGTTCTTGTGTTTTGTGTGTGATGTTGTGTACAATACCCATGTTATGATATATATGTATAAGTTGTGTCTTTTAAAATGAATGCCATGTCATCATGACAATTAGTTTGCGTGCATCCCGATAGCCGATGGGCTGCGCGTTAACCATACTAGCCAAGGGTTGCTGACCCCCTCGGGGGCTCCATATTTCTTTTACTGCAGGATGAGGATCGAAGAAGCGGAGTGGCTTTAAATTCTAGGATGCAGGTTTACTTTTGATTACTTTTGGATGTTGGCCCGGGATGCGTCTGTGCTCCCGTGGCGTTATGTATTTTGGTTGTGAACGGTTTACAGTGACAGTATACAGTAAAGGATGTAAGTAAACACTCGGTATTTTGTTAATGTATATATATGGTTATTAGTTCTATGCTCGGGAGTCTGATCATCAGACCGGTACATTTGTATTTATTCAGCCTTGTTAACCACGTGGGTGGTTGACGGCGTTGTAGCACCATTCGTTTAGTTACTGTTTAGTTGTTTAAATTCCGCTGCGATTTCAAGTAGTGTTATGTGCGTAGTAGGGGTGTTACATGTATGCTCTGCAGTAACTATTTAGTTCTTAGTATTTGATTGTTACGGATGTGTCCTTGTTACCATGCCATGTTTAGTTTATATTACCGCTCATAATTATATGTCGCATTACTACCTATTTTTATCCTTTAATGTGTACAGCCAAGTTAGACGTTTTTCTTCTTTAAGTAATCTTTATTTTTCAGCCCAATTTTCGCCTTGACTCTGCTGGTTGACTTCAATTAGTGTCAGTAAAAAAGTTACCGAATTATATACGTTAGAAGTTTCTATGATTGTAAACTGTTTAACATGGGATATTTAGTTTCCTTATCATCACCATTGTTCTTAAGTCCCACCAGGAAGTAAAGTAATTGATTTCTACCGGTTACTTATTGCATTTAATTATGGTGGTGTATACTTTATGTATTAACAGCTATGTTATTGGTAACATCACATTATTTCCAGTCGTCACATATCTATACACCCTTGTGTTTATCCCCAAATTTTCGAGCCATGTATTTTAGGTGGTTTCATCATATAGTAACAACACCGCTTCTTTCGCATTTTTACTTATCCAACTTATAAACTTTCACCTATTTGTAGTTTATGTGTCCACTTGTAGGGGGGTTTCGAGAATCATCCAACACTGACGTGATCAACGTAAATGTTGGGCTACCCCTTCACCCCAATTTGTGCGCAGTGTCGCTTGACCTGGCCAGGGTCAAGTTCAACCTTGCACGTCCGATTTAAACAATCAATCAGTTAGTCAAATTCGAACTCTTATCCCACTTGTTTCTAGTCATCTAGTAGTCAATTCATTGACTAGTTTCGAAAACTGAGCCTTTAGATGAATTGTTCAAATTTTGTAATTGTATATTCATACATATATACTCGTGTGTTTTAAACCTCTTGATTTATAGGTAGATTCCCGTATACGTGTTTCAACAAGTTTAGTGATATACTAGTACATGCATTTTTATTCCCCTGGTGCTAGTTAATTGGGTATACAATGGTATACTTCCCAATTCTTAATATTACTATAATTTCCTCACACGTACAAATTAATATTGAATTTACAAAATGATTCATTACTCAACTTAGCCCATCAGTTAATCTCTCTATTACGCCCTTTAATTTTGTTCAAAATTTCCAAATTTCAATACCCAGTTGTTCATAAATATTTGGTTTCCTCCATGATTGAAACTTAATTCTCTATTGTACCCAACTCCTTTTATTTGGTCTCCTTGATCAAGATACTTGATTGATGTTTGAACATAGTGGCGAACTCACTGCCATATTCCTATCTGTTTGATTTGTGTTTGGGTGGGTAACCAGTGCCTCATGATAATGGCTTTTTACAAGGTTCGAGAGTTCTCTCTTTTTTTTTGATCCCTATACCAATGTGTTTTTCTCAGGGAACTACAATTATTTTCTAAGAAAATTTGTTATGTCAGAAGCGATGGGGAAACAACAAGAATTAGGATGGGGGATTTGAGCTTCATAGCTATACCAAATGGTGATATGGGTCATGTATGGTGATGGTGGTTAGATGAGGATATATGTCGCATGCTAACGTAGAGGCTAGATATTGTACATACTTCCAGTCTTTGGTTCATAAATTTATTTCGTAAAGCTTGTTGCCCATTTTATTGGTGTGATAATATGTTGTTGTAAAGTAGAAGTATGATAAGCAGCATTTGTCCTTTGTGGGACGATTGTGGGGTTCCAAAGGAATAAAACAACTCGAACGAGAAGAGGATGAAGGAGACATTGGTATGTATGTTCCTTGTTCACCGGTGGTAGAAGCAGAAGAGAATGACCAGTTGTGGTCACCAGTTTCAGCTGTCTAAGATTGAGAGACTTAGAAGAATAGTTGAATACCGATCGCCGGTTGAGGCGTTGTGTCTCTCAGGTAAGGTAGAGAATGAAGAGAAACGGGAGAAGGAGCAGGGAAGTTATTGAATTTCGTAATATTATACTTTAGTGTGTAAAATTGTGTCATGCTTCGTTAAGCATTATAGATTATACCAATCTTATGGTGTAATTTCGTCTTGAACTATATTTTCTTATGTCATTGTTTTACGAGAGGTTTTTTAAAATTAACCTCTCAAGTGTACGAATTGAAGCATTTATCTCAATCCCATCTTTGGCATAATTAATTGCTTATTTAAGCTTTATTTATTTCCTAAATTTTTAGGGTATTTCGGTCCTCTTTGCTTGTGAGGTAGGGTCCTATCGACTGCTAAGCATGTCGACCCAAGTTGCCGCTAAAATTGGTCCCTCTATGGTAATATCCCTTTGGCAACGTCTTTGAACTTCACGGGTTGATAACATTAAGTAGATGCCGGATCGGGTTTTCCCGAGTGTGAGGAGGCTTTCTTCCTCTCCAGCGTTCTTTCTATGAATTGAAATGGACCCTAGGGACGTAGAGGTTGGGTGTAGGTGTCTATTAGGTATCCAGTAATTACTGGGGAAGAACCCTAACTAACGCGCCTCACATACTAACCCTTAACCCGTTTCCCCGAATTCAGGTTTTCCTATACTCGGTACTTCTCTGTTCCAGTCATTAGAGCGTAACCACGCTCTGATATCACTTTCTATATGTAACACCCCAACCACCACCGTACACATAACATCAAACTGCAGCGGAAAAATTCAACTCATCACATTACTTATTTCAATGGTGTTACACGCCGTTAACCACCCACGTGGCTAACAAGGCTAATACATGTACTTTGTATCGGTCTGATGGGCTAAATTCCCGAGCAACTAAACGTTACATTTGCTTCCCTTAACAACAACATATATACTTTATACATTCCAACCGTACCGAGGATTTACAAACTAATGCCGATAACAACTTCGGTCTTACTACGCCTACAATGCTTACGCCATTTAAATGGCTACCCATGTACAAACATCTACCCCGTCCTACTCTCGAACGGCTTCCAGCTCCTTGTACCTGAAATAGAAAAGGAGAGAAAGGGTGGCCCCCAAGGGGCTCAGCACCTTTGCTGGTATGGTAATCCCGCAGCCCACATGCTACCGGGCCACGCACAACTAATTGTCGTCTTAGCATGCGATTGATTATATTTAAATCATGCATGCAACTATACGCACACAACACATAACATCTCGCCTCAAAGGGCTCTACAACCGGACAATACATCCTTACTTGATGAGTCACTCATGGTATTCATTATCCCTAGAGTGTTCCTCCTCTAACGGAGCTACATCCTTAATAGACGACACTTACCCTTAAATCGGGTTATCCTTAAACGCCTCTTGTCACAACTGGGATTCATTTCCATGATCCACACACTCCATATCTTACAACATATCACATTCCTCACATAGCAAACACAACAACACTTTTCTCGTTTCGACGTACACATGTTAACATCGAGTTCATTTTAAACATCTAACATAAACATATCATAGCATAGCAAGGGAAATTGCCTAGCACAATAACAACTCATGACACCATAAGATTGGTTCACACAAGGAACCCTCCACCATAGTTAGTATACATAGTGAGCCTAGAGATTATTGCCAATCTCATGCTAAGCTCGTTACCAACCTCGTTACCGTCCAGTTATATCGAACGGTTAACTTATACCCAAGGTGTGTCGGATATAGTAATCCCAAGCACACCGAAAATAACATTTGTATGCCCCTGTGGCCCGACGTGAGTCAGTAAACAAGCTTTGGATAAGCTAAGGGAAGGTCGAAACCAAATTGGAATACAACCTATACATACACCAAGAGAGCCGAACCGGATATGACATCGACTCCCGTCCATCACACGCGTGGCCGGAACATGACCGGACTCCTCCCCCCATTAGTACATATATACTTATAAATAAGTAGTTAGAGATCCATTATGGAGCCTACCACATCCACACACCATACGGTATCATAACCGAGTTAAGCACACAAGGGAGGTTCACACACTTGCATACAACAACAATATCCATCTAACTCACACATAGCCGTGGTTAGAACGTTCCCAAGGTTTGGGTGGTTAACTCCGAATACCGATCACTCATCTGTTCCTAGATTTGGTTAGCTAAGGTTTAACACATATTTGAGGTTACACGGTATCGGAGACCAAGTTCGCCACGTAAATGAATCACTATAAACTCATTACATGTTTTAATCTTACAAGGTGGCAACACTCACAAAAACACATTGGCATACAAGTTGGTGTAATCCGGTAGGACACAGGTTGCAAGAAAACCATACCTGTCACCGGAGTCCAGTCTACCATGTCCACTTACGTTCCTCGAACAATCCTCGAACAACTGGTACATTAAAGTTACCTTCATTAACACTGGGGTAATATGTTTGTGTAACGTCGAATGACCATGGTTAACCCCGTTTAACTAGTTAAATACCCTTACATTTTTAACATGTTTCACTCTTTCATTTTACTTCAACTTTTCACCCATCAAATTGCGTTTATAACTCACCTAACATGTCCTACACAACCTTATAACATCATTATCCATCAATCTCCATCATTAGATATCATTTTCCAACCTTAAACAACATTTTTAGAGTGGTCCGGGACTTGGTCCTTACCTTAAGTCCTGGACCAACACATTGGAGTACTCTCGGCCAATTTTAATAGGGTGGTCCGGGACCTTGTACTCACCCCAAGTCCCGGACCACAACATGGAACAACTCTCGGCCTGTTTTTGGTATATGGTCCAGGACTTCAACCATTAACCAAGTCCCGGACCCAAGCTACAGAATGCTATATTTGCATTTTTCTACCCTTGTTCAACTTGTTCTCTTCGTCCATTGATTACCCAAACTTCACACATTAACTTAGGCATATTCTAATACCAAAATATCACTTTGATTCACCTTATAACATTAACCAACTTGTTACCATTTTTAGATAACATTTCCCCTCTAAAAACAACAATTTTTGGTCCATACAGTGGCCCGTCCGAACTTGTGTCCGGACTTCCCAAGTTCGGACACAAGCCGCGACCTAATACTGAAAACCATACAATTTCCAAGTCCGGACGGAAGTTCGGGCACGGCAAAACATTCAATTTCCAAGTCTTTAAACACTTAACCAAATTCCTCCAAAGCTTCCAACACTTATAGTATCTTCTCCTTAGGTTTCTAAGTGATGTTTCATGCCTATTCTAACCATTATACCAGGACATATCTTCCACACAAACCTCATCATCCAAACATCCTTTCTTACAAAACAAAACTCCTTATGTCACTCTTACAATTCCTTTTTCCAAGCTTACACTTTCTCCTCAATTTACCAAAGTTTGCCTAAGTCTTTAACTAAGTCCAAAATGACTTTGGTACATACTAGAACCTCAAGATCATGCCTAAGCCCTTATTACACCCAGAACACTTCCTAGTTCATCAAAATTCTTTTAAAACATCTTGAACTCCTTATGCATTTCCTAAATTTCGACATAGGTTCTCCTAGCATTTTGTTACACCAAAGCACATTTTTTCCACCATTAAACATTCAAGAACACCTAAATCCATCAAGAACACTATCACTCACAAAACTTCACCAAATTTACACTACATCACAATATAGTGCATAATTAAACTTGCTTGGCACTTAGGCCCTTAAATAACATGGCTCTTAGGCCCTTAAATTGCATAATCCTTAAACACTGAATTTCCACAATACATAAGCCTTTGACCTGCAATTACACACACCAAGACATATGTTCCTTTACTAGTCTCCTTGAGAACACCTTACTAAGTCATTCACCATTTGCTCTTTAGGTAGTTTTAGCAAGCATTATAAGCTCATTTCTCTTAAGGCATTAAACCACATTGAGATAGCATATTTACCTCTTTTCCACTCAAACTTCTTTCTTGTTTCCTCTTAAAACCGGTAAGGCATTTCTTTCCTTGTCAACTACTAAACAATATACCAATATTGAAATGAGTATATAAGCTTTATGCTTCATCTCATTGTAAACCCTAGGTTTACATTATTTCAAAAACATTAATGTAGTTGTTTTACCTTGATCTTTGAAGGGAGTTTGAATATCTATGAAGAGAGGACTCCACCTAGTCCATAAGAGATTGGAATGAAGCTAGAACAAAGTCACACAAAGAGCTCCATCAATGAGTATTTTCGGTCACACACAAAACATGGAGGAAACTTGATTTTTCTTTGAGATTTCTTACCTAGAAGCAAAGGAGATCAATAATATGTGGAAAGACAAGCTCAAGCTCCTTCAATGGTGGAACTCCATAGCACCGAAATGGGGCTCTTGAAGTTTTAAGAAGATAGGAATGAAGAGCTTGATGAGAGGAAGAGATTGGTGGTGTTTGTTTTTGATTTGGATAAGTGAGCTAGATTTTACAAGGGATCAAAGATAGACTTCCATGGTGATGGTGCTGTATTACCGTGAGAAAACAGCAAGAAGAGAGGTAGAAGAGAGCTTAGAAGCCGTGTGAAATGAAGGAGGAAGGGAGAAATGAGATTGGTTTTGCTTTTTGAAGATATTTATAACTTTAAGCAAATAGTAACCTATGAGTCATCTTTATTCACTTAACAAGTTAACATGTTTGGTGACTCATTACTACAAAAACCGGTCCCCTTCATATCACTAAGGGTATTATAGTCTTTGTTGGTCAATTTAATTACTTATAACAACATATGTTACAAACTAGCTTATAAAAATCACTATTCACAAAAACAAGGCACATAGAAGTGAAATTTTGATTTCCCATTGATATAGACATCCAAATGTGATACTATATAGTACACATATATATTTAAGAGTAATGATGGACATTTAGCCATTCAAAACTCATTTACAAGACAATTTTTCAAAAACGTGCTTTAAGACTCCTTAAAGCACATTTTGTGTTTTAACTTGTTTTCAAGCTTGTTTTTCTTTGATAGTTGATTTAATATGTTCATTAACATATTATAAGATATAGGTATGACCATTAGGTCTTATACAAATTTATCCCAAGCTTAGAGCACATTTTTGCTCTTATTGACTTTAAGGTACTTATTTGTGTTTTGTTTGGTTTCATTGTCTACCAAAGTTTCCTAAGGACTTAATTAGCCTTATAAAGTCATAATTAAATATTATCAAGTCTTGGTAGGCTCTTTGGGTCCTAACCAAGTTCACTCCAAGCTTAGAGCATGTTTTTGCTCACACCGTGTCTTAGTGTTTTATTGTGTTTTCCATGGTTTAAATGGTTCATTTATGTTTCTAAGGCACTTTTTAGCCTTTAAATACCATAGTTTAACATTTACACAACATACCAAGGTTTGGGGTATTTCAATCTACCCCCCTTAAAAGAACTTCATCCTCGAAGTTCACATTTCCTCGCATCATTGGATTAGAATACGGGAATTACTTATAGCCATAAAACTTCCATTACCAACCACCCTTTACATCCAACCTCGGACTTAATGGTCCGGGCAACATATCCACATTATACTTAAATATCATACTCACATGGTAACCTCGGACTTAATGGTCCGGGTACCTTCACCACACTTGCACTTACATAATATCCCTCAGACTCTTAGGTCTGGGTGACATAACCACATTTGGACTCGTAGGCCCGGGTAACACAATCAATTCAGAACCCACCCACATTAGAACTCAAGGTCTAAAATAATATTTATTACTTATTCCACACAACATGTCTTAGCATGTATATCAAACAGAAATACCTTTTCCATCTCTCCATGGGTTCGAATCCCACGTTGAGTACATATACACTGTGATCCCGCAGAACCCGGTCGCGATGGACACCTTCTGGTCCCCGTTCCTTTGGGAGATCAAAACATTCACTTAATTTTTAACATATATACTTCTCATGTCACCGATCCGAAGACAAAGGCTCATACGTCCTCAGCTCGTGAGCAAGTACTACAAAATATTCTTTACTAGGTTAAGTATAAGAGATCTTTTATTCAAAATATTAATCGATTGTTTGAAAACACCAATTGAAAATCCTTTTGAAAACACCACACAACTCCAAGTCCAATTTATGCTCCTTGTACTTTTCTTAACATGGTTGTTTGTGTCCACTTATAGGGAGCTTCTAGAGTCACCCAACCCTGATGTGATCAGCATCAGTGTTGAACTATCTTTCCACCCCAATTTGTGTTCGGCTTCCCTTGATCTCATGATAATCAAGTTTCACCTCCCACTTCATTTTCAACAAACAACTAATTCAATCATATCCCATTTTCCATCTTTAAATCCTTCTAGTCATAATCATTACATCTCCAAGGGATAGAACTCCGTCTATCAATCATCACCCAAATCCAACTTAATTCAAGTTACCTAGGGAGTTTAATTCTCACTAGGTTCTATGTCGGTCTCATACCCTTTCATAAATCACAACATTGTATATATACATATATTTTTTTTTCAAAATACAATACATGGTTTACATTTATGCACCGTCGGGGTTTTAGTTCCCCGGGAGTTTCTTTACTCCCTTCCACTTGTACTCTCACACACCACTGTTAACAAAATAAACACACTTCCCACAATGGTATTCGCATCTTCTGTGCGCAATTACCACAATTTAACCATAAATGAGTGCGTATGTTTGTATAACACACGCGCCAACCATCATAACAAATTATTTGTGCTATGCACAACACAAATCACGTATACTTATACGGTAATGCACACTAAGCGGCTTTACGCTCTACCCCCCTTAAAAGGGATTACGCCCACGTAATCAATCACTGAACATTAGCTTAAAATGTTCTGCCGTCGTGATGTGTTTTAACTTCCACGCGGTCCATTACACAATGGATTCTGATTAGGGGATCTTAACCATATTAGCGGTTTAGTTCCTAAACCAAGAATTCGCATTGGAGTTGTAACTCATAACCGGTTTCGGTCCTGGCCTGTGAGGCTTTTAGGCATTGATAGCTAGCCATTTTTCATATTCACCATGTATATTCGGCATTTGATGCATGGGCTCACTGGCCTCTGCTGCGCCATTCTGATAATTGTAGGGCTAGTTTGCCCCATTCGTTACTGTTACTGTATTGTACATCTCCAATGTATGGTATCTCTTACCCTGAGTGAATTCGGTGAGTTTCACAATTTTCCATCCACTTCTCCAATAGCTTACCGCGTAAACTACTATGTAATTCACAATGATTGACTTGCTTCTACCGACTTACTGTCGGTTGAGATTGAGCTACTACTTAATGTGTAGTGCTCTCTCAGTTATTTCCCACACCTGGGGTATATCTCATACCGACATTTGGTATTTAGTGTTACTGTAGTCACTTACTGTTAATCATGTCTCCACCTTTGGTTTTGCACATGTATTATTTCATTCCTGCGGCCTTGCATTACCTATGCATCGGCCATTATAACATTACTCCTCCACAATTACCATGCTTCTGATTCCTAGCTATCCCACTTGATCATTACTGCACAAGTGCAATACCAAAACACTCAGTTATACAGAGTGCAGAGGCGTAAACTCTTGACAGTAAATCTCTCATGCGATTGCGATAGGAATTTACACTGTGTTTTACCGAAATTCTTATCACATAATACTTGTCACCGGCTTACTGCTCGGTTCGTTTGCTATCATTTACTGTTGCGCCTCCACTGGGTTTAACTCATAACTCTGCTCACTCCCCATTTTATCATCTAACAATACTCACACAACGGTCGCTTATTGCGCACCGTATCCTTACTCATTATACAACATCAACTTATACTGCATCCGCTATTATATTAGCTTCCGCTATTACGATGGGTTTATCTGGCCACTTATTTGGCTGATTTTTGAATATACTACTATTTTTCTTGAGCCTTTATGTTTCTTGAGTGTTGTTCGCTACACATTTAGCTTCACACACCTATGGTGATTGCTATCAGACTTATTAGTCTTCCTGTGTACACAACTGGTACGAGCACTTCTTTTCGTATTATTTTATTCAAATCATCCTGGGGTAATAACAACGTGGTCCATCCTCCACATATTTCTTGAACTTGGTCCACACAACTACCGCTCTCGCGGTTTCACAATATCGAGAGGTATCCCCACTCTTAAAGCAGTGGTTCGTTCTCCGCTCTATTTCCTTGTGTAACATATACTTCTGCAATCAATCTAATTTATATAACACATTTTATTTGTGGCCTATAAGCCTTATTGCCTTGAGCTGCGCTCATTGTAGGCTTTCCTCATACATGTACTTCTTTGTGCAACATTACATAGTTTGGATATCATATTGAGCTCCATGACAAGGTCGTTGCATTCCGTTTCCTTTCATGGGATGCCCCTTAGGATTGTCAGTCCGTCTTCTGACAACTTATGTCTAAACTGGGTGTTAGTTTCAACCCTCGTGTTTCTGTCATGCATTTCGTGCAACAATTGTTGATGCGAACACCCTTTAAGGATTGCTCCTGGGTGTTGCTAAGTCATGCCATTACATTTGGCTTACACTTATGGGTGTATTTAGTTAACTACACCTTCTTGCATTCTTAGCTGGGTATTCGTCCCAGCTATCACGTTTATTCCTCAGGCTTCTTAAGTCATATGTGACGTCTTTACATAACAGTCCGTGCTCTTCGCACTTCTAGACTCTATACATTTCCTTGGAATAAACTCACTAATTCCTTTAGTCTCGTTAACTTAACTGAGTTCCTTTACTTCAACCATTTATTGCAATCCTTAGCTCTTGTTTGACTTACACTGCTGACCGTAGAACGGAGTCGACTACTTCCCGTGTTCTGGACTCTACTCGTATACATATATGGGGTATCATACTGATACATTACTACTTACCCAACTAACCTATAAGTAGGTCTGTCAGGCCCACATGCTCCTATCGGAGTGCGGTCGTCCCACAACACAGTTGGTACACTCGTAGTGTCCGTCACACGCCTAGGTGAAGTATTCTGTTGTCAACTCCCTTATATTGTCCCGTGACAGTATTCATTCCTTGCTTCCCGAACTTAATCGAGGGAAAGTTTATCCACTGTTGTATCCTTGTCAACTGCCCCTGGTTTCACTGGTTTGGTTTAAAAGAAGGTTGGAAAGAAGTGTTGGTTTGAAAGAAAATCTGGTTTTGAAAAGAAAGGGTTTGAATAAATTTGGGCTTGAAAGAAAATTTTCATGGTTTCACAACATCCTCTTACCTTAGCCAAGTCTAGCTTCTTGCTGACTGGTGTACTTCCAATTACAGAGGTTTGGCTAACAGGCCCTTCCATTGTTATGACGATCACATTTAACTTTCTAGTACTTTACCAAGTACTTGTAGTGGTTACAAATTTCCCGAACAGCCCTGTTATAGCAGCACTTGCTATGGCAAGTGCGCCATGCTAACTGGCTATCGGTTTAACACATACCGTTTGTGGTATTGTTTTTACCCATATTGTCATCAGTGGCCTTGTTGGCCCTCACTGATCTTACTGCCTTGACAATAAATCTTCTAAGTACTTCTCGCCGTCTCTACATGATAATCATCAACTAGGGTGTTTCCCACTCTGGGAGACCCCTTTTCCTTAGTATTGTATCCTCTTTGTACTACGTTGTCGTTCCTTAATCGGTTGACATACCGTTGGTGTATTATTTATCAACTGTGGTTCCGTAGACACTCGTCTCGGGTTTCATTAATCCACTTCTTGCCTGTTGCACGGTCGGTGCGTTGCAAGCTGGTTAATCTCGACTGCTCTACATGTCGACCCAGGTTGCCGTAAATTCTATTCTCCTATACACAAATTCCTTCATTCTTCGCTATTAAATGCGGTTAACGCTGTTCAGATGGAGACCGTCTCCGGGATTCCCAGTTTTCGGGATCTACCGTATGACAGGTTCTCCGTACCCTTAAAGGTACTTACTAACAGCCAGATCGGGTATTCCCGAGTAAGAGAGGACTTTCATCTCTCTGGCGTTGTTTCCCAAGTTATAAAACAGAGATTATGGAGGGCGTGAAGGATATAGTAGGTTTCCAGTATTCACTGGTAGTCCTTACTAGCGTATCTCTCACGCTATCACTCAACCCTTAACCCAAAGTACTAAAATCCTAACTCAGTACTTCTTAAGCTCGGTAATTCAGTCATCAGAGCGATACTTCACTCTGATACCACTTTTTGTAACACCCCAACCACCACCGTACACATAACATCAAACTGCAGCGGAAAAATTCAACTCATCACATTACTTATTTCAATGGTGTTACACGCCGTTAACCACCCACGTGGCAAACAAGGCTAATACATGTACTTTGTATCGGTCTGATGGGCAAAATTCCTGAGCAACTAAACGTTACATTTGCTTCCCTTAACAACAACCTATATACTTTTTACATTCCAACCGTACCGAGGATTTACAAACTAATGCCGATAACAACTTCGGTCTTACTACGCCTACAATGCTTACGCCATTTAAATGGCTACCCATGTACAAACATCTACCCCGTCCTACTCTCGAACGGCTTCCAGCTCCTTGTACCTGAAATAGAAAAGGAGAGAAAGGGTGGCCCCCAAGGGGCTCAGCACCTTTGCTGGTATGGTAATCCCGCAGCCCACATGCTACCAGGCCACGCACAACTAATTGTCGTCTTAGCATGCGATTGATTATATTTAAATCATGCATGCAACTATACGCACACAACACATAACATCTCGCCTCAAAGGGCTCTACAACCGGACAATACATCCTTACTTGATGAGTCACTCATGGTATTCATTATCCCTAGAGTGTTCCTCCTCTAACGGAGCTACATCCTTAATAGACGACACTTACCCTTAAATCGGGTTATCCTTAAACGCCTCTTGTCACAACTGGGATTCATTTCCATGATCCACACACTCCATATCTTACAACATATCACATTCCTCACATAGCAAACACAACAACACTTTTCTCGTTTCGACGTACACATGTTAACATCGAGTTCATTTTAAACATCTAACATAAACATATCATAGCATAGCAAGGGAAATTGCCTAGCACAATAACAACTCATGACACCATAAGATTGGTTCACACAAGGAACCCTCCACCATAGTTAGTATACATAGTGAGCCTAGAGATTATTGCCAATCTCATGCTAAGCTCGTTACCAACCTCGTTACCGTCCAGTTATATCGAACGGTTAACTTATACCCAAGGTGTGTCAGATATAGTAATCCCAAGCACACCGAAAATAACATTTGTATGCCCCTGTGGCCTGACGTGAGTTAGTAAACTAGCTTTGGATAAGCTAAGGGAAGGTCGAAACCAAATTTGAATACAACCTATACATACACCAAGAGAGCCGAACTGGATATGACATCGACTCCCGTCCATCACACGCGTGGCCGGAACATGACCGGACTCCTCACCCCCATTAGTACATATATACTTATAAATAAGTAGTTAGAGATCCATTATGGAGCCTACCACATCCACACACCATACAGTATCATAACCGAGTTAAGCACACAAGAGAGGTTCACACACTTGCATACAACAACAATATCCATCTAACTCACACATAGCCGTGGTTAGAACGTTCCCAAGGTTTGGGTCGTTAACTCCTAATACCGATCACTCATCTGTTCCTAGATTTGGTTAGCTAAGGTTTAACACATATTTGAGGTTAAACGGTATCGGAGACCAAGTTCGCCACGTAAATGAATCACTATAAACTCATTACATGTTTTAATCTTACAAGGTGGCAACACTCAGAAAAACACATTGGCATACAAGCCGGTGTAATCCGGTAGGACACAGGTTGCAAGAAAACCATACCTGTCACCGGAGTCCACTCTACCATGTCCACTTACGTTCCTCGAACAATCCTCGAACAACTGGTACATTAAAGTTACCTTCATTAACACTGGGGTAATATGTTTGTGTAACGTCGAATGACCATGGTTAACCCCGTTTAACTAGTTAAATACCCTTACATTTTTAACATGTTTCACTCTTTCATTTTACTTCAACTTTTCACCCATCAAATTGCGTTTATAACTCACCTAACATGTCCTACACAACCTTATAACATCATTATCCATCAATCTCCATCATTAGATATCATTTTCCAACCTTAAACAACATTTTTAGAGTGGTCCGGGACTTGGTCCTTACCTTAAGTCCTTGACCAACACATTGGAGTACTCTCGGCCAATTTTAATAGGGTGGTCCGGGACCTTGTACTCACCCCAAGTCCCGGACCACAACATGGAACAACTCTCGGCCTGTTTTTGGTATATGGTCCGGGACTTCAACCATTAACCAAGTCCCGGACCCAAGCTACAGAATGCTATATTTGCATTTTTCTACCCTTGTTCAACTTGTTCTCTTCGTCCATTGATTACCCAAACTTCACACATTAACTTAGGCATATTCTAATACCAAAATATCACTTTGATTCACCTTATAACATTAACCAACTTGTTACCATTTTTAGATAACATTACCCCTCTAAAAACAACAATTTTTGGTCCATACAGTGGCCCGTCCGAACTTGTGTCCGGACTTCCCAAGTTCGGACACAAGCCGCGACCTAATACTGAAAACCATACACACGTCCGAACTTGTGTCCGGACTTCCCAAGTTCGGACACAGTTCGAGAGTAAATCCCAGATAGAAACAGTCACGTCTGAACTTGTGTCCGGACTTCCCAAGTTCGGACACAGTTCGAGAGTGAGAAAATCCTTTACCCAACAGAGCATGTCCGAACTTCCATGTCCGGACGGAAGTTCGGGCACGGCAAAACATTCAATTTCCAAGTCTTTAAACACTTAACCAAATTCCTCCAAAGCTTCCAACACTTATAGTATCTTCTCCTTAGGTTTCTAAGTGATGTTTCATGCCTATTCTAACCATTATACCAGGACATATCTTCCACACAAACCTCATCATCCAAACATCCTTTCTTACAAACAAAACTCCTTATGTCACTCTTACAATTCCTTTTTCCAAGCTTACACTTTCTCCTCAATTTACCAAAGTTTGCCTAAGTCTTTAACTAAGTCCAAAATGACTTTGGTACATACTAGAACCTCAAGATCATGCCTAAGCCCTTATTACACCCAGAACACTTCCTAGTTCATCAAAATTCTTTTAAAACATCTTGAACTCCTTATGCATTTCCTAAATTTCGACATAGGTTCTCCTAGCATTTTGTTACACCAAAGCACATTGTTTCCACCATTAAACATTCAAGAACACCTAAATCCATCAAGAACACTATCACTCACAAAACTTCACCAAATTTACACTACATCACAATATAGTGCATAATTAAACTTGCTTGGCACTTAGGCCCTTAAATAACATGGCTCTTAGGCCCTTAAATTGCATAATCCTTAAACACTGAATTTCCACAATACATAAGCCTTTGACCTGCAATTACACACACCAAGACATATGTTCCTTTACTAGTCTCCTTGAGAACACCTTACTAAGTCATTCACCATTTGCTCTTTAGGTAGTTTTAGCAAGCATTATAAGCTCATTTCTCCTAAGGCATTAAACCACATTGAGATAGCATATTTACCTCTTTTCCACTCAAACTTCTTCTTGTTTCCTCTTAAAACCGGTAAGGCATTTCTTTCCTTGTCAACTACTAAACAATATACCAATATTGAAATGAGTATATAAGCTTTATGCTTCATCTCATTGTAAACCTTAGGTTTACATTATTTCAAAAACATTAATGTAGTTGTTTTACCTTGATCTTTGAAGGGAGTTTGAATATCTATGAAGAGAGGACTCCACCTAGTCCATAAGAGATTGGAATGAAGCTAGAACAAAGTCACACAAAGAGCTCCATCAATGAGTACTTTCGGTCACACACAAAACATGGAGGAAACTTGATTTTTCTTTGAGATTCCTTACCTAGAAGCAAAGGAGATCAATAATATGTGGAAAGACAAGCTCAAGCTCCTTCAATGGTGGAACTCCATGGCACCGAAATGGGGCTCTTGAAGTTTTAAGAAGATAGGAATGAAGAGCTTGATGAGAGGAAGAGATTGGTGGTGTTTGTTTTTGATTTGGATAAGTGAGCTAGATTTTACAAGGGATCAAAGATAGACTTCCATGGTGATGGTGCTGTATTACCGTGAGAGAACAGCAAGAAGAGAGGTAGAAGAGAGCTTAGAAGCCATGTGAAATGAAGGAGGAAGGGAGAAATGAGATTGGTTTTGCTTTTTGAAGATATTTATAACTTTAAGCAAATAGTAACCTATGAGTCATCTTTATTCACTTAACAAGTTAACATGTTTGGTGACTCATTACTACAAAAACCGGTCCCCTTCATATCACTAAGGGTATTATAGTCTTTGTTGGTCAATTTAATTACTTATAACAACATATGTTACAAACTAGCTTATAAAAATCACTATTCACAAAAACAAGGCACATAGAAGTGAAATTTTTGATTTCCCATTGATATAGACATCCAAATGTGATACTATATAGTACATATATATTTAAGAGTAATGATGGACATTTAGCCATTCAAAACTCATTTACAAGACAATTTTTCAAAAACGTGCTTTAAGACTCCTTAAAGCACATTTTGTGTTTTAACTTGTTTTCAAGCTTGGTTTTCTTTGATAGTTGATTTAATATGTTCATTAACATATTTATAAGATATAGGTATGACCATTAGGTCTTATACAAATTTATCCCAAGCTTAGAGCACATTTTTGCTCTTATTGACTTTAAGGTACTTATTTGTGTTTTGTTTGGTTTCATTGTCTACCAAAGTTTTCTAAGGACTTAATTACCCTTATAAAGTCATAATTAAATATTATCAAGTCTTGGTAGGCTCTTTGGGTCCTAACCAAGTTCACTCCAAGCTTAGAGCATGTTTTTGCTCACACCGTGTCTTAGTGCTTTATTGTGTTTTCCATGGTTTAAATGGTTCATTTATGTTTCTAAGGCACTTTTTAGCCTTTAAATACCATAGTTTAACATTTACACAACATACCAAGGTTTGGGGTATTTCACTATAACACCCCCGAATGAACATCTAACCATACGAATAACGCTCCTAGCCATGTTAAAGCTAACTATGCAGCGGAATAAACTCTATCCGGGTGTCACAGACACCAACCACCCACGTGGTTGACACGACCACTCTTCCAACACCAAGTTACGGTCTGTATGACTGGGAACAACCCTCTATCAAAACCCATATACAACTTAAAATACAATTCCCAAATACTGAGTGTCTACAACAAAATCTCCAAATCATAAACTGAAAATTTCATCTCGGGTTTAGTAACAACCCATATATTAAACATACTACTACAACTCACAAATTTTTCCCTGATGGACTACCCCCATGGTAGCCATCCCGCCAACGCTCCGTTACTGTCTGGCTCAATACCTGAAAAAATTGGGTTGTAAAGGACTCAGCAAACTACGCTGAGTATGAATATGTGTAGCCCGTATGTTGCCGGGCTACACGACTACTTGGTCAAATATTATTAAATCCAATTTACATGCTATAATAAAGCAGTAAAGCACACCACAATACATCATGATATCATACACACTTAAAGGTAGCAAGCATAAGCAACAAGCAACCAAGCATAACATGCTGGCATCATAGCAACAACAAACACACACCCAAGCATAACAAGCTACTAGTATAGCAACAACAATCACGTAAACAAACGTATTGTTTTCTTGTTCTCATCACACAAGTTTACCTTTCTTCTCTTGCACCGAGTCAGGGGATATAGGTTAGATCCCGGGACTTTATTATGTAGGTGCAATTCAGCCCTTGTTTCTCAAAGAATCACCTTTGTGAATTTTCTTATTTGCTTGGTCTCATTACACATGTTTTCCTTTATTCCCATGGTGTGTATTTCCTTTCTCTTTCCTTGCATCAGGTCTGGGGATATAGTTTAGATCCTGTGACCTTATCATGTAGGTGACAATTGTTCCTTATCTCTTTAAGGCTGTGTGTGAATTCTCTTATCACCACAAGATGGAGAACATCTTCTCCATAGCTAATCCTCCATTCCCGACGTCATGCGTCGAGGAAGAGGGGTCACCTCTAGACCCCGGGATGTGCTCCACCAATAGTCGATCGAAGGATCTGATGCAGATACCAACACCCGAGCATCCCTACCGCGTGGCCCGAGAAGTCATCTTCCCGGATTATCCTCATGTTCCACCAGCTGATATTTTCTTATCATTATCATTAATAACTTGACACCATAGTGGGTGTCGTTAGAAGTCCTCTATAGTTAGAGAGGGGTTTTCTCTTTGTATAGTTCTTTGTTTTGCTTACGTAGTTCGTCATGTTCCATCTCAAAGTTCCATAGACGAGAAAGGGACTAAACTACTGTGTGCGCGCAAGTAATATGCAACAATGATATAACAAGCATATAAGCAAGTCACAACAAGCAATCCAATTTCATGCTTTAGTCTTATGGTCATTGTCAAACAAGGAACACAGCACACAAGCCGTGTAACACGGCAACATACGGACCACACATATCCATACCTTATTCAGAAGCAAGTGTTGTCTCACACACGGGTTCCCGGTTGGGCGTTCATTACGACCCTAACGTTGATTAAAAATAACGTGTCAGTTCATGATTTCATGTGACGACACTTTTCTAGTTTATCTCATCTACACCGGGTGTTTTTTCCTAGGTGAGTTGTTGAATGTACAATTTATTCTAGCCCTTAGGACTACCCAAGTACTCACCTTAGATGTTTATTTAGTTCCCAAGACGTTTACATCGTCGTTTTACAAGGTAACTAAGTACTTCCCTCTAGCTAATGCCTTAGAGTATTATGAGCACTAACATATAACGAGCTTATCTAAGATGGATTTGCATCCGCCTATGTGGTATTCTTTCCTTAGCTAAATAGCTATGTTTTAAGTTCATTATCAACACAATAACACTCCTCAATCACTTCCAGAACTCCCTTATACTGAAGCTTAAATGTTTGCAAACTGAAATAAAGTTCTAGTGTATAATCTTATCTCATCACACTTTTAATGTATCTAACGGTGTCTAAACTCCCCAGGTTATTTTGTAAGTTTAGCTAGATGCATTAGAAGGGTTTTGGGTTCATTATAAATCAAATATCACACTCATAACACTCCTGTAAACCAGTTATACAGAAGCTACAATTTACCGAAATCTGAAACCACAATCTATATGTTTTTTTCTTGATTCCTGTTTCTCTATGGTTCAACTGATGTTTCATCTTCTCAAAGCGTTTTGCTAACCTAGCTGCAGCTATCAGCTATGATGGAGTTTATTTTTAAACCTCTATCACCCTCTTAGCACCTTAGGAAATTAACATATTGGAACACAATTTCAGGCAACTGAAACACCAACTTTATGCATACTTCATTCAGTTTCTCTTTGCACTGCTTTAAATTGCTTTCCTATTTTTCCCAAGTGTTTACAACCCTAAGTAAGTGTATTAGCTAAGTCTTAAGTTTGTTAGCAAGCCATTTCAACCCACTTATACCTACTGTGTGACAGTTATACAGAGGCACAATTATAGAAAAACTGAAACCGATTCTGCTAGTTTCTTCCTCACTCTTTCCTTCAGTATATAGTTAATTGACTCCTAGACTCTCACATGAATATACCAACTTAATTCACCTCCTTAGCAATGTTTTGAGTTCATTCTAACACCACCACCTCACTCTTCATACTCCTGTAAGCTGAGCATACTGAACACAAGTTTCAGGAAAGAGACTGAAACATTAATAACCTGTGCACTCTCTTTTCCTCTCAGTTTCTATAGATTAGCTGACTTATAAATCATTCCCAAAGTGCTTATGACTTTACTCAAACGCATTAGATGTGTTTAGGTTCATTAACTACTCAATACCTCATTCTCACGCCACCAGTAATTCAGTTATACAGACACTCATGTTTTCAGAAAAACTATGAAACTGAAGTAACACCTTCTGATATCCCTCCTTCTATTCTCCTCTGTTTGTTTACGTATTGGCCCTCAATTTATCTCTAGGCACTTACTTATTTAAGTGTTTTGGTTTAATCCTAGCTCAAACCAGACCCAAACCAACAGGGAGTGCCCCTCTATAATAATGTTATACAGACCATACAAGTTGTAGGAAAATAGAAATCAGAAACTGATATGACTGGATTTCTATCCTTTCTTTCTGTTTCTTAACTTGACTTTTACCTCCCCCCTCTTTGCTGGGTTATGTAGTTAAGTGCTCTAACACGATCTTAAGCTCCAGACAACCCACAACTTGTAAATCTTACAGAGACTTAAGCTGAGACAAGAACCCCAGAGCCGAAAACTGAATCTGAAAAATCTGGAAACTGAAATATAAACTGATAACTCTCATTTGTTTTCTTTCACTTCTTGAATTTGATTACTAGCTCCCCCATATGACTTAAGTGTTTAATAGATATTATAACTCCTATACAACCCAAAACCACATGGACAATACCTCTGAAACATGGTTGTACAGAAACTGACCCATCTGAGAACTGAAACCTTAAAACTGAACTGAAAAATATGTAACTGGTGCATTTGTTTTCTTATTGCTGTTTCTCTGCTTAATAACTGAGCCCTGACTCTTCCCTAAGTGTTTATATTATACTTGCGTGTATTAGGTAAGTTTTAGATTCATTAATCACTTAATACCCCCCTTTAAGCCCTCTGAAATTATGTGATAAAGCAAGTACAAGGTTCAGGAAAAACTAAAATCAGAAACTTGATTTCTGATATCTTCTCTTCTTGCCTTTCTGTCTAGTCATTAATTTGTCTTCCAACCTATCCCACAGTACTCATTTATTTGGTTAAGTGGTCTAGTCATATTTCAAATTCAGAAACAACCTAAAACACTCTATTAGTTCCATAGAATTCTTTTATACAGAGACTGAAAACAAAATGCAAAACTGAAATGTGTAACTGATAAATCTTCTTATACCTTTCTGTTTGATTATTAACCTGTCCCTTAATCTCTCCCCCCAAAACTCATAGACTGACTTAAGTATGTTGTAACGTTTTAAGGTCATTAACAACTCAGTATAGCTTCTCCTAATCCCTCTGTACACAGCTATACCAAACTGACAAAAAAAAAACAGTGCAAACCTGAAACGGAAGATCTGATAAAATTTACTCCCATCTTTCAGTTTTGTTGCCTAACCTGACTACTAGTTTTCCTAACATTTCCCAGCTTATTTAGACTTACTATAATATGTTAGAAAGTTTTTTAAGCTTATCATCTTATCAGTCCAACCTTGTATTGCTTCTGAAATTTGGTTACACAAATGTATATGTAACACCCCTCTCAAATAAGCACGTAATAGTCACTCACGTTAACAGGAAAGTAAAACGTCCTGCAGCGGAAAAATAAACAACGACATTAAACTCACTCGGGTGTCACCTGCCATTACTCGCCCACGCGAGTAACGAAGCAGTAAATAAATCCAACACTAAAACAACAATACTACTCAACCGCAGTGACGACGAGATATTTCCTATACATCATACTAATCCCATATCCATAACAGTCGACAAGTGAGCATCTATCCAAATCCCAATTACATATAACCGTACTGTCATACATCCACGCACTGATATCGTCATACATAAAATTCCTTACACAATAATTAAAGTAATCCTAACTACCCTGTTCCCGCACTTCGTCTTCAACGTAGGTCAACAACCTGCACAATAAGAGTAGTCTCAGCGATAGACGCTGAGTATGCCGGATTTGGACCCTATTGGTCACTTGTCATTTTTAACCGTCTTGATATTAGGTTGATTTCATGCTTTACCATTTTACAGATATAATAGATACTGTAACAACATGCATGATTATATAATCATTCCTCCAATCCAACAGTCATGTACAAATATACACAGCACAAACACACATCATACAATACGGCAGCATTAGTAAATCGTACGTCGTATTTTATCATCATCATGTATTACAACATTCGGCCCCCCGGGCCCTCACATATCATTTGTTTTAGTTAGCACTGTCGGGCGTCAATTAGGACAACCCGAAATATATTCACTTGGACAGTAGTCCCACGTACACACAAGGTGCTCACTGCCCTGATCATCCGAAGACTCTGGGACTATTTCACTTTGCCTTTGTAAAGGCATCCATTTAGGTGGCCAAGGGCCTGGTGCCAACGGTAGCACACTCCGCCTGATGATCTATCTAGGTTCGTTCAGGATTAACTAGGGTAAACCTGATACGGGATAACCCAAGAGATCTCTACACGCGACCAACAGCCAGTGACTGTCTGGATTAAGGTACATCGTCACATTCATTCACACTCCACTGTTAACTTCGTTAGTTAGGTAGTCAGTTACAGTTTTAGTTATGGAGAACATCACTTAATTTGTTGGCTGCCCTATGGGTCTTACGCATGCCTAGAATTATTCTAGGTAGTATTCACGTTCGAGTCAAAGCTCTAGAGACCGACAATGTCGTATCCCGTTCCTAAGTGTTTTACTTAGGTTATAACCACATACTTGTAATACTTAACGTATTAGGTCAGGTAACGGCGGTCACAATCACACATTTCGCATATGTAGTTTTATATAAGTCGATCTATAGTCGACGTGGTATTAGTCCCGTAGGTCGTTCGTGCATAATAAATAATGCAGTAAACATAGCTACTCATCACACACATAAATCACATACATACATTCACACAAGTTACTTAACAAACAAATCCGAGCCCGAGGAATTCCTCAGGACAACTCGTATCAAACCCCTTTACATACCGTACACCGTATCCAAGATCACGCAGTGTAGACCGCTAGGGCTATCGAGCGTGCACATCCGAATGGCGATCTAACAATACAAAGAACGCTAAGTGTCAATCCACATGACATTATGATTCGGTATTTCCGAATAACATCAGTAACCCCGGTAATACAACTGTAATGAGTTCCGGTATCGTTAACTTTAAGCTTTTTACTCATAGTGTGAGTTTATACTCGGTTTACCATGGAGTATGGAACCTTACATTATACACTTGTTATCTTTCTTTCAAGGTTTGTTCATCATACTAAAATCGTATGTTAACTATAGTATTTTCATGTCATTGTATACTATAGTTTATATCTTTATTCTTGACGTGTATTTATATATACACATGCGCTCAGTATGACAGTTCTATTAAACTATGGTTTTGCTCACATAATATTGTTTAGCGTTACTTTTTCTTGATGTTTTATAGTATGATATTTTATGTGTCATTCAACTTTACAACATGTAGTTTTGGTAACTATATGTATGTACCGAGAATAATGGACACACACATATGTTACACTTGTGCTCCTTTATTTACATAATTCTCATTGGTCACAATATATCCACATATATATTGTTGTAGGTACTTAATTTTATAACATCGAGACCTTGTAGTAGAATATAACACAAGGTTTTATGGCACTTGTTATAATTACCGGAAATGCATGTATCTTGATTTAATTTCCTACCAAATCCCATACTCTCAATATCCCAATTTCACCGCTCACTTTATATCATACTGCATTCATCATACATCATAAAATTTAAAACTACAATATATCTTAATCCCCCACTGCAGCTCAGCTACACAGAAGCATCATATAAATGAAATCTGAAACAACAACTACACATCTCTTCTTGGTTCTTGTTCCTAGTTAACTCCACTGATGTTTCATCTTCTCGAAACGTTTAGCTAACCTAGCTGAAGTTTTTAGCTATGGTTTGAGTTCATTGTTAAACCAGTACCACACTTCTAACCCTCTGGAAGTTGATGACACAGAGGCAATGATTTCAGAAAACCGAAACATCAAAACTGTGCATACTTTCATTCCAACTTCTCTTCTAACGCATTGGTTGAATTTCTAATTTTTCCATAAGTGTCTACACTCTTAGGTAGGTGTATTATAAGGGTTCTAGGTTCATTTTCATACCAAAGAAACACTCTTATTCCATTTGTATTACCATTATACAGAGGCAGCTAATTACAGAAAAACCTGAAAACGAAATCTATGTGTTTCTTCTTCATTCTTTCTTTTTGTCTGATTATTTCGACTCTATCCTGTCCCAATTGTTTCTAACCTCCCTTAAATGTATCAGCTAGATTTTAAATTCATTATTAGGCCATCACAGCCTCCTTAACACTTCTGTAGAGTGGTTATACAGAAACATATACGCAAGATAATCAAAACAAAACCTGCACTGATGCGTTATTATCTCCCTTCCTCTGTCTGTTGTCGAACAGATATTTAATTCATCCCCAAGGTGTTTATAGCTTCACTTAAGTGTCTTAGGTATGGTTAGGTTTGTTCCTCATCCATTTCACCCCTCATAAACCCTCTGAAGTAGGCTTACACAGAACTGAGATACACTACAATACTAAAAGTCATAACTGAAACTTTTCTTTTCTGTTTCTCTTCTGTTTGATATCAATCTGTCTTTCATTCTTCCATATGGTGTTAATATCTTGCTTGAGTGTATTGGTTACATTCTAGGAATGTTTACCATTTAATGCCACCCTTGTAAGCCCTCTGTAATGGGGTTACACAGAGAAAAACTTCAGAAACAAGGCTTAAAACTGGAACATTGCATCCTGCTATCTTTTCCTTAATTCCTTCTGTCAGCTCACGAATTTGTTTTCATTTTATCCCACCATCCTCTTACCCAGTTAACTAGGTGTTAGTAAGTCTTCAACTTCATGACAACCCAAATCATCCTTAAATACACAGAACCGACATTCTGGTGGAAATCTGAACTGACATACTCCATTCTATTTCTCTTTCTGTTCACGAATTTGTCCTTCAGTTTCATTATTGTTTGTTAATCTGATGCTTATCTTTCCCCAAGATGTTTAGGACTTACTTAATTGTGTTAGATGTGTGTGGATTCATTAACCTCCCAATACATCTCCATTGAATCCCTCTGATAAGTGTTTACTACCAAACCTGGAAACTGAAATACCAATCTGCTAACCTCACTTCTATTCCTTCTCTTTACTTTGAATTTTGACTTCCAGTTTCCCCAAGATGTTCACACGCTTAGTTAGATGAGTTAGCAAGGCTTTAAGCACACAACCCTCTCAACACAATCCCTTACACACCCTTGGTAACATCACAGGCGCGTCTGTGAGCCTCGATTTTAAACCCTATCCTATGTTGATTAAAGTTGATTAGGATCTAACCGGGTTTTAGGTCCACTTATAGCCTAAGATTAATAACTATGTCATATAACAAAATTATTAAAACCTAGGCTAGCTCACTGGAACCTATTATGAGTCGCCACCTAATTTTAACCTAGATCAAATTAGGAAAGGAGAGTTCGGGTTCGGGGGCTTGATATTCGACTTAATTAGGGTTCAATTACTTTCATTACCCTTCCTAGGTCGTTTTTCCTCTACTTGGTTTATTTACGGCTTATTACGAGTCGTTTTAACCTAAGTGCGCAAGCTTCTGTTTTTTTGTGTTTTTTAGCGTTTTTTGACAGAAAATTAAAGTGAAATTGAAAGCTACCTAAACTAGGGTTTCGGAGGCAGAATTAGGTCAAATTTTGCTTACGTCCGTAGCCACGGACCAAAAGTCCGAGACCACGGACCCCGGTTAACCTAAATATACAGAAAAGTCAAAATCGAAGAAAAACAAAAAATTTGCAAAGTCCGGGGCCACGGACAGGCTGTCCGTGGGCCCGGACATCGTTAGAAAAACCTAAGTTTTGAATTTTTAAAATCCCGCCGCCGTCCGTGGGTGTCCGTGGTCTCGGACAACGCGTCCGAGGTCCCGGACCATAGGTCCGAGGTCACGGACCACCCACGGACAGGGGTTTTCAGAAGGTTCCCGAGGGTGTTTTGAGCTCAAATTTTATGGGTGTGTAGCCTGAAAGATTTACAAGTCGTTAGTGATTGAAAGTTTTCAATTTGAACTCGAATTAAGCACGAAACTTGGTAAACAAGTTATTGGACAGAAGCTTAAACAAACGTCAATACAGAAGCGTAAACAGGTTGGTTTGAACCCAAACTTTGACAGAGAGTTAACAAGGTCGTGGGGAATCAGAAAAGTGGGATTGTAACCTGTTTTACCTTCGAATTCAAGATGATTCTTCACGTTGGGATTCTTCGGAGGCTCCGATGATGCCGGTTCCGGATCGAGTTCGACCCGGGCTTCTGGTTGTTGATTGTTGATGATGTTCTTCACGTTTTGGAGGTGGTTTGGTTGATGTTTGATGATTGTTGATGTGTTAGGAGTTGAAAAGTGTGTTTAGGTGGTGATTTCGAGAGATTTTTGATGTGATTTTGGTGCTTGGATGTGTAAAAACGTGAGGAGAATGAGACGGCTAGGTTTTCTGATTGCTTAGGGTTCTTGAGGTTCTGATTTGATCATGGGATAAGGTTCCTTATATAGACTTCCTTAAAGATAGAAAAATCCGGTAAAAACCGAGATTTACCGACGTTTTAGCTCAAGGGCTTCCAAAAGGAATTTGATTATGAAATTTCACACATGGGTAAAGGATGATAATTCTGATTTTTCTAAAGTGAGATCGAATTTTTGGGTATTGGAATATTTTTAAATTCAATTTCTCGTCAGATTCAATCAGAAATTGCTAGAAAATTATTGGAAATTCGAAAAATCAAAATTCCAACGCCATTATGCTTAAAATGTCATCCTCTATCATGGGTTAAAATATCAAAGCATTTCAAGTTGATTTGACCCTTATTTGGAGGAGAGAGAAAGCCTATAGGGGCTTAGGAGCCTTGAAAAATTATGAAAATGCCCCTGGAGATGACTAAGCTGTCCCTAGTACTCTGAAATGTGCCGATCGAACTGGGAACCCTTGCTACTAGCCTATTAGTAGAGACTCTCCTCCGGGGGTTGAAATTTTGGGTATAACAGATTGCCCCCCGTCAACTAGACTTTGTAGTGGAAATGAAAAGGCTAGTTGATGCTTGAGTGATGCCCCAAAATTTTGGATCTTAAAAGGCCCCTCGTGCAACTGAAATCCGACAAGTTGTGTCGAGCTATTCTAAGGCGCTGACTACCTATGAGTAAAGTGGAAGGGTGTCGAGTGGTTCTAAGGCGTCGACCACCTAAAGGTAATGATGAAGTAATGTCAGACTATTCTAAGGCGTCGACTACCTATAAGGATGATATGATGTCAAGCTATTCTAAGGCGTTGACTACCTATAAGGATGATATGATGTCAAGCTATTCTAAGGCGTTGACTACCTAAAATGATGATATGTTGTCGAGCTATTGCTGACTACCTAGAGTGATGATATGCTGTCGAGCTATTCTAAGGTGCTGACTACCTAAAGTGATGAAAATGATGTCAAGCTATTCTAAGGCGTTGACTACCTAAAATGATGATATGTTGTCGAGCTATTCTAAGGTGCTGACTACCTAAAGTGATGAAAATGATGTCAAGCTATTCTAAGGCGTTGACTACCTAAAATGATGATATGTTGTCGAGCTATTCTAAGGCGTTGACTACCTAAAATGATGAAAATGGAGTAATGTCAAGCGATTCTAAGGCGTCGACTACCTGAAAGATGAATGGAATACACCGAGCATTATAAGGTGTCGGGAACCTGAGATTAAACGGGACACGCCGAGCATTATAAGGTGTCGGGAACCTGGAGTACGCCGAGCATTATAAGGTGTCGGGAACCTGGAGTACGCCGAGCATTATAAGGTGTCGGGAACCTGGAATACGCCGAGCATTATAAGGTGTCGGGAACCTGGAATACGCCGAGCATTATAAGGTGTCGGGAACCTGGAATACGCCGAGCATTATAAGGTGTCGGGAACCTGGAATACGCCGAGCATTATAAGGTGTCGGGAACCTGGAATACGCCGAGCATTATAAGGTGTCGGGAACCTGAATTCGAATGGGATACACCGAGCATTATAAGGTGTCGGGAACCTGGAATACGCCGAGCATTATAAGGTGTCGGGAACCTGAAGTATAAAAGGTGATGATGCTATGGGGATGATATGCTAATTTGTCGAAAGCAAAAAATTGCTAGGAACATGCCAAACATGGCGATGATGTAGGTTGGTTGAGAGCAAGAAATTGCTAGGAATATGCCAAACATGGCGATGATGTAGGTTTGCTGAAAGCAAGAAATATGCCAAACATGGCGATAATGCAGATTTGTTGAAAGCAAGAAATTGCTGATGAAGGTGCCAAACATGGCAGTGTTTGAGGAAATTCTATTTATTGAAAAAAAGTGAAGTTATCATTTCCTGACTAAAGATTTCAGACTTGTAATTTATCTCCTAGGAGATGAACATGCTACCGGTGGGGTGTGGTGTTTGATGCAGAGATCTTTTGAGTGGTGATCAGGGCATATGTGTGCCTGTGGTGTATGATGTGAAGGTAAGGGCTTACGTGAGCCTGTGTGGTGAAGTAGAATTTGTGTGGGGGTAAGGGCTTGTGTGGGCCCGAGGTGTTTGGTGTGGAGGTAAGGGCTTATGTGTGCCTGTGGTGGGATGGAGGTGCTCAAGCTTTGGGTTTCAATTGGTGTTATCATGGCAATTGTTGGAGCCAACAATTGCCCCCGTATTTTTCCCTTAAGACAATGAGCTAGAGTTCATGGCAATTGATCGTTCCGATCGATTGCCCCCAGTATTTTCTTTGATCAAACGGCGAATGAGTCTTGTCCTCACAGGTTCAAGGTTCAAGGCTTATGTTCTGATTTGGTGCTTCCTAACCTACACTCGACGTGTTTGGCGTTTACACTCGTTTCTCACTTACGGTCACAACTTCTAGACCATTGAATTTGATATTTGATGAATTTACGCATTCGATCTGTTACTTTCACGTGATTGGATACACAACTACCAAGTCGGAAGTCTTCGAGGCTTATAACGTGGCCACAGGGTGTGATGAAAGACGACGGGATCATGGAGGGATATTTGAGGTATGTGGAGCTTGAATGGGTGACCAAAGCTGCAACTTGCGTCTTCTCTCGGATTCATCTTCCTTGTCTTGAAGCCGTCTGGCTGCTTCATGTTGACGTTGTTTTCGAGCTTCTGGACCTGGACGTTTGAAGTTGTCCTTTACACTATTTCTCTTTTCGTCATTTGGATTTCTTCGAGGCACTTCGGGTTTGCCTTTTGTTTTATCCTTTCTTGGTTTTGCCTTCGGGGTTCTTGTGTTTCCCGGTTTTGGGCTTCGAGAGCTCTTTTGATCCTGTGTCACTCTGGGACCATTTGCGGATCGCTTTGTCATGCTGATAGCGGCATTGCTTCTTTGGACTGATGAGAATGTTATCTGAGAGTCGGGCTCCTTGCGTCCTTTGGTCACCGGGTCGGACATTCATCATTGGCTGGGTTATTTTGTGGAGTTCATAATGTCGAAAAGGGATATATGGAAGGCTCAGCGGGGGTGCCTAGGGTTTAATGTCAGGGTTTAAAAGCTTTTGGCTATGTGGTGCTGTACCTAGGTGCTTCGTCATTCCTGATAGTTGTATATCCGTTCTTTGTTACTTTTCACAGGTCTAAGCGTAAATTTACAAATTATCTCCTTCGGTCGGAGTTATACCGTTTACCTCACCTTTGAATGTGGACTCACCGGAGTCGTGTAAAAATGACACGCTCGTTCACTCATGGTTTTTCCGCTCAAGACACTCTCGCGAATTTCACTCAAAGACTAGTTCACACGTTTAAACAAAAGATTCGAAGACAATGATTCTAAACTCAGATTGCCCCCAGTATTGATTTGGGGTTTGTGACAACAGTTTGATAGATGTGGGCCTTGAACCTCATTGTGGGTTGTTTGGATATTATGTGGTGAGTTGTGGTGTTTGGTTAGGCATGTTCAAATTTTTAGAAACAAGAGACAAGCCGTTCCATCGCATAGTCTGAAAACGATTACTTCGTGAGTGCTCTTTTTTTAAGTTTTTTCGAATAAACGAATGATGCTTTGTATAAAAATTATGAAAACGGAACTATGTTTTATTCAACAAAAAGAATAATGTTGGAAATTACAAACTCAGGAAAACTACCGAAAATGATAAAGGAAACTAACTACTACAAACATTGGAAAGACATAAAAATGACTAGTAAAGAGAAGAAATCGGAGAAAACACTTGAAGATAGCACTCTCTGATGGTGCTTGACCTGGGATTCCTACTCGGGGAGTTGAAAACCTTGATTGATAAGATCTTGGATGTGCTGCTTCAAAATTTTGCAGTTGTCGGTGTCATGACCGGGAAGCTGGTGATACTGACAATACTGGTTCAGATTCCTTCCTTTTTGGGGGTCCCTTTGTCGAGGGGTGAGAGGTTGCAGCATGTTTCGTTCCTGGAGTCTTCCAAAAACCTGGCTCAATGGCTGACCGATGTTTGTGAACTCTCTTCGACGGGAGCTCTTTCGGGATGATTCCACTGCCCCAACGATTTGCCCTGGTCCTTTTACCTGTCGAACGGTGTTTACCTCATGCTGCCTAGCTCTCTTTCGGGTGCCACTCTGGATACAGGCTGCTGTCCCCGAGCCATTCCCGGTGTTTTTTGAGTTCCCAAGTTTTAACTCCCCTTGGTGAATCATTTCTTCTAGGACATTAACTTGTCCCATCAGCATGTTGAAGCTAGGAAAGTATGTGAATTTCAGCTCGTCACTGTATTGCTTCCGCATATTTTTGATTACCATTCGGATTTGTTCCTGTTCGTCCATATTTGTGAGCATAGCGGCTGCCTTCATCCTCCAACGCTTGACGAAGTCGGTCATTGATTCACCTTCTGTTTGTCGTGTGCCTGCAAGATCAGCCCTGGTGACTCCAAAACTTCTAGCGTACTCAAAATGATGCAGAAAGGCTTCACAGACCTCCTCGTATGTCTTGGTATTTATCCTTTGAGTTATGTACCAATGCTGAGGGGTCTCATCAAGATAGTGAGCAAATACCTTGGCCTTCTGCATGTCGTTTAGCGAAAGGATGGACATTTCCCTATCGAACATTGCCAAATGAAGTTGTGGGTCGGAGGAACCTTTGTATAGAGGAAGTGTTGGCAATTTCAACCTTGGAGGGAGATCAACCTTGGGATATAATCCAGTGGGAAAGTGGTCAAAACCAGCTGGCTTGTTGGCCCTCTCCATGCGCTCAATCTTTTTCAGCATCCCATTGAATTCTTCGGCTAACTGGGCATCCATGTTGATTGGATTTCCTCCCTCTCCCATTCTTTGAGATTTGGGCTTATCTGTTGGAAAACAAAAGTGACCCGAGCTAAAAATGTTGGGCCGCAAAGAAGTTTTAGGCTAAGACTTGTTTGGGCTGCACATGAGCTGGAATGTTTTGAAAATTGTGGGTTGGCACTGAGGCCCGAAATGAGTTGGAAGAGAGGCACATGGGCCGGAATGATTCATGAGCTGTGAACTGGTGCCTAGGCTGAAATGTTCTGAGAATTGGGCGCTTGGGCCAGAATGTGTTTGGGTTAAAAGTAAAGCGCAATGGGCCGAAGTGATTTCTAAACCATGTTCTGGATGTGAATTGGAATTTGGGCCGAGTAATTATGACTGGGCCTGAAGATGATACCCGTGTCTAGGATCGTGGGTCAAAACCCGAGTAAGAAGTCTTCCTGGACTAGAATGGGCCTTGAAATGGAAAAGCCTGATGGATTTTTATGGATTGCTTTAGGTGGATGGGCGTAGAACAAAATGGATAATTCAAATTGGACCAGATGAGAAATCACCTAAGTCTAAGCTTTTGGGCCGAAGCCCGAATGACTCACACATTAAACCAAACAGGACCTCTAGGCCGCAAACAATAAAACTGCCAATTCAGGTTGGGCTGAGTTGATGTAGGAGAGGTTCCTATCAATTTCTAGGCTGGGTAGTGGGCCGATCATACAAGCAAACAAGGCCCACACAAGTTCAACATGTCCTTACTAGACGCTTCAACCAAATTGGGTATGGATCGATCCGGAGAGGTGCTTGGGGCGTGGGCCCAGGTCACCACAAAGGAATAGGGCTTGCACGCTATTCTCTTTGGGCTTCCCCACTTTTTCCACATCACCTGAAGGTGTGCGTCTACGGTCGGGTCTTTGACTGACCAAACAATGGGCTAGGTAAGGGTACTGTCAGGAAAATGCTTGGGGCTAAAGCCCAGGTATTAAGGGGGTGTGGTTTGACGACACCCTCCTCTTTTCCCCCATTTATTCACATCACCTAAAAGGTGTGAGTCCCAGACAGGGGACCCTCAAACGGGTCCCGGGGTGAAATTGGCTTGCGTGGACCCTCGCTCTCATATGATGCAAGGGTGCAAAATTAAAGTGCGCACATAAATGAACAAGCAACATAGTAAAAGCCATAAATAAACGTTTTCAGTTAAACCCTCTTTCTTAAAATTAAACAAGTTAAAATTAAGAAGTTTTCCCCAGCAGAGTCGCCAGTCTGTGAGCCTCGATTTTAAACCCTATCCTATGTTGATTAAAGTTGATTAGGATCTAACGGGTTTTAGGTCCACTTATAGCCTAAGATTAATAACTATGTCATATAACAAAATTATTAAAACCTAGCTAGCTCACTGGAACCTATTATGAGTCGCCACCTAATTTTAACCTAGATCAAATTAGGAAAGGAGAGTTCGGGTTCGGGGGCTTGATATTCGACTTAATTAGGGTTCAATTACTTTCATTACCCTTCCTAGGTCGTTTTTCCTCTACTTGGTTTATTTACGGCTTATTACGAGTCGTTTTAACCTAAGTGCGCAGGCTTCTGTTTTTTTTGTGTTTTTAGCGTTTTTTGACAGAAAATTAAAGTGAAATTGAAAGCTACCTAAACTAGGGTTTCGGAGGCAGAATTAGGTCAAATTTTGCTTACGTCCGTAGCCACGGACCAAAAGTCCGAGACCACGGACCCCAGTTAACCTAAATATACAGAAAAGTCAAAATTGAAGAAAACAAAAATTTGCAAAGTCCGGGGCCACGGACAGGCTGTCCGTGGGCCCGGACATCGTTAGAAAAACCTAAGTTTTGAATTTTTAAAATCCCGCCGCCGTCCGTGGGTGTCCGTGGTCTCGGACAACGCGTCCGAGGTCCCGGACCATAGGTCCGAGGTCACGGACCACCCACGGACAGGGGTTTTCAGAAGGTTCCCGAGGGTGTTTTGAGCTCAAATTTTATGGGTGTGTAGCCTGAAAGATTTACAAGTCGTTAGTGATTGAAAGTTTTCAATTTGAACTCGAATTAAGCACGAAACTTGGTAAACAAGTTATTGGACAGAAGCTTAAACAAACGTCAATACAGAAGCGTAAACAGGTTGGTTTGAACCCAAACTTTGACAGAGAGTTAACAAGGTCGTGGGGAATCAGAAAAGTGGGATTGTAACCTGTTTTACCTTCGAATTCAAGATGATTCTTCACGTTGGGATTCTTCGGAGGCTCCGATGATGCCGGTTCCGGATTGAGTTCGACCCGGGCTTCTGGTTGTTGATTGTTGATGATGTTCTTCACGTTTTGGAGGTGGTTTGGTTGATGTTTGATGATTGTTGATGTGTTAGGAGTTGAAAAGTGTGTTTAGGTGGTGATTTCGAGAGATTTTTGATGTGATTTTGGTGCTTGGATGTGTAAAAACGTGAGGAGAATGAGACGGCTAGGTTTTCTGATTGCTTAGGGTTCTTGAGGTTCTGATTTGATCATGGGATAAGGTTCCTTATATAGACTTCCTTAAAGATAGAAAAATCCGGTAAAAACCGAGATTTACCGACGTTTTAGCTCAAGGGCTTCCAAAAGGAATTTGATTATGAAATTTCACACATGGGTAAAGGATGATAATTCTGATTTTTCTAAAGTGAGATCGAATTTTTTGGGTATTGGAATATTTTTAAATTCAATTTCTCGTCAGATTCAATCAGAAATTGCTAGAAAATTATTGGAAATTCGAAAAATCAAAATTCCAACGCCATTATGCTTAAAATGTCATCCTCTATCATGGGTTAAAATATCAAAGCATTTCAAGTTGATTTGACCCTTATTTGGAGGAGAGAGAAAGCCTATAGGGGGCTTAGGAGCCTTGAAAAATTACGAAAATGCCCCTGGAGATGACTAAGCTGTCCCTAGTACTCTGAAATGTGCCGATCGAACTGGGAACCCTTGCTACTAGCCTATTAGTAGAGACTCTCCTCCGGGGGGTTGAAATTTTGGGTATAACAGCATCCAAAAAAAAAACTGCACAAAACTGATAAAACTGATCCTAAACAAAATCTGATAACTCTCCTTTATTTCCTTTCAGTTCCTTTAATCTGATTACCTCTATTTCCATCTTCCCCAGCTTACTTACATGAGTTAACAGGTTTTTAGCTCTTCCTCAACCCACTGCAACACTCATACAACCTCATTACAAGTTACACATAGACACTTACAAATGAAAACTTTGGAAGAAACTGAAAGCTTTAACTGTTTTCTTTATCTTCTATTCTCACCTTCTGTTTGTTGATGATTTGGTTCCTCTCGTTTCCCCTAGGCTCTTTAGCCATCTGGTTTCACATCTTAATATAGTTTAAGGTCTGAAATAACTCAAGGCGCTAGGTTAAAGTTACAGAAGATCACACCTACTGAGATAAGAGTTTTCAGAAACCAGTCAACTGAAACACGAGGCTAATATTGATCTATCTTTCCGATCTTGTTTTTCTCATTGCTCATTAACCAGGTTGTTACTTCTACCTAAGTGTTACTCCACTTCCTAAGAGTTTTATCAGTAGTTTAACTCCAAAGCAACCCACAACATCAAGGGCTATACCGTAAGAAGTTAATATGCAGAATCTCAAAAGTTTTGGAAGTTCCTACTGAGACATAAGGACCTGATAACGTTTCTGGGTTTCTGAGAGTTCTTGATTTCAAATTTTCAATCTTCCTTCATTGCTAACCTACGTAGTTAGGTGTTTCATTCTCATTTTAAAAGACAAACAGCTTGGTAATCGTACAGAAACTTGCCTCTACTGGAACAGAAATTTCTCGCCACTGCAATCACAAATCAGAACCTGATATGGTTTACTTTTATTTTCCTCTTCTGTTGCCTATCCTAACCTTTTTTTTAATTCTCCTTAAATTGCTTAGCTTCTTAACTAATGGTCCAGCAAGGTTTTTCTCTCAAGGTCAACCCAATAGCATCATTATATTCCCACTAGACATTAGTTAAACAGAAGGCAACAGTTATCAAATCTGTATATCATCTTCAGTGTGTTCTCTCTTCTTTTATTGTTTTATCTCGTCTCTCCAATATCTCTCCTGTTGATTTACGCATAGTATAGTGTCTTGGGAAGGTTTTGAGGTCATTATCCAACACTACTGCCGTTAATCTATCCCTGCACTAGATTGTACAGAGAAGGAAGTTGCATAATTTACACTGGTTCTCTGTGTTGGTTTCTTTGGCCAGTTCATACAGAGGTTATTTGAGCTAGTTTACTTGTTTGTTCAACTCTTAAAAGTGGGCACATTTGTTACTCTTTGTTTCAGAATTTACTAGTTCCATATCCAATGTTTATCCCCCAAAACAGCACGCAGATAAGAACTCTTGTTAGCTCAGAAGTTTACTACCTCAAGGTTTCTTTCTTTCTGAGTTGGAGCTGGTGTTCCCTTGTGGATCCTTGGCACATTCGAGACTTCCAGCATCAGTGGTCACTTGACAGCTACTGGGAAAAGGTTACTCAGAGGTTACACCGCGATAGTTCAGAGAAACGGATATGGGTTGGACCAAGTTGAGATAGATATGATCGTTACCTTGTTTTTTTTGTGTCCCACCAATAATGGCACAACAAGGAAGATTTGTTTGGTCTAGCTCCCTCACTAAGCTGGGTCTAATCACTGGTCTTTTACATGAAGAAAAACAGGAAGGAAAAGTTCAAGCTCAGCTGAGATGGTTACCGATAATAATGAAGAAAAGCAGTGCTCAAGACTTACCGAAGAGATCAAGGAAGCAGGGTATACACTTGGGTCTTTTCTTCCTCCTCCATCTGGGTATACTCCTCTGATCTTTCCACGTAAAGAAAGTAGGGCATAGAGTTTAGTAGCAGCTGAGGGTGTACCGAAAATGGAGAGAAGAGACTATGCTAGATTCTTGCAGGTTTTACCTTGGAAAGTCGCCTAGCTTGCTCTCCCTGTCTTCTTCCAGTTCCAACCGAGGATTCCCCCTGCCTTCACCAACTAAACTCAGTCGTTGCATCTTTATGCAGCCACCTTGGTAGTGGAGTGTTGGTTCACGGTGAGAGGAGTCGCAAGAGTGGTGCTGGGCTTCTGACTGAAGATGAGAGGTGAGATCTTCGCTTCTGTGTGGGTGTGTCCAGGTCGAGTTGCATGTCGAGGGGTGTGAGCCTCGATTTTAAACCCTATCATATGTTGATTAAAGTTGATTATGATCTCAACGGGTTTTAGGTCCACTTATAACGTCAGATTAATAACTATGTCATATAACAATAATTATTAAAACCTAAGCTAGCTCACTGGAACCTATTATGAGTCGCCACCTAATTTTGACCTAGATTAAATTAGGAAAGGAGAGTTCGGGTTCGGGGGCTTGATATTCGACTTATTTAGGGTTCAAATTACTTTCATTACCCCTAGAAGTCGTTTTTCCTCTACTTAGTTCAATTACGGTTTATTACGAGTCGTTTTAACCTAAGTGCGCGAGCTCCTGTTTTTTTTGTGTTTTTTAGCATTTTTTGACAAAAAAATTAAAGTGAAATTAAAAGCTATCTAATCTAGGGTTTCGGAGGCAGAATTAGGTTGAATTTTGCTTACGTCCGTAGCTGATAAGTGCAAAACATATAGACTTTTTCAGGTTTAATCACCTTGTTAATTGCAGTATTTTTAGTAATGTTTCTCACTTATCTTGGGTTTTTCCTATATTTATGTTGCTATATTAACTGATGTATCATATGTGCTAAAATGTAGGAAAAATACCAATTAAACACTTATATTATCAAAAGGATTAAAGAAGGTCACGTGAGAAGGCGCAAGAGGCTTGCAACCGCCACATAGGAGGCGGACAACACAGAGGGCGACCGCCCCTTATTGGGCGGACGTGACAGAGAGAAAACGAGTGTACCGCTTGATAAACAGGCGGACAAGATAGAGGAGACCGCCACTTATCTAGCGGACACGTGTAAATGGGCTTATCTTCTACGCCGACTCGCTCTGCAACTTGAGACGGCGCCTACCAGAAAACACTCACGCGTATGTCCCCTGCAATAAATGAAGCAATCAGTGAGGCTGCAATCAACGAGCTCAATCAATGAGCTGCTGCTATGCTTCTTCTCCTTCCTCTATAAATACAACGCTCAAACACCTTCTCCAGTGTCCTTCCAGAGGTTCCGTCCGTGGTTCCTCCTGGAGTTCCAATTCACACCATCATTCCATCTTCGTACCACTTCACCTTCACTCACTCGTTCATTCCATTTCTAATCTCCCGCTTCTCCTTTTGTTTTCTTTTCATCTCATTAATCTCACCTTCAGTCTCACGTATTTAAATAGCAGATCTCTATTTAATATGTTAGGCTGGTTACGCTTACTCTACGAATAATTATTATGTATCTGTATTAATTATGCAATATGTTTTACTGGTTTTAATTTTAATAAAGTTTGTTTCGGTTAAAGGTTTTCTCGCCATCTTTTAATAAACCTCATGAATTTATTAAAATGCTTTACTAAGTCTGTTTTTGATTTCATCGGTTGGAAACAGATGGGTTGATTAAGCCGTAAAACTGGGGGAAACTTATTTTCATCGTTTAAGTTAGTACTCAGTTGCAAATGTAATCCTTCAACACTCCTCTGCCGTTCGCAGGCTTTTGCTTGAGTTTTCATCGGACCTTGCATTACAGGTGAACGAGTTCTTATGAGTTTTCATCGGACCTTAACAAAATATCAGGAATCTTGCCAAATAATTATAATTAAACCAGTAGACCTAGCATGAAAGAGCAGATATTATATAAATGTGAACCAGAGTCCCGTTTAGTTTATTTGCTTACTTAGTTAATTTTATTAACTGTTTTTATCTATATGTAACAAGTCAATTAATCCCCCCTCTTTGTGACACGCTTAGGTACTATAATTTGTATATTAGTCCCGTGGTTCGATATCCGGTCGCTTACATTTTCACTATACTACTGCGACCGGGATTTGTTTGCAGCCCGACGTTTATTTTGAGTTTTTAATTTCTTTTCTTTTAATTTTACACCAGTTTAACCACTCAGATTTTAACGTCTGCAGTAGCCACGGACCCCATGTCCGAGACCACGGGCCCCAGTTCACCTAATTATACAGAAGAGTCGAAATTAAAGGAAAACAGAAAATTGCGAAGTCCGGGGCCACAGACAGGCTGTCCGTGGGCCCGGACATTATTAGAAAACCTAAATTATGAATTTTTAAAAATCCCGCCGCCGTCCGTGGGCGTCCGGGCTTACGGACAGGGAGTCCGGGACCCCAGACATGACGTCCGTGGGTGCGGACCGCCCTCGGACGGCGGCGTTGAGGCCGTTCCCGAAGGTGTTTTTCGCTCAAATTTTATGGGTGTGTAGCCTGAAAGATGTACAAGACGTTAGTGATTGAAAGTTTTCAATTTGAATTCGAATTAAGCACGAAACTTAGTAAGCAATTTATTGGACAAACGCTTAAACAAACAGCAATACAGAAGCGTAGAAGGGTTAGTTTAAGCCCAAATTTTGAGGTAAGACAGATAATACCGTAGAGAATTAGGGAAGTGGAGTGTCTACCTGTTTTACCTTCGGATTCACAACAATTCTTCACACCGGGATTCGTCGAGTGCTCCGTTGATGGCAGACCCGAAAGGTTTTCGAACCAAGCTTCTGGTTGTTGGTTGTTCTTGCTGTTCTTCATGTTTTGGTGGTGTTTTTGTGGGGTTTTGATGATTATTGGTGCTTTGGGGATTGGAAAACGTGTTTAGATGGTGATTTCGGGGGATTTTTGGTATGATTTGGGTGGCCGGGGGTTGGAAAATGTGTGAGAGAGAGAGGATGCTCTGTTTTCTGACTCTCTAGGGTTCTTGAGCATATGAGGTTCTGATTTATCCAAAAACTTATCCCCTTATATAGACTTTCTTAAAGATAAAGAAAATCTAGTAAAAGTAAGATTTTTTGGTATTTTAATTAAAAGACTTCCCAAAGGAATTTTGCTGTGAAAATTTAACCACATGTCAAGGATGGATATTATGAATTTTATGAGCTGGAACCGAATTTTTTAAATGTTGGAATATTTTTAAATTGAATTTCTTGTCAGATTCAGTCAGAAATTGCTAGAAAATTATTTGAAACTCGAAAAATCAAAATTCCAATGCCATTATGCTTAGAATGTCATCCTCTATCATGGGTTAAAATATCAAAGCATTTCAAGCAGATATGGGCATCCTTTGGAGGAGAGAGAAAGCTTATAGGAGGTCTCAAGAGCCTTTAAAGATTACCAAAGCGCCCCTGAAAATGACGAAGCTGCTCCCCATGCCATGGAACACGCCGATCGAGCTGGAATCCCTCACTACTTGATTAAAATGCCTCTCACAACACCAGCACCCCGTAGACCCTACCCCAGGGGGTCAAAATTTTGGGTATAACAGATTGCCCCCCGTCAACTAGACTTTGTAGTGGATGTGAAAAGTCTGGTTGATGCTTGAGTGACACCCCAAAATTTTGGGATCTTAAAAGACCCTGTATGTGGATTGTGTCGAGCTATTCTAAGGCGCTGACTACCTAAAAACGAAATGACGAAGTAAATGTCAAGCGATTCTAAGGCGTTGACTACCTAAAAATGAAATGATGAAGTAAATGTCAAGCGATTCTAAGGTGTTGACTGCCTAAAAATGAGAAACAAAAATGAAATAATGTCAAACGGTTTCTAAGGGTTGACTACTATAAGCGAAGATGAAGTTATGTCGAGCTATCGAAGGCGTCAACAACCTAAACTGAATGAAAAGATGTCAAGCTATTCTAAGAGCGTTTGACTACCTGAAGATGATGAAAATGAAATAATGTGTAGATGCAGGAATGATGATATGCTATGATGTATTATGCTGATGATGTTGATGATGCTGATGTGATGATGTGATGAGGATGATGCAGATGGGATGCGATGATGCTCGGATGCTTCTGGGGACCGAAACCCGTGCCAATGCTCCTGCTGGACCCAATGTGACTTATTGCCATCGCCCCCCAAGCCGGTGTGCAGGGATAACTCCTGGTAAAAACCCTGGGGACTTATTGCCTTTGCCCACCATTCGTTGATCCCAAAAATAAGTTAACATCGCAAAAGGAGGATTTATTGCCATCACCTCGCCAACTTTCTGTCGCCAGGTCTTGTGACGCGCCTGGATAATGCAACTAGGTCTTATGACGAGCCTGTATGAATGAGATGAATGCAATGCGTTTGATGAGAGTGGGTAAGCTAAAGGGTCTTACTACGAGCCTAAAGGAATGCAGCTAGGTCTTATGACGAGCCTAAAGGATGGTTCTAGGTCTTATGACGAGCCTAAAGATTGGATCTAGGTCTTATGATGAGCCTAGGTCTTATGACGAGCCTAAGGATGGATCTTGGTCTTATGACGAGCCTAAAGGTTGGATATAGGTCTTATGACGAGCCTAAAGGTTGGATCTAGGTCTTATGATGAGCCTAAAGGTTGGATCTAAGTGAAAATGTGTTAGGTGCATGATGAATATAGAAGGACTAAGGCTTATAGCAAACCTGGAGATGGTAAGGCTCATGACAGGCCTGTGGGTGTTTAAATGTGAAGGAAGGGCTTAGGACGGGCCAGAGGATGTTTGAAAGTGGAGGAAGGGCTTAGGACGAGCCTGTGGATATTTGAGTGTGGAGGAAGGGCTTAGGACGGGCCTGTGGATGAATGTGGAGGTAGGGGCTTAGGACAGGCCTGTGGATATTTGAATGTGGAGGAAGGGCTTAGGACGGGCCTGTGGATATTTGAATGAGAGGGTTTTAAAACCTTTGGGTTTCGGGTTTTTGGGCCTCCATCGGTGTCGTTGTTGCAATTGTTGGGACCAACAATTGCCCCCAATATTTTTCCTTGAGGTGATCTGAGTTTTCAGGGCTTCATTGCAATCGAACGGAATGATCGATTGCCCCCATTATTTTCTTTGATTAATTGCGCAAGAACAAATCTCATCCTCACAAGGTCAAGGTTTATTTTGGTGTGGTGCCTTCTATCCTACACTCAAAGTGTTTGATGTTTGCACTCGTGTCCTCCTTTTGGTCAAGACATCTCAACCACTGAATTTGACATTTGTTAGATTTACGCGTTCAACCTGTTACTTTCACGTGATTGGATACACAACTACTAAGTCGGAAGTCTTTTTAGCTTATAACGTGGCTATGAGGTGTGATGAAAGACAAAGGGATGATGGAGGAATGTTTAGGATATGTGGAGCCATAAGGGTGACCAAAGCTGCAACTTGCACCTTCTCCCGGCCTTGCTTTCTTTGTCTTGAAGTCGTTCGGCTACTTTGTGATGACTTCGCTTATGAGCTTGGAACTCTGGATTTTCGGGTTGCACCTTCTCTTTTTTTTTCTGATTTTGGATTACTTTGAGGCGTTTCAGGTTTGCCTTCCTTTGAATCTCTTTTCCTTCGGGGTTCTTGTGTTTCCCGGTTTTGAACTTTGAGAGCTGTTTTTTGATGTTAGCTCATTTGGATCCTGTGCCACTTTAGGGCCATTTACGGATCGTTTCGTCATGCTGGTGGCAGTTTGCTTCTTCAGACTTGTGAAGTTGCTGTTCGGAAGTCGGGCTCCTTGCTTCCTTTGGTCACCGGGTCGGTTATTCATCACTGGCTGGCTCGTTTGTGGAGTTTGTAGTGTTGTAAAAGAGGATGTACACGAAAAGCTCAGCGGGGGTGCCTAGGGTTAATGTCAGGGTTCACAAGCTTTTTGGCTGTGTGGTGCTGTACCTAGGTGCTTCGTCATCCCTAACAGTTGTGTATCCGTTCTTTGTTACTTTTCATAGGTTTAAGCGTAAATTTACAAATTATCTCCTTCAGTTGGAGTCATGCCGTTTACCTTACCTTTGAATGTAATCTCTCTGGAGCCATGTAAAAATGACATGCTCTTTCACACATGGTTTTACCACTCAAGGCACCCTCGCGAAATGTTCACTCAAAGACTTGTTCGCGCTTTAAACTAATGAAAGAAACGTTATCGACCCTTAACTCAGATTGCCCCCAGTATCGTTTTGGGTCTTTTGACAAGCCTTTTGAATACCCAGGTTATTTGTTGGAGGTGGCTATATGTGTGGTGGTACATGGCGATGAAGTCTTGTTGTTTTGGTGGAGTAATGTAGTGATGAAAGTAAAACATGGCAGTGGGATGCTTTCAGTGTACGGTGTAATTTTCCATTGAGGTGAGAGTGATGAGTGGTGGAAGCCAACAAGGTGGTGAGATATTCCTTGCACAAGAATGAGTTTCATGTTGAGAGGGGAGTGTGGTGAGACACATGGGATGTATGTGATGAAGGTAGTGGATGTGGGTGAAATGACGTGATGACTTATTTATTTTTGGTGTTCTGGTTTTGTGAATAAATGCACAAAAATAATGAAAATGGAACTATGCTCTAATTCATGAATGGAAAGACAACATCAAAAATTGTAATCTTAAGAAAACTACCTAAAATGATAAAGGAAGCTAGCTACCATAAAAGTTGGGAGAACGACTGGGAAAAGAAAACTACCAAATCGAGAAAACTTCTAAAATAGTGATGTTGGGCTGTCTGATGCCAACATACTGAAGACTCGAGCTCTGGACCGTCGGGACGCCATTGAGATGACCATGATTGTCTTCCTTCTGAACTTCGAATAAGCCTCATAAAATGTTTGAACTAGGAATGCCTATGAGTCATGTAGGAGGAACCCGGGTCTGAATCTTTTCCAAGCTGCGAGTGAAGTGCATGAGCTAGAGTGACTCCTAGGATAGAACAGATTTGCGGGCCTGAATACCCTTAATCTAGAAGTGAAGCAAACGGGCTGAAGGAGGCCACACGAACCGTGAATGGGCCACTGGGCCGAGAGGGAAAGCCTTGAAGTCTGAGATTCGTTTGATGTTCCTGTCGGGCCTTGACGCTAGAAACTGGAATGAATGAGTTATGTAACCTATCTTAGATTCAAATGTTTTGTGCTATGGGCCAAACTTCTAGATTGAGAGCGAAGCTTATGGGCCAAAACTATGAATTGGTCTACGGGCCCCAAATAGAATGAGTCATGAGTGTGGTATTTGGGCCATAATGATTGCTGAACAAAACCCTAGGTTGGAATTTGGACTGAAACCTGAATGAGTAGTATTGACTGAACCTGAAAGATGATGCCTAGATCTAGGATTTTGGGCTAAAGCCCAAGTGAAGAGTTTTCCTATACTAGAATAGGCCCTGGGTCGGAAGAATTTCAGTGGAAGGCTTGGTCGGTTTACATATCTCATGGATTACTTTTAGGTGGACTTTTATGGGCCTAGAACTAAATGGATAAACCAAATTGGGCTGAAAAAGAAACCTCCTAAGTCTAAACTTTTGGGCAGAAGCCCACATAACTCACATGTTGAACCAAACAGAGCCTTTAGCCTGCAAACAAATAGAACTGACAATTCGGGTTGGGCTAGGTTGATGTAGGAGAAATTCCTATCAGTTTCTAGGCTGGGTAGTGGGCCGATCACACAAGCAAACAAGGCCCACACAGATTCAACATGTCCTCACTAGATGTTTAAATCAAACCAGGTATGGATCGATCCGGAGAGGTGCTTGGGGCATGGGCCCAGGTCACCACAAAGGAATAGGGCTTGCACGCTATTCTCTTTGGGCTTTCCCACTCTTTTCACATCACCTGAAGGTGTGCGTCTACGGTCGGGTCTTTGACTGACCAAACAATGGGCTAGGTAAGGGCACTGCCGGGAAAACGCTTGGGGCTAAGGCCCACGTATTAAGGGGATGTGGTTAGACGACATCCTCCTCTTTTCCCCCGCTTATTCACATCACCTAAAAGGTGTGAGTCCCTGACAGGGGACCCTCAAACGGGTCCCGGGGTGAAATTGGTTTGTGTGGACCCTCGCTCTCATATGATGCGAAGGTGCAGAAAATTAAAGTGCGCATGAAAGTAAACAAACAGAGTAATAAAGCCATAAATAAACATTTTCGAGTTAAGCCCACTTTCTTAAAATTAAACAAGTTAAAATTAAGAATTTTGTCCCCAGCAGAGTCGCCAGTCTGTGAGCCTCGATTTTAAACCCTATCCTATGTTGATTAAAGTTGATTATGATCTAAACGGGTTTTAGGTCCACTTATAACCTAAGATTAATAACTATGTCATATAACAATAATTATTAAAACCTAAGCTAGCTCACAGGAACCTATTATGAGTCGCCACCTAATTTTGACCTAGATTAAATTAGGAAAGGAGAGTTCGGGTTCGGGGGCTTGATATTCGACTTATTTAGGGTTCAAATTACTTTCATTACCCCTAGAAGTAGTTTTTCCTCTACTTAGTTCAATTACGGCTTATTACGAGTTGTTTTAACCTAAGTGTGCGAGCTCCTGTTTTTTTGTGTTTTTTAGCATTTTTTGACAGAAAATTAAAGTGAAATTAAAAGCTATCTAATCTAGGGTTTCGGAGGCAGAATTAGGTCGAATTTGCTTACGTCCGTAGCCACGGACCCCATGTCCGAGACCACGGACCCCAGTTCACCTAATTATACAGAAGAGTCAAAATTAAAGGAAAACAGAAAATTGCGAAGTCCGGGGCCACGGACAGGCTGTCCGTGGGCCCGGACATTATTAGAAAACCTAAATTTTGAATTTTTAAAAATCCCGCCGCCGTCCGTGGGCGTCCGGGCTTACGGACAGGGAGTCCGGGACCCCGGACATGACGTCCGTGGGTGCGGACCGCCCTCGGACGGCGGCGTTGAGGCCGTTCCCGAAGGTGTTTTTCGCTCAAATTTTATGGGTGTGTAGCCTGAAAGATGTACAAGACGTTAGTGATTGAAAGTTTTCAATTTGAATTCGAATTAAGCACGAAACTTAGTAAGCAAGTTATTGGACAGAAGCTTAAACAATCAGCAATACAGAAGCGTAGAAGGGTTAGTTTAAGCCCAAATTTTGAGGCAAGACAGATAATACCGTAGAGAATTAGGGAAGTGGAGTGTCTACCTGTTTTACCTTCGGATTCACAACGATTCTTCACACCGGGATTCGTCGAGTGCTCCGTTGATGGCAGACCCGAAAGGTTTTCGAACCAAGCTTCTGGTTGTTGGTTGTTCTTGCTGTTCCTCACGTTTTGGTGGTGTTTTTGTGGGGTTTTGATGATTATTGGTGCTTTGGGGATTGGAAAACGTGTTTAGATGGTGATTTCGGGGGATTTTCGGTATGATTTGGGTGGCCGGGTGTTGGAAAACGTGAGAGAGAGAGGAGGCTGTGTTTTCTGACACTCTAGGGTTCTTGAGCATATGAGGTTTTGATTTTATCCAAAAACCTATCCCCTTATATAGACTTTCTTAAAGATAAAGAAAATCTAGTAAAAGTAAGATTTTTTGGTATTTTAATTAAAAGACTTCCCAAAGGAATAAATCTGTGAAAATTTAACCACATGTCACGGATGGATATTATGAATTTTCTGAGGTAGAACCAAATTCATTAAATGTTGGAATATTTTTAAATTGAATTTCTTGTCAGATTCAGTCAGAAATTGCTAGAAAATTATTGCAAACTCGAAAAAAAAATTCTGACGCCATTATGCTTAGAATGTCATCCTCTATCATGGGTTAAAATATCATAGCATTTCAAGCTGATTTGGGCATCCTTTGGAGGAGAGAGAAAGCTTATAGGAGGTCTTAGGAGCCTTTAAAGATTACCAAAACGCCCCTGAAAATGACGAAGCTGCTCCCCATGCCATGGAACGCGCCGATCGAGCCGGAATCCCTCACTACTTGATTAAAATGCCTCTCAAACACCAGCACCCCGTAGACCCTACCCCAGGGGGTCAAAATTTTGGGTATAACAAGGGGATTGAGGAGATTGAGTTTATTCATCAATGAAATGCCCATACTAGCAGGATGGAGGGATGTCGGGTATGGAATTTCGAGTCACGCATTTGTATGGGGAAGAACGGTACACGGCAGAGTAATTTTTTTCTTGTTCTGTCGGTAGTTGAAACTTGGAGTTCAGGGACAATTTGGTAGTAAAGTAGTAGTTCAGTGTGGAATAAGTGAGTAGCTTTGCTACTTGTTATAATTCATTGGAGTATAATACCGAATTTGAGCACAGCTCAACCGGTTAAGGCTTCGGGATTGGTACGAAAGTCTCAGGTTCGAATCCCGACTAGAGCATGTTTGCTCTTTTTCTTTTTTTTTGTTTTAGCCTTTTGTATTTATTTCTTGTATATATGCGATTGTATTAACATGTCGCGTTATTTGTTATATGTACACATATATATAAGTGACTTTTTTTATGTCACGTTGTTGATTATACCCTTATATGGGTACGACTATTTTATTTGTCGTGTCTTAGTTATATACACAACGTATAATATTGTAACGTTGTGTATAGGTATTTTCATATAGTATATATATATGTACGCGACTGTATTAATATGCCATGTTGTCATGTTTTCGGACATGTATATGCCCGTACTAAATATAATTGTTCGTTTGTTCACAAGTTGTTACATACTCATAATAATGTAACACATTCCCTTTAATGTAACCTTATGCCATAAGGTTTTATATGCTTAATTGTTTAGGCCTTAATAAGATCAATTATACGTTTAAATCATGTTTAGTTAAGTAGGGGTATTTCAATCTACCCCCCTTAAAAAAACTTCATCCTGAAGTCGCTTTACTTAAATAGGTGTATTAATAACTACCCATATAATCCCATAATGTATATCTATGTGATATATCATTTACACACATCGTATTGCATTTATACAGCACATAGCCATCATCTGTGGCGTTAATTCAAACATATGGATGTAGGCGATCCATCAGCACCATTATTTCCTATCAGTTCTACCAACCCTGACAACCTCCCCGAGGTGTCCATACCATGCCATCGTTCCACATTCCATATCTAATGATTCATTTCGTATCTAGGCGATACTCTGTGTAATCAATCTACAAAGTATATATATATATTACACCTATCATAAAGAAAAGTACTACATACATGGATGTAAACACATCATTCCAACTAGTATTTCATAAGATACATACAACAAGTGCACATCACACACAACAATTAACAACGTACGCCCCGCGTACCACGCAACACTGACAAAACGAACAAACAACATCAACAAACAACGTATGCCCCGCATACAAAACAAACCAACAACCATCGTATGCCCCGCATACCAACAAACTACTGTATGCTCCGTATACGAAATGACAGAATTTAGCGCAAACATGTGCACAGCCAAGAGGCTCTACCCCCCTTAAAAAGGGTTACGCCCCCGTACCCCACAAGTATTTAACAGCCGCTCCGCAAGGAGCGCTGGATACTTGGCTCTCGTAGAGTTCTCTAACTCTCATGTGGTATCTTCCACCTTTGGAGTAGATTATTCTCATATCAGAGAGACGGGTATGACTGTAGCCCCTCCGGGCTCCAAAATATATAAGGGGTGAGGCACGTGTTTCAATGGGCCCACTCGTTCCGTATAGAGGTGTAGACCCATGAACATAGGCTTAGTTTGATTCCTTGTATTGTCGTATATCCCATCGTTAGGGTTTCTAGCATCTTCACGTATCTTCTCTCATTGACTTTCAGCTTGAGTTGTCATATGACATTGGCTATTATTTGTACTTAGTGCTCTTTGCACCTTTCTTGGTAATACCGAGGCGTACTAGCCTTCTTGTCCACTTAGATATAGAGTGTCATCATCGTTCGTATGGTTCTTCTTGCTTCCTGTCAGGGAAATCCATATGTTGTGCTCGAATTTGAGTTTTGCAACTTGATCTTCCATTTCACATTATTCTCTGTGAATTTTACTCGTCTAAGTTTGCCTATGTATTTATTATTGATAGTTGTTCGTGTTTGTCGCTTCCGCGCGCATCACATTTCAGTCGATTCGATGGTTTGTTAGTTATTGTGACTTTCGCAAGGTTTTAACAGAAGGGACAACATCCTTGATTATTATGGATTATGAGACAGCACGAGCCACTGCTTATAATATTTATCGTTTGCTTCACTATATGCAAGTAGCAGAATAAAGTTTGCACTTATATTCACATTATCTGATAGATTCCTCTGAATTGTACGAATTTGCTTAATCCTTATGGGGATTCTAAACATGGGTTTCCTGTTTCTGTCATCAATGTCGTCGTCTTCGAAAGGTCTTCTTGTCTTCATGTGCACTGTCTGCTACTCTGTGTTGACGATTCTTTGTTTCTCTGGCTCGTTGGTTTAACTACGGCTCTTTCGTCCATCTTCAAGGTAATCTGCATCACTGTCCTAGCATGGAGCTGACTACTTCTCGTGTTCCTAACACTACTTGTCTACATGCATGGGGTACCGTACTGATACATTACTACTTACCCGACTAACTTATAAATAAGTCTATCAGGCCCACATGCTCCAATCGGAGTGCGGTCATCCCATGTCTCGTTTAGTAAACTGGTAGTGTCCGTCACACGACTATTGTGAAGTATTCTATTGTCAATCTCCCTTTCGATGGATGTCCTTGTTGTGGTTCGGTGTTGATTAATTCGCATTGTCGGTTACCTTGTCGTCGGTGTTATTGTCCTAGTGGTATGAATGGTAAGCGGTTGAAGATAATATTTTGCTCCCTGGACTCATGTCCTTAGTAATACACTAGAGGCAGTACCTGGTTGTTAACCAGTTAAACGTTAGATGCTGGTTCGTCTGCATGGCTACAATCGATCAATGTAATGTTCGTGCTGAGCTAGCAATGTCAGTTATCCTATCTCGATCTCCATGGGTATATACATAATTTTTTTCCTCCAGGTTTAATCATTATCATATCTTACCTATGCTTCCCGATATGGCGTAGGGTAAGTTCTTATACTTGGGTATTTATATGCGTTCCCTCTTCCGTTTAATTGGTTGTATTGTGGATTGCATGATTGCTTGAGAAACTTGGCTCTTCATCTTTCCAACTATTCTCATTGATGGTACTGCACCCATAAAGGGTATGCCATTTCCCATAAGATTAGGTTTGTCCATTAGGACTAAACATTTATCACTATTAGTGACTAGCATTACATGCTGGTATATACTCCTGGTATTCAGCTAGTAAGTAATGTCCTTATTGTTACTTATTGTTTAGTGCTAGTTACTTGTAACTGCGGTCATTTATATCTCAAGGGCGCGGTTTGGCGCCTGCAAGTTAATCATCATTGTTATTCACATTGCTTACGGTGTGTACCGTATCTCTCTTACTTCATTATATTAATTTAGACATTGTTATGTTAGAAATATACCTCGAAAGGTAATTGGAGTCGGTGTTGCCGGTCTCCTGGGCTCATGCCCTTTATTGTTCATTAGGTATTTGCCTACTTGCGCTATTTAGCGTTTGGTTTAAGTGGTTGCCATTGTTTTAATTTACATATTCATTTATTACCGATAGTCGTCACGACAGTGAACGACATGTCCTTATATATTGATACTTATCATTTTCACATGGCCGAACGCCAACGGCGGTAGCCATTGTTCCACTTAGGACTTGTTTCATAATCGGTATGATATTGATAATACATATAAAATTTAATCTTGATGTTGATCACTTTCAATTGTACATAACCGTGCGTGGCACTCCTTGGTAAGGTAGTGCTCAGAGGTGGTAATTATTCATGCGTTCAGTGTTGATTCGCGTTCATTGTTGCGAAGGTATTGGTGATGGCCGTATTACGGTAGAATTGTTCTTTTCACTCTTGGTCCATCTGTGGACTGATACGTTTTACTAATTCTCTTGTGTTCATCACGGGTTGGCGTATACATGAATATAGTTAGTAAACTATAAGTTACATTTATTATAAAGTTAAAATGTTATAACATATGATATGTATAACATTTTATTAAATATGTGCCAATATTGTAATTATGGGAAAATATTAGGAGTTGATGGAAATAGGAATTTTGATGTATATGCCTTTCGGCAATAATATAGTTTTTATTAAAGGTATGGGTTATAATAATTTTTTTTGAGAAAATTGAATTTATAAACTAAGGTTAGTATAAAATAAACCTTAGGAATTTTAAATATATGTCCTGAAATGTTACAAAATATTAAGATAAAGTTCTTAATATAAGTTGCATAATATAATGCAACAAATCAAGTAATCATCCTACATTAAGATGATGATGAAGATGTGACATATAATATAAGAGAATGAATCATGAAGTATAAATATAAGTGTATATAATTGGGATGCGCAAGCATATATTGTTGCTAGTTGTTTTGTAACTAGCATGCTGTAGTTTGTCTATCCTGGCCGTAATGTATTGTGGCAACTTGTGAAGAGCCTCAGGAGTCATCCGACCCTGGTGTGATCAGCACCAGTGTTGACCTAACCTTTCACCCCAATTTGTGGTTGGTTTCTCTTGATCCCCGGGAATCAAGTTTCACCTTCCACTTCCAATTCAGCCTTTAAATGGTTTGATAATTAGATTATGTTGTCTGGGCTCTTAAGCCGGTGTCATTTGATTCGTTCTTGCTTAGTAGTTATAATTCGTTATGGGCTGGTGTGCCCTTTTTATTGTGTTAGTCGGACTCGTCGGGTCCTTCAGAGGTTGTAGGCCTCGTATCTTAGTGGTTTATTGCAACAATTGTAGTTCTGTAGTTTGTATTAGAAGTGTACAATTGTTCGGTGATTATTGGTAGCCATGGTGTTGTACCATGGTCTACACAGTTTACAGTGTTCATTTGAAATGATAATACCAGTGGTAACTGCAGTGGTAGTTGTATGCAGCACTTGCAGTAGCAAGTGCGTGGGGTAGACGAAATTACTGGTACATTGTTTAAATCAGCGCTTGCAGTGGCAAGCGCGCTATGCAAGTAGAGTTGTGGTTCCCGACTCGTTTGTCTCACTGCTGCTTTGGTTGTTTAAGTACTGTTAGAGTGATTGTTCATGAGAAAGGCGATATTTGGGTTGGAAAATTTCCTACTCATCTCGTCATTAGACTAACCAAGTCCTTCCTCATATTATATTTATAATAGCATAAACGCTTGGACTTTGTTTCCCTACAGGTATCGCCACGACAGGGTCCTAGCGTCACGGTATTGTGTGTACACGAGTTTAGGATTGAAGTTTGAACATAGTAGGACGGTATTCTCACAAAATTCTTCCACATTCTCAATATAATTTCTTTTTACAGTTTGGTGGTTAAAGGTCTCATTACGGGCGGCGGTCTCGCGGAGTTCATGGTGCTCTCGGTCCACTTGCCCTGATGTTCTTGGGTGACCCTTTCCACGACGTTATGGTAGTAGTGGCGCTCGCCTCTGGCAGTGCCTATTGATACAGTGCTTGGCCATCAATGGTCGTATGACATTGAGGTTGTATTTAATGTTACAGGAGCAAGAATTATTATTCGCTGTGAGAGTGTTTAGACGGTCCCTCGGGCTTGGTAGCCCTCTTCCCTATATTCGGGGATTATATTTCTCAGTTGTATTATACTCATTGGGTTGTGGCGGGAGGGGTACTGTCGGCTGTGGTCCGTACTGGACTTCCCTATGAACATGGACCGTCGCCAATGTACTCATGACGTTTGTGTCTCCTCCTGGCTGAGCTCTCAGCGGGCCCTTAACGGGGGTAGTATTCCCGAGCCTTTACGCCCTTGGCTAGCTTCTTGGCTCACCTCCACTAGACTTCAGTATTACCGTTCGTCTTTTCAATAACGCATCATATGACAATCAACTCGTCTGTGTGCCTCAAGGGCTAACTCTTGCAAGCTAAAGGCTCTGCTAACACATAACTTCATTAAGGCAAAGTCGTTTCGTACCTCACAAACGTTACCCGTGTTTCCCAAGTCCTAAGCTCACTGTCTTAACCTAGTATCTCGTCATCAGAGCGGTACTCCGCTCTGATACCACTTTTGTAACACCCCTCTTAAATAAGCATGTAATAGTCACTCACGTTAACAGGAAAGTAAAACGTCTTACAGCGGAAAAATAAACAACGACATTAAACTCACTCGGGTGTCACCTGCCACTACTCGCCCACGCGAGTAACAAAGCAGTAAATAAATCCAACACTAAAACAACAATACTACTCAACCGCAGTGACGACGAGATATCTCCTATACATCATACTAATCCCATATCCATAACAGTCGACAAGTGAGCATCTATCCAAATCCCAATTACATACAGCCGTACTATCATACATCCACGCACTGATATCGTCATACATAAAATTCCTTACACAATAATTAAAGTAATCCTAACTACCCTATTCCCGCATTTCGGCTTCAACGTAGGTCAACAACCTGCACAATAAGTGTAGTCTCAGCGATAGACGCTGAGTATGCCGGATCTGGACCCTATAGGTCACTTGTCATTTTTAACCGTCTTGATATTAGGTTGATTTCATGTTTTACCATTTTACAGATATAATAGATACTGTAACAACATGATGATTATATAATCATTCATCCAATCCAACAGTCATGTACAAATATACACAACACAAACACACATCATACAATACGCAGCATTAGTAAATCGTACGTCGTATTTTATCATCATCATGTATTACAACATTCGGCCCCCCGGGCCCTCACATATCATTTGTTTTAGTTAGCACTGTCGGGCGTCAATTAGGACAACCCGAAATATATTCACTTGGACAGTAGTCCCACGTACACACAAGGTGCTCACTGCCCTGATCATCCGAAGACTCTGGGACTATTTCACTTTGCCTTTGTGAAGGCGTCCATTTAGGTGGCCAAGGGCCTGGTGCCAACGGTAGCACACTCCGCCTGACAATCTATCTAGGTTCGTTCAGGATTAACTAGGGTAAACTCGATACGGGATAACCCAAGAGATCTCTACGTGCGACCAGCAGCCAGTGACTGTCTGGATTAAGGTACATCATCACATTCATTCACACTCCACTGTTAACTTCGTTAGTTAGGTAGTCAGTTACAGTTTTAGTTATGGAGAACATCACTTAATTTGTTGGCTGCCCTATGGGTCTTACGCATGCCTAGAATTATTCTAGGTAGTATTCACGTTCGAGTCAAAGCTCTAGAGACCGACAATGTCGTGTCCCGTTCCTAAGTGTTTTACTTAGGTTATAACTACATACTTGTAATACTTAACGTATTAGGTTAGGTAACGGCGGTCACAATCACACATTTCGCATATGTAGTTTTATATAAGTCGATCTATAGTCGACGTGGTATTAGTCCCGTAGGTCGTTCGTGCATAATAAATAATGCAGTAAACATAGCTACTCATCACACACATAAATCACATACATACATTCACACAAGTTACTTAACAAACAAATCCAAGCCCGAGGAATTCCTCAGGACAACTCGGATCAAACCCCTTTACATACCGTACACCGTGTCCAAGATCACGCAGTGTAGACCGGTAGGGCTATCGAGCGCGCACATCCGAATGGCGATCTAACAATACGAAGAACGCTAAGTGTCAATCCACATGACATTATGATTCGGTATTTCCGAATAACATCAGTAACCCCGGTAATACAACTGTTATGAGTTCTGGTATCGTTAACTTTAAGCTTTTTACTCGTAGTGTGAGTTTATACTCGGTTTACCATGGAGTATGGAACCTTACATTATACACTTGTTATCTTTCTTTCAAGGTTTGTTCATCATACTAAAATCGTATGTTAACTATAGTATTTTCATGTCATTGTATACTATAGTTTATATCTTTATTCTTGACGTGTATTTATATATACACATGCGCTCAGTATGACAGTTCTATTAAACTATGGTTTTGCTCACATAATATTGTTTAGCGTTACTTTTTCTTGATGTTTTATAGTATGATATTTTATGTGTCATTCAACTTTACAACATGTAGTTTTGGTAACTATATGTATGTACCGAGAATAATGGACACGCACATATGTTACACTTGTGCTCCTTTATTTACATAATTCTCATTGGTCACAATATATCCACATACTTATAATATGTTGTAGGTACTTAATTTTATAACATCGAGACCTTGTAGTAGAATATAACCCAAGGTTTTATGGCACTTGTTATAATTACCGGAAATGCATGTATCTTGATTTAATTTCCTACCAAATCCCATACTCTCAATATCCCAATTTCACCGCTCACTTTATATCATACTGCATTCATCATACATCATAAAATTTAAAACTACATTATATCTTAATCCCCACTGCAGCTCAGCTACACAGAAGCATCCTATAAATGAAATCTGAAACAACAACTACACATCTCTTCTTTGTTCTTGTTCCTAGTTAACTCCACTGATGTTTCATCTTCTCGAAACGTTTAGCTAACCTAGCTGAAGTTGTTAGCTATGGTTTGAGTTCATTGTTAAACCAGTACCACACTTCTAACCTTCTGGAAGTTGATGACACAGAGGCAATGATTTTAGAAAACCGAAACATCAAAACTGTGCATACTTTCAATCCAACTTCTCTTCTAACACATTGGTTGAATTTCTAATTTTTCCATAAGTGTCTAAACTCTTAGGTAGGTGTATTATAAGGGTTCTAGGTTCATTTCCAGACCAAAGAAACACTCTTATTCCATCTGTATTACCATTATACAGAGGCAGCTAATTACAGAAAAACCTGAAAACGAAATCTGTGTGTTTCTTCTTCATTCTTTCTTTTTGTCTGATTATTTCGACTCTATCCTGTCCCAATTGTTTCTAACCTCCCTTAAATGTATCAGCTAGATTTTAAATTCATTATTAGGCCGTCACAGCCTCCTTAACACTTCTGTAGAGTGGTTATACAGAAACATATACGCAAGATAATCAAAACAAAACCTGCACTGATGCATTATTATCTCCCTTCCTCTATCTGTTGTCGAACAGGTATTTAATTCATCCCCAAGGTGTTTATAGCTTCACTTAAGTGTCTTAGGTATGGTTAGGTTTGTTCCTCATCCATTTCACCCCTCATAAACCCTCTGAAGTAGGCTTACACAGAACTGAGATACACTACAATACTGAAAGTCATAACTGAAACTTTTCTCTTCTGTTTCTCTTCTGTTTGATATCAATCTGTCTTTCATTCTTCCATATGGTGTTAATATCTTGCTTGAGTGTATTGGTTACGTTCTAGGAATGTTTACCATTTAATTCCACCCTTGTAAGCCCTCTGTAATGGGGTTACACAGAGAAAAACTTCAGAAACAAGGCTTAAAACTGGAACATTGCATCCTGCTATCTTTTCCTTAATTCCTTTTGTCAGCTCACGAATTTGTTTTCATTTCATCCCACCATCCTCTTACCCAGTTAACTAGGTGTTAGTAAGTCTTCAACTTCATGACAACCCAAATCATCCTTAAATAAGCAGAACTGACATTCTGGTGGAAATCTGAGCTGACATACTCCATTCTATTTCTCTTTCTGTTCACGAATTTGTCCTTCAGTTTCATTATTGTTTGTTAATCTGATGCTTATCTTTCCCCAAGATGTTTAGGACTTACTTAATTGTGTTAGATGTGTGTGGATTCATTAACCTCCCAATACATCTCCATTGAATCCCTCTGATAAGTGTTTACTACCAAACCTGGAAACTGAAATACCAATCTGCTAACCTCACTTCTATTCCTTCTCTTTACTTTGAATTTTGACTTCCAGTTTCCCCAAGATGTTCACACGCTTAGTTAGATGAGTTAGCAAGGCTTTAAGCATACAACCCTCTCAACACAATCCCTTACACACCCTTGGTAACATCACAGGCGCATCCAAAAACAAAACTGCACAAAACAGATAAAACTGAACCTAAACAAAATCTGATAACTCTCCTTTATTTCCTTTCAGTTCCTTTAATCTGATTACCTCTATTTCCATCTTCCCCACCTTACTTACATGAGTTAACAGGTTTTTAGCTCTTCCTCAACCCACTGCAACACTCATACAGCCTCTGTACAAGTTACACATAGACACTTACAAATGAAAACTTAGGAAGAAACTGAAAGCTTTAACTGTTTTCTTTATCTTCTATTCTCACCTTCTGTTTGTTGATGATTTGGTTCCTCTCGTTTCCCTAGGCTCTTTAGCCATCTGGTTTCACATCTTAATATAGTTTAAGGACTGAAATAACTCAAGGCGCTAGGTTAAAGTTACAGAAGATCACACCTACTGAGATAAGAGTTTTCAGAAACCAGTCAACTGAAACACGAGGCTAATATTGATCTCTCTTTCCTCTCTTGTTTTTCTTATTGCTCATTAACCAGGTTGTTACTTCTACCTAAGTGTTACTCCACTTACTAAGAGTTTTATCAGTAGTTTAACTCCAAAGCAACCCACAACATCAAGGGCTATACCCTAAGAAGTTAATATGCAGAAACTCAAAAGTTTTGGAAGTTCCTACTGAGACCTAAGGACCTGATAACGTTTCTGGGTTTCTGAGAGTTCTTGATTTCAAATTTTCAATCTTCCTTCATTGCTAACCTACGTAGTTAGGTGTTTCATTCTCATTTTAAACGACAAGCAGCTTGGTAATCCTACAGAAACTTGCCTCTGCTGGAACAGAAATTTCTCACCACTACAATCACAAATCAGAACCTGATATGGTTTACTTTTATTTTCCTCTTCTGTTGCCTATCCTGTCCTTTTTTTTAATTCTCCTTAAATTGCTTAGCTTCTTAACTAATGGTCCAGCAAGGTTTTTCTCTCAAGGTCAACCCAATAGCATCATTATATTCGCACTAGACATTAGTTAAACAGAAGGCAACAATTATCAAATCTGTATATCATCTTCAGTGTGTTCTCTCTTCTTTTATTGTTTTATCTCGTCTCTCCAATATCTCTCCAGTTGATTTACGCATAGTATAGTGTCTTGGCAAGGTTTTGAGGTCATTATCCAACACTACTGTCGTTAATCTATCCCTACACTAGATTGTACAGAGAAGGAAGTTGCATAATTTACACTGGTTCTCTGTGTTGGTTTCTTAGGCTAGTTCATACAGAGGTTATTTGAGCTAGTTTACTAGTTTGTTCAACTCTTAAAAGTGGGCACATTTGTTACTCTTTTTTTCAGAATTTACTAGTTCCATATCCAATGTTTATCCCCCAAAACAGCACGCAGATAAGATCTCTTGTTAGCTCAGAAGTTTACTACCTCACGGTTTTCTTTCTTTCTGAGTTGGAGCTGGTGTTCCCTTGTGAATCCTTGGCACATTCGAGACTTCCAGCATCAGTGGTCACTTAACAGCTACTGGGAAAAGCTTACTCAGAGGTACACCGCGATAGTTTAGAGAAACGGATATGGGTTGGACCAAGCTGAGATAGATATGATCGTTACCTTGTTTTTTTTGTGTCCTACCGATAATGGCACAACAAGGAAGATTTGTTTTGTCTAGCTCCATCACTAAGCTGGGTCTAATCACTGGTCTTTTACATGAAGAAAAACAGGAAGGAAAAGTTCAAGCTCAGCTGAGATGGTTACCGATAATGATGAAGAAAAGTAGTGCTCAAGACTTACCGAAGAGATCAAAGAAGCAGGGTATACACTTGGGTCTTTTCTTCCTCCTCCATCTGGGTATACTCCTCTGATCTTTCCACTTAAAGAGAGTAGGGGATAGAGTTTAGTAGCAGCTGAGGGTGTAACCGAAAATGGAGAGAAGAGACTATGCTAGATTCTTGCAGGTTTACCTTGGAAAGTCGCCTAGCTTGCTCTCCCTGTCTTCTTCCAGTTCCAACCGAGGTTTCCCCCTGCCTTCACCAACTCAGCTCAGTCGTTGCATCTTTAAGCAGCCACCTTGGTAGTGGAGTGTTGGTTCACGGTGAGAGGAGTCGCAAGAGTGGTGCTGGGCTTCCGACTGAAGAGGAGAGGTGAGATCTTCGGTTCTGTGTGGGTGTGTCCAGGTCGAGTTGCATGTCGATGGGATTGAGGAGATTGAGTTTATTCATCAATGAAATGCCCATACTAGCAGGATGGAGGGATGTCGGGTATGAAATTTCGAGTCACGCATTTGTATGGGGAAGAACGGTACACGGTAGAGTAATTTTTTTCTTGTTCTGTCGGTAATTGAAACTTGGAGTTCAGGGACAGTTTGGTAGTAAAGTAGTAGTTCAGTGTGGAATAAGTGAGTAGCTTTGCTAATTGTTGTAATTCGTTGGAGTTTAATATCGAATTTGAGCACAGCTCAACCGGTTAAGGCTTCGGGAATGGTACGAAAGGTCTCGGATTCGAATCCCGACTAGAGCATGTTTGGTCTTTTTCTTTTTTTTTTGTTTCAGCCTCTTTTGAACTTATTTCTTGTATATATGCGACTGTATTAACATGCCGTGTATTTGTTATATGTACACATATATATAAGCGACTATTTTGTTATGTGACGTTGTTGATTATACCCTTATATGGGTACGACTATTTTATTTGTCGTGTCTTAGTTATATACACAACGTTATAATATTGTAACATTGTGTATAGGTATTTTCATACATGTATATATATATATATATGTACGCGACTGTATTAATATGCCACGTTGCATGTTTTCAGACATGTATATGCCCGTACTAAATCTAATTGTTCGTTTGTTCGCAAGTTGTTACATACTCATAATAATGTAACACATTCCCTTTAATGTAACCTTATGCCATAAGGTTTTATATGCTTAATTGTTTAAGCCTTAATAAGATCAATTATATTTAAATCATGTTTAGTTAAGTAGGGGTATTTCAGTATAAGTTGCAGAGTCTGAACTAGCTATAGGTTAGCACTGGACATATTTGGTTCTCTTTTGTTTTCTATTTATGAAATCAGTTTAAAGGTCACTCACCACTTAAGTATCTTAGCTAACTTCCTGTGCTTGGTTCTTGGCACAAATGAGATCTCCAGTACCTTTGGTCACTCGACATTACTGAAGAGAACTTCCCAAGAGTTAGACTTAAGAGAATAGAAAAACAGAAGAAGAGAGTGTGAGGGCGGGTGATTTGAGTTCTTACCGTGGATAAGTTTTCTTGAACTGTTGTTGGGTTTTGTTTTCTTCATAGGTCTCAGCCCACATGATGAAGGCATTCCCAGTAGCTTCCACGCGTGAGGGAAGGAGAAAGAAGAGAGTCAAGAAACCATGAATTTTTTTTACAGCAACAAACAGGGAAGAAGAATGGTAAGAAAAGGGCAGGGGAGAAACTAGGCAGCGATTTTTACCTTGCTCCCTTGCGTTGGTTTGCTCCGGATTTCTAGAATTTGAGCACCAACATCGGACATGCACAGAGGGGATCAAGGACACCTGAGTTACTTGCGCCCATGCACAGAGAAGATTGACGAGTTTCTGGGCATGTAAGATCTGAGTTATATCTGAGAACGGTTAAAAGAGTTGAGTGGATTTAATGGTGAGTGATCATCCAAGCGTGGAGGGAAGGTGCTGGGTGTGAGGTTTTTCGAGACATGCATTAGCATGTGGGGGACAACGCCTAAGAGTTGGTGAAAGTAGTATTAGTGGAGCATAATATTCAATAGCTAGTGGTTGGATGATGGGATGTGGATTTTGATAATGCCACTACTATTCACAGAGAGCAACCGAGAAGAAGTCAGAGGAGAAGACTGAAAGATTTTATAATTACTTCTGTTTGTTTGTTATGGTAGAAGAGTGCAGGAAAGGGTCCTATTTATAAGGACAATTAGGAAGAATCTAAAGACTTAATGACAGCTGTAATAAGCAGCTAATGACTGTATTATTAATCCTTACATGGTACGGCTGAGCAGAGAACAAGAAGTAGGGATTGTTAGCCTATTGCTATTATATGTGAATGTTGTAGTGCTCCACTAGGCGTTACGTGACTTATTCTTTTCGGACCTTGAGTGTCTGTTTTCTTGGTTGTCTTATAGTATAGTTAATTAGTACATAGGTAATAGTTTACATCTGGATCAAGGGATATAGACCGGCGAGCGCAAGTATTTGCGATGATGTCTCTCGCCCACATTCGTTTCTGGTAATGTAATTCGTATGGAATCAGTTTATTAACTATGTCCTGGAGTATAAATTGGTGAGTGCAAGTCTTGGTGTTACAGTGTTACTTGTACGTTTTTGAATCCGATAACGAAGTTAGTAATTATATCTTCGTAGCATATATTATCTAGTATAATCATTGTATGTCAACGAGTACCCCATATATTCTAGTTTGCATAATGCGTCACACTTAGGTTACAATATGACTTGCTGTTACTTTCATGGACGTATGTATGCCCTTTTTGTATCGTAGGTTATAATTTATAACATGATGATATTCGTGTGCCCAGTTTACATAAACACTCCCCATATGTTCATGATTTTATGTGTTATTGTTATTAGGGGTGTTTCAAAAACCATTAATATTCAATCCCCTATCATTAGAAGCCTTTAAAACACGTTTTAGGCAATTTTTGTTCTGGTTTGGGACTTGGTTCGGACCCAAGGTCCTGGACCACCTCTGGAATTAACTCTCGACGTTTTTTTTTTTCACTTGGCCGGGTCTTGGTCCTAGACTAAGGACCGGGACCACCTACAGAACTTAGTTTCGGCTCATTTTTAAGGGTGGTCCGGGACGTTATACACGGGCTAGGTCCCGGACCCTGCTAAAAAGCTACTAAAACCACATTTTTCAACCCCAATTCTCACCTTAATCCACACCTAATCGTCTCCTAATATTTCCTCAAGTTCTAAACATGTTAAACCACCTTAAACACTCCTTAAAAATTCCTTAATCATTGATCAAACCATTGCTCAATTCTTGCTCAATTAGACAAATCCACACATCTCCTTTTTGCACATTATGAACACTAGTGTATTTCTAGCACTTCCCTTGACATATTTACCTCATCCTTAGCCCATATGACCATTCCAAATTATTCTAAGGCAATTGCATCATTAGCTCCCAAATCTATCCTCCTTTACAAGGTCATGCCCACTAATACTTTCCTAGGAATTCTAAACACCGAAACACCATTTATGCTACAGATTTTTGTGCACTTTCATATACTTCCTCTACAATCATCCTAGGGTGCTTTACCACTCCAATTGGTCTCTCTCTACACCTATTTAACACTTAGGTTCTCCAACTCTTAAAAACCACCCAAACCTCTCAATCCCTACCGAAATTTTGCCATAACTCACCCACATTCTTAGCATGACCAAATGCATTACTTTCACTTCCTAAAACCATTCAAACTAGCCATACCCAATATTGGGCACTAACAACACACAATCTCATTCAAACTCATCAATCACCACATAATACACAATCTCACTCCACTTGGCTTCAAAGCCCTTAATTCAAACATTACTTCACAATGTACAAAACATAACTAACAATTCTCTCTTCCAATCACCAAACACATTTTCAACTAAATTTTGATTTCATTCTTTAAATTCCCATCCCAAAATTTTAAAACATATAGGATATATACTAAGGTAAATTTCTTACCTTGTGCCCTTAAGTTCCTCTTTCCTTTTCCAATCTTCTCCTCTCCTCTTGTTGATTGAAATCGGTCATGGGGCATTGCCATTGCCCAACACACTAGACCAAAACCCAAGAAAGCACAACAAACACTAATCAAACTCTTAAACCCCTTGGCTTAACTCTAGAATTCAATGGAAGTGCTTAAAGCAATAAGTTAGGGTTTTACCTTGGAATTCTAGGATGGCTCTCAACCATGAATCAAAGAAGGGTCCCAACCACCATTGGAGACTTGCATAAAATGCTCAAACCGAGGAATAAAATAAAGTATCAAGAAGAGTAAAATCGGCTATGAAATACCCCAAACCTTGATATATTTTTTAAATATTAAACTATAGTATATTAAGGCTAAAAAGGGCCTTAGAAACATTAGTGAACAATTTAAACCAAAGAAAACACAATAAAGTACCATAAATCCAATTAGAGCAAAAACATGCTCTAAGCTTGGGATACCATTGGTTAAGACTCAAAGAGCTTACCAAGAATTTATTAACATGCTAATGGACATGCTAAACCAATTACTAAAGAAAACCAAGCTTGAAGACAAGTTAAAACACAAAATGTGCTTTATGGAGTCTTAAAGCACATTTTTGAAAAATTGTCTTGGAAATGGGTTTTTAGTGGATAAATGCCCATCATTACTCTTTAATCAACATGTGTACTACTTAGTATCATATTAGGAAGTCTAAATCAATGGGAAATCAAAAATTTCACAATTATGTGCACTAATTTGTGAATAGTGCTCAAATATGCTAGTTTAGCATTAAGTAAACATAAGTCAATTAAATGGTCAACAAAGACCATAAATATCCCAAGAGAGATAAGGGGCCAGTTTTTAAGTGTGACTCATCACACTTGGCTTGTTTTATTAAGGAAGAAAAGATGACTAAAGAAAAGAACTATTTACTTTATAAGTAAATATCTTGCAAAAGTGAAACCTCTCACCTCATTCTCTTCTTTCCCTCCATCCTCCACCGTTTTCTTCATTCGCTCTCAACTCCAAACCGGTAATGCTACAACACCTCTACATTCTCCATCTTCTTTTTCTTGTAGCTCCATGCTCCAAATTCAATTTCAAGACCACCATTCTTCTAGTTAGGTCAAGCTCTACAATCTTGTTTTCAAATCTTCAATAACTCCATTTCGGTGCCATGGAGATTCACCATTGAAGGAGCAAGAACTCATCTTTTCTCACCTTGTTATCCTTTGCTTTAAGGTAAGGAAAACCAAAGAAAAATTACATTTCCTCTCATTTTTGTTCATGACCGAGAATCACCTCTTAATGGTGCTTTATTGCTCTTTCCTTAGCTTGATACAAACTTCAAAGGACTAGGAGGGGTCCTCTCTTGCTACTTAATACAATTCTCATACAATTCCAAGGTAAATTTCCACTTTAGTGTTTTAAAACATCTATGTAATTTCGGGTTTATATGTGAGTTTAAGTATGAAGCGTAAAGCTCATTACCCTTATATGTGTGTATGGTTAGAAGATTGATAAGTAATCAAGTTCCTTGCTTATTTTCAATCCAAGGAAACAGGAAAGAAATCTTGAAGAAAAGAGGTAAATAACCTAACTTAATGTAGTTTTTGTGCCTCAGGAAATTGAGCTATATTTGCTTAATAAACTACCTAAAAAGCCAATGGGAAATGAGTTAGTAAATACCCACAAGGAGGTTATTAAGGGCATATGTGATGTTGTGTGTATTTGCAGGTCAAAGGAATTTAATATGTAAAAATTCAGTGTTAAGATTAATGCAATTTAAGGGCCTAAGAGCCATGTTATTTAAAGGCCTAAGTGCCAAGCAATTTAAGTTTATGCACTATATTGTGATGTAGTGTAGTTTATGGTGTAGTTGTGTGTAAAGAACATTCTTGGTAAAGATGAATGTTTGATTGTTTAAAGGTGAAAAACTATGTGTTTTGGTGTAAGGAGTGCTAGTGAAGCTATGTCAAAATTTGGTGAGTGAATGGGAAGTTATAGGTGTTTAAATGAAGTTTGGTAACCTAGGTTGTACTAGGAATTTCTAAGGGTTGATTGGTGAAAGAAAAGGGAATTTAAGTGTTCATAGGTATTAGAATGACTTAGGCATTGTTCATGGAAGTTTAGAGATCAAAAAGGGTGATTAGAGATACACCAAAGTCATGGTGAGAGTGTAGTTAAGACTTGTGCAAATTTTAGTAAACAAGAGAAGAATGATGCCATGTAAAAAATTAGGTGTGAACTTGTGGAAAAATCTTATGGAGTTTGTGTAAGGGAGATGTTGTTGAATGTGTAAGGAAAATTGTTATAAGTGTTAGGAGTTCTGTAGGAAATTGAGTAGGTACTTGAGGAGTTTAGAAGTGAGTTAGAAAATGAGTTTGGTGGATGATTTATGTAGGTTTAAGAGTGCCTAATGATGTTAGAACCTATTAGGAAACTTGAATGGAAGTTTGGAGAAATTTTGACAAATTTTGGGAAAGTTCTGCAGTCGACCGACCCAGGGGACCGACCCTGGCTGGGTCGGTCGGACTGTAATAAGGCAGCGGGTAAGGTTCTGGAATGGACCGACCCTAGGGGTTGGGTCGGTCGGTGGGTCAGTCGGGCAAAAGACAGTGAACCAGAATGTTTCTAGAACGGACCGACCCAGGGGGTTGGGTCGGTCGGAAGGTCGGTCGGCCCATACTTATAAATACAAATAGAGAAGAAATGTGGCATGTGTGGTAAACCTAGTGGGTATAATGAGGATAATCAAGTGTAAGTTTAAGTATAAAAACATGCCATGTAAGTATGTAAAACACTTAGTAAATTGGAAGTTAAGTAAGGTAATTAACCGACATTATGAATTATGTATAGGCGTTGCACTCAGTGGAACTCAAACGCAGCAGGGACCAAGGTATGGTTTTCTTGCAGTCTGTTTGCTATTGGTTTACACCGGCTTGTGTGTTGTTTGTTTTCTGGATGTTTATGACTCTGTAAGACTTAAAATCATGAAATGAGTTTACAGTCATTGTTATTATTGTGGCGTGTGTGTACCGGTACCGTTAACCTTGAATACGTGCTAACCGGTAGTTAACAAAACAAGGATACGTAAGAGAGCGGTACTCGGTTTAATGTTTCAACTTAAGGAACGTTCTAACTACGACTATGTATGAATTAGTTGTGGTTGGTGTTATTGAAATACCCCAAACCTAGATATGGTATTTAAAGGATAAACTAAGGTATAAGAAGGCTAAATAATGCCTTAGAAACATTAAGAAACTATTTTAATCAAAGAAAATATAAGGAAACACCGAAAGAGCAGTTTAAGCAAAAACGTGCTTTAAGCTTGGAGAAACTTGGGTGAGCACCCAAATATTGTTCTAAGACCTTAGTAACATCCTAATGGTCATTTTAAACCAATTATCAAAGAAAACCAAGCTTGAAAACAAGTTAAAACACAAAATGTGCTTTAAGGACTCTTAAAGCACATTTTTGAAAAATTGTCTTGTAAATGGGTTTTGAATGGCTAAATGTCCATCATTACTCTTTAATTAACATGTGTACTACTTATTATCACATTAGGAGGTCTAAATCAATGGGAAATCAAAAATTTCACAACTATGTGCCTTGTTTTGTGAATAGTAATTAAATTAAGCTAGTTTATAACATAAGTCAATATAAGTGAGCTAATTGGTCAACAAAGACTAAATTACCCCTTGCTACTTAATGGGGGCCGGTTTCTAAGGGGATGACTCACCATGAGAGTAAGCTAGATTATTAGTAAATAAGAGAGAAATGTACTAGTCACTATTTGCTTTTGTAAAGCTACATAAATATCTCACCTTTATTCACCTCTCGCCTCACCTCTTCATTCTCTCTTGTTCCCACCGGTTTTGAGCTGCTCCTCTCTTCTTCTCTAACGTGAAGAACAGCCCCCATGTGAGCTTCATCTTCCCTTGATCACTACTTGCTCATTTTAGCTCCAAAATTAAAACAAATTACATACTCTTCTTAGTTAGCTCAAGCTCTTTCTTTCTATCTTTTCAAAACTTCAAGAGCTCCATTTTGGTGCCAAGCCAAACCACCATTAGAGGAGGAAACTCAAGCTTGGAGACTCCATTGGCTTCTCCATTCTCTTAAGGTAAAGAAAGTGTAAGAAAATCTATGTTTCCATCACTTGTCTTCATGACCGAAAATACATACTCATGGGGCTTCATTTTAATGCCTTGTTCTAGCTTGTTTTCTACTCTCCAAAGGATAGAGGAGGTCTTCTTGCTTCATATCCAAGCTTGTCTTGAGAAACCAAGGTAAAACAATCAATTCAATACCTTAAAACACATTTTTAACCTAGGTTTTGTTCCTTAAGGTTAGTGTGTTGTTTAGTACTCATTGGAGTCATTGAATATTGGTTAGAACATTGGCAAGGAGAGTTTAAGTGGTGACCGAGATTGAGCAAGGAAAAAGTCTAGGAGGAAAGTTTGTGAGCTTATAAAAGAACAGGTAAATTACTTACCTTAAGGTGTTTTTAATGTATTAAGGGATGGGATATGGATAGGTAACAAGTTTAGCTTAGAGTTTATAATGAAAAAGGGATATGAAACTTAGGAGAAAGAATACTATTATATTGAGAACTTGTGACTAAGGAGCAATGAGGATAGGAGATAGTTTAAGAATGTCAAGGTGAATTGTAAGAACATTTGAATTGCAATGGGAGCCTAGTTGTGTGTATTTGCAGGTCAAAGGCTATATATAATGAGAAAATTCAGTGTTTAAGATTTATGCATTTAAGGGCCTAAGAGCCAAGTCATTTAAGGGCCTAAGTGCCAAGCAACTTAAGTTTATGCGCTATATTGTGATGTAGTGTAGTTTTGATGTTCTATGTGTGCTAAGGAGGTTTGGTGAGAATTGAAGGTATAGCTAATTAATGGTGAAAAACTAAGTGTTTTGGTGTAACAATGTCCTAGAGAACCCATGGCAAAATTTTGTGAAGAACCTAAGTGTTTAAGATGTGTTAGGGAGATTTCATGACAAATGAAGTGTTAAGAAACCTTAGGAGTTGTTTTGATGAAAAAGAATGAGTTCAAGATGTTCTAGTGAACTAGGGTGACTTAGGTATGTCTAGGAGGAACTAGGGGTTACAATGGTGAATTTTAGGCACCGAGACCTTGATAAAAATAAGTTAGGAAACCTTGGTAGGTTTGATGTGAATGAGTGTAAAACTTTGAGATGATTTAGGTAGAAACTAGAGTTTAGAATTTAAGGAAGGCTTGGAAATTGTAATAGGGGTGGAAAGTAGTGTATATGGTGTGGTCAAGTTCTTAAGGAGGGAAATTTTGGCTAGTAGAAGTTCTAGGTGAAAGGGATGTTGAAATGTAGGAAAGAATAAGTGTTAATGTTGGTAGTTGTTGTAAGAATTGAGTAAAGGATTGGAATGATTTTTGGAGGTTGTTTTAATGAGTTTGGAGGATGATTTAAGGTGAGTTTAAGGGTCTAAATGATGTTAGAACACATTAGGAGGCTTGAGAAAAAGTTGTAGAGGATTGCACAATTTTAGGGCTTGTTCTGGACTGGTCCGACCAGTTGGTTGGATCGGACATGGGTCGGACGTCCTCTGTTAAGTCACCCGTAATTGTTCTGGAGTGGTCCGACCCAGAGGACTTGGGTCGGACATGGGTCAGACGGGTGAGTCTTTAAGACGGGAAAGTTTCTGGAAAGGTCCGACCCAGGGGGCTTGGGTCGGATGTGGGTCGGACGAAGTAGAATTTTTCAATCCGAGAGTTGCTGGAATGGGCCGACCCAGTTAGTTGGGTCGGACGGGGGTCGGACGACCCTAACACTTAAAAAAAAAAGAAATTTTGAATTCTAAGGGTGATAATTGGTAATAAGGTATGCCATTGGTAGGGCAGTAATGATTAGGACCCTAAGAACCTAAGGGATTGAGTTAAGTTAAGTAAAAACCTTTAAGTTTAAAGTTAAGTTTATAAGGTTAAGTGGCAAAGACTTGAGAGGGTATTGAGAGGGAATCTTTAAGGACTAAGTGAATTAAGTAAGGTACAATAACTAATGGCCTAAAAATGAATCAATGTTTTAGGTTTGTGAGTGGGGACCCCGGAGAAGGTTAAACAAACGACGGACGACGGTGAACGGTACAATCTTTCTTGTGACCTGCTTGCTAACGAGGTGTCCCTCGGCTTGTGTGCTATCTGTTTAATTGCTATGACTAAGACAAGATAAAGCATGCAACTGGTTATATTCGTTCTCGTTGTGAATGTTTTTCACACTAACCCACGAGACCTGAGATCGTTACTAACCAAGTTTAGTACTTACTGAGTTAGGAATAAGAGTTAAGTATTGGTGATTGTTGGTTAATACCCGTTAAGGTTTAACTAACACTTGGTGTTTAAGATTTCTACTAACTAGAACTTGAGTGAGGAAACCTGGGACTGACTCCGGTCATGCATACTAAGGAAAGGGGGACGGTATCTGAATCAGATCCGCCCTCCGCTTAAGGACTTGTCTTCTGACTTGTTGCCTAGTGCCAGTTGCCGGCTCAGCTACGCTGGACTCCCGTCCAAGGTAGGTGGCATTAAGATGGTGCGGTAGGATCACCTAAATCCTAGGTTTGAGATTAAGCTACAACCATTCCCTTCTAGGAACGGTTTGTATACTCAGAATAAGTTAAGGTTAAGATTGAGGTAAGATAAGGAACTGAGGTTAAGGAAATCAGGACTAAGGAGGAGGTTACTAACCCGCTTGATAAGGGAACGCTTGTGTCGTTCATTGTGTGTGAACTATGTACGTACATCTGTGCATTGTTGTTTATTGCACTTCATATCATGCTTGTGTACTTAATCCATTTCCATGGGGGCCATGAGAGGGAGTACCAGCATTCGTGCTGACCCCCTTTGGGGGCTGTTTTTACACTTGCAGGTAAGCGGCCGATGAAGTCACACCACGAGAGTAGGAGCGGGTAGCCCTAGGTGGGACTTTATTTTTGAGTACGGGTTGCGCTTGTGCTCCCGTCTGTTCATATTGAAACTGATGTAAGTTTGTGATTATGACTTAGATACTTATACTCGGTTGGTTGGTGGTATTTTGGTTGGTGGTGTTTGGACGATGGTTTATTTTGGATAAGTGTCGTAATCGATAAGGCCGGTATGTTCTAACGATCAGACCGTGGCAGGTCCAGGTGTTTGTTATTTCCACTGCGACGAATTCGATTAAGTGTTAAGTTTTGCGATAACCACGATTGGCTTTGGACGGGGTGTTACAAAAAGTGGTATCAGAGCATTAGTTACGCTCTGATCAAGAAATATCGGACATAAGAAACCACCGAGTTAGGATATAAGTTAAGAAATAAGTGATGGGTTAAGGGTGTGAGAAGTTAGAGTGAGTAGAGTCAGATGACCCCTAATAAGTGTGGATCGTCTTCACCGTCTACGGACGTTATAAATTCGTTAGCCGAAACAGTGGTGGATGCGAATCTAATGTGAGTTATGCTTGTTCAGATGTCAGGAAGGAGAGGCCGAGGCCGTCCCAGAGGCGACGAGACTGAGATACCGGAGGGGCAGACGATCGTAGAGATCGTGGCTGCCGCATTAGGGCACATGGGCTATCAGCCTGGTGTGGGTGCACCACCTCCACCGCCGCAACCCCGGGAACCAAATTGGGTGAAGAGCCTTGCAGATCTTCGACCCGCACACTTTAAGGGGGAGACCGATCCCGCCAAGCTTGAGGCGTATATCTCCGAGCCGGAGACCGCCTTTGAGACCCTTGACGTCCCTACTGGGATCAAGGTGCGTCTGGCTGCTTTCTATCTGAAGGGGGTGGCTGGCGATTGGTGGAAGCTGGTGAGGGCCGAGCATGTGGCCAATCCAGAGTTCGGCTGGGAGCAGTACACCGCCTTGCTACGAGCAAAGTACTACCCCGCCCATGTTCAGACGAAAAAGCGCTTGCAGTTGGATGCGCTTAAGCAGACCGACAAGATGACGGTGGACGAGTATTACTCAGAGTTCACCGCCTTGCTCCGTCTTCTGCCAGGTCTTGGATATTCAGACCAGATCCTGGTGGACCGCTTCTATGGCGTGCTTAGCCATCGACTTCGCTACGACATGGGGCCGACGAGTTATACTACCTTGCAGGTAATGAGAATGATTGAGATTTGAGTAAGTAAACGAGTAAGATTTAGATTATGAGAAATAAAAGTGACTAATACTGTGGAAAGCAAGAGTGCTATCATGCCGCTGCTAAGGTTGAGATAACCGTCTAGCTGGGGACGAGGAGAATGCTAAGAGGAAGAATGCTGGTAAGAGCACAGAGAGCCAAGGCAAGGTGGGTACAAGAAGCAGAAGTACCAGCCTCAGCCCAGAAAATCAGAACCCAAAAGGGAAGGAGGAAAAGGAGAAGGCTCCGGAAGAGCCATTGAAGTGACGTACGCATACGCAGCTACACCCCTGCGCTCTAGGGCGCCAAAGGGTTAGGGATTGATATTGAGTGAGTTATGAGACAACTAATAACCGTTTGAGATATGAGTACTAATATTGCAAATGATCAAGATCTGAGACTAGAAGGGAGCCGGTGGTGGCTACCAGCGACGCTACATTTGTAGGTGGTGTCACAAGGACCACCCGGGCTCGATTGCAAGGGGAACAAGGTGGAGTGCAACTTGTGGGGTATACGGACAACCGAGCATATGGTTTTCCGGAACCCGCTAGTAGAGCCTATAGGCCCGATACTAGGGGCAAGGGCAAGACCGATCAGGGAGCTGGATTTGACGGTCAGAGGAAGGTGCAGCAAGCTACAGACAATAACCCACGGGGACCCAAAAGTCGGGACCACACTAACATGGTGGACCGGGACGATGAGCCTGAACCCTCATCGAGGCCAGGTACCGCTATAACCATTTAGTGATAAAAATTACCTGCTTACCGCATTATCATGCATGTTTGGTGAATAATTGAATTAAGTGAGAATGAGATGAGATTAGAACTTAAGTAAGATATGACCTACTACCACTTTAGGAAGCTTCAACATGAGCTACCCGACTTCACGGTTACGCTCCCCGTCTAAGGAGAAGGTTCGTTGCACCGTTATACCGAGGAGCCATTGTCAAAATTAAGGAGAGAAGACGTTCCAGTCAGTTTTATTGAGTTCAGTGAGCTAGGATTTGATGTTATCTTCGGGATGAACTGGTTGGAGCGGCACAAGGGTCGTATCCTCTGAGCGAGCATAGACTGCTGCTCAGAAGTCCGTCTGGGGTAACGATATCATACCGCCAAAAGGCCCAGAGAGCCTTCGACTAAGATCATCACCGCCATGGCAATGTATAAGGAATTGAGGAGAGAGGAAGAAGTGTTACCTTTACTATGTACAGGACATAGAGAGAGACCCCGAGTTGCGACCCTGACTTACGGTAGTGTCGGAGTTCCCTGATTATTTCCACGGGAACTGCCCGGCATGCCACCTACTCGGGAGGTAGAGTTCACCATCGAGCTACTACCTGGTACCGGACCTATAGCCAAGGCACCATACCGCATGGCGTCCGGCGAGAAATGAATGAATTAAAGGAACAACTGAAGGACTTGTTAGACAAAGGATTCATAAGACCCAGTGTATCACCATGGGGAGTGCCGTCTCTTCGTGAAGAAGAAGGATGGCAGTCTCCGCCTCTGCATCGACTACAGAGAGTTGAATGCAGTGACAGTGAAAAATAAGTACCCACTACCCCGCATTGACGATCTGTTCGATCAGTTGAAGGGAGCAGTCTGTGTTCTCCAAGATTGATCTCAGATAGGGGTATCATCAGATAGCCATTAAGGAGGGGAGACATTGAGAAGACGACATTCGGACACGTTACGGCCACTACGAGTTTACAGTGATGCCATTCGGTTTGTCGAACACACCGGCGAAGTTTATGGATCTGATGAACCCTTGTTCCGGGAGCAGCTGGACAAGTTGGTTGTGGTATTCATCGACGACCATATTGATATATTCAAGATCTAAGGTTGAACATGAGGAACATCTGGAAGTATTAGAGATACTGTGGGAGAACCAGCATATGCTAAGTTCTCCAAACGTGAGTTTTGGCTTGACCAGGTCTCTTTCCTAGGTCATGTCATCTCAGATGCTGGGATCTCAGTGGATCCAGCAAAGATTGATGTCGTACGTACTTGCCAAGGCCGAAGACTGTTACCGACATCCGGAGCTTTCTCGGTCTGGCAGGTTATACAGGAGGTTTGTTAGGGATTTCAGCAAGGTCGCGAAAACCGATGACCAGTCTGATGAAGAAAGATGCACGTTCTTATGGAAGCTGACTATGAGAGATCATTCCAGAGTTTGAAAGACTCATTGACCACTGCACCAGTTCTGACCATTCCGACGGTACAGAGGGCTTTGAGGTTTATTGTGATGCAGCGGTAGAGAGGCTGGGTTGTGTGCTCATGCAACATGGCAAGGGGTGGCATATGCCTCACGCTAGTTGAAGAAACATGAGGAGAACTACCCACACAATGATTTGAGCTGGGAGTGTAGTCTTCGCCTTGAAGATATGGCGCCATTACTTATACGGGGAGGTGACGATCTATGATAAGTGTCCAAAATGAGCATGATTTATAGGTGTAGTTCATATATAATATTAACACTTTTCTTGCTCATTTCTCACTTCGGTTAGTTTCCTCTAGTTTATGGTTTATTATTATCTCAACAAATTTATTGGTTTAACATAGGAAACCAAGTGGAAAGTAAAGTAAGACGAAGAGACGAACACGTAGACGCAAACGGCTGAGAAACGGAGTCCAAACGAAGATATCTAGAGCCGGTTAGAAGAAATAAGCCATGTCCCTGTTAAGAGGGCGGTACAAGACACAAGTGTGTCCTCCTGTTAAGAGGCGGACAAGACACAAGTGTGTCCTCCTGTTAGCAGGGAGGACAAGACACAAGTGTCCTCTTGTAACAGGCGGAACAAGAGAGTGGCAACCGCCCAAAATGATGCGGACATTTAATAGGCAACCACCGCAAGAAGGGGCGGACAACACATCACAATGCTCATTAACAGGTGGTTCTTCAGGCGGAACAGTTTTCTTCTTCGCGCGCCGACTGTCTGCAACTGCTACCATATCCATTACCAGCGGCGCTTAAATTCCTCACGCGTGAACTCTGTCCCCTGCAATAAATGATCAATCAGTATGCAAATCTTATCCAGCTTCTTCCACTGCCTCAATCAATTCCTCACGCGCTTATGCTGCCTCTTCTCTCTCTAATAAACCCACGAGCCTTCTGCTCAAAAAGACATCCACCATCCAATCAATCGAGTCCATACGACCGAACAGACCAAAACACCACACCATCTATTTTCTCCTTCCGCCTTCTCCATTTATTATTGTACATTCCACAAAATCACCTCTAGCTCGTATACAAATAGCAGAGTGAGCCGGAGTGATTACGGATGATTTCTATTACTCTTGTTCTCTGTCAATCTATTTAATATGTTAGCGTAGTTTACGTACGCTCTGGGAATAGTTATTATGTGTTTGTATTAATATGCAATATTCTACTGTTATTTTATATGCAGTTTGTTAGCTTACATGTTTGGGTATATCGCGCACCTTTTTAATAAATGTCATGAGTTTATTAAACTGCTTACTAAATCTATTTTGATCAGACCGGTGATAAATAGATAGGTTAATTAAGACGTAAAACTGAAGGAAACTTGTTATGATTTAATAAGTTAGTATTCAGTTGCAAATGTAATTCCTCAATACTCCTCTGCCGTTCGCAGGCTTTTGCTTGAACCTTGATTAGAACCTTGCATTACAGGTGAACGAGTTCTTATGAGGCTATGACTTAGTCCTTAAGATAATTACACGAACCTTGCCAAATTATTAAACCAGTAGAGATAGCTTAATTATGCAGATTATAATAACCTGACCCAGAGTTCCATTTTAATTTATCTATTACTTAGTTTATTTTATCTGTCCTTTTTATTCTTATACAAGTCAATTAATCCTCCCCCTTTTTGTGACACGCTTAGGTACTATTATATGTATATTAGTCCCACGGTTCGACATCCGGTTGCTTACATTTTCACTATACTACTGCGCGACCGGGATTTGTTTGCAGCCCGACGTTTAATTTGAGTTTTAATTTCTTTTCTTTTAATTTTACACCAGTTTAACCACTCACTTTATAACGTCTGCAAAATGGCGCCGTTGCCGGGGACTAGTTTATTCTAGTCCCTAAGCCCCGGATTATTCACTTGTTATATTAGAATATTTTGTTTATATTATTTTTGTTTGTTGTTTATAATAGTCTTTTATATTTTGTCTATTTTATTTTGTTGTTTATATTAATTATCTTTTATATTTTGTTATATATTTTTTTTATATTAGTATGTGTGTTTTCTAATTTGTTATTGTTTCAGTAAGTAGCGTATTCGGAAAAAAAAAGAGACGCGTTCCGAAAAAAAAAAAAGAGAGACGCGTTCCGAAAAAAAAAAAATTCTGTTCTTCTCCAATCTGCTCCAACTTCTTCAATCTGTTTCTACTTCATTTTTATATTTTGTTTATATTATTATTATGTTGTTTCTAATCATTTAATTTTCCTATCTGTTTCAGTAGTTTCGTTTTATATACAAAAAAAATGGAAATGGAACAGGTGTACGAGCAAGAGTTTTGCTATTCACAGTATTTATACTGCTCCGTATGTGGAGGAGCTCATGATTATGCAGATTGTCTCATATTGCAAGAACAACTCTGGTTAGAAGATCAACCAGATTACCTGGAGAGACTCGCTCAACAAGAACAGCAACCAAAGAGCGAAATAGTTCATGAGGTAGAACAACACCCCACTACGGATGTGAGTTACTCTCTTCCCTCTACGGTCGCCTACCGCCAGTTTCCATCCTTCTCTGTTCTCTATCCAGATGATGAGGATATTTACATCCTCGGAAATGAAGAGAAGGAATTGCCATCACCTCCCGCCAAGATATCCAAACAAAACGCCACTATCACCTTCAAAGAATTAATTTTCTCTGAAGATGATATCAATCAGCGTTCTTTCTTCGAGCCTCACCTACAAGAGGAGAATGTTTACATCCTCCAATTTGAGGAAGAAAAATCATCACCACCGGGTCTTCTGTTAGAACTACGTTCCCGGCAATACCTCCTCAAAAATCAAATTTTGTGGAGTATTACTTTTCTTATTTTATATGCCGAGGTAACGTTTTGTTTTGATCCAGGATAACAAAGCAGGCGTCTAGCCAAAGACGTTAAAGAAGGGCAGCTTCCCGGGAGGCAACCCGGGTGTACTTTTATTTTATTTGCTTTTATGCTCTTTTAATTTTCAGGTTCTCTTTAAATTTTATTTTTTGCTAACTTTTAACCCCGTTTGTAGTATGGTTGATTCTAGTGTCTTCTGCAGGTGCACCTCCATGTGGATACCGCAACCAAGCTACGCTACTTGAGGCTGAAGCTCAAGTGTGGGGGAACTCCTTTTACGACTAGCAAAAATAAAATCAGGGGAGTGCCAGTTTCTTTAATTATGTTTTTATTTAAATAAAAACTGCAGAGGAGCGTTTATATGCTTAGATGTTTATTTGTGATCTTTGTGTTATCTCTAATTATCTACTTGCCGAAAAGGTCTTCTGAAACCTTCCCTTGTTTTTCTGGTGAACAATGAGGACATTGTTCAATTTAAGTGTGGGGGAGTGTGCCCTTTTCGGTGACATTTTGTGCTTAAATGTTTAATCTCTCTCCTTATCATGCGTTTGTCCAATTCAAATATTATGGACCCTGTATATGTGGGTTGTTCTCTTTAAGAATAAATACTGTTATGAATTGTGGGATAAATGGTACAAATTTTAAAATTTTGATTACTTTTGAGGAGCATTCTATATGCGGTGTGACCAAATGATCTGCAAATGATTGGATTTTATTGCTCAGGGTTCCTTTCTGTCTTCTCTCTTAGGGATTGCTAAGGGGTACTTCTCTGTTAAAAAAGAAAGAAAAAATAATAATAAGGGACTCATGAGACACCATTGGTAACCAACAAAAGAGAGTTGAGTGTTCTTAAATACAAGACGTGCCTATATTTTTCTCATCTCTTATGCAAAAGTGAAACAAATGCATAAATCTATTTTTCCGTTTGTTTTCTCCTCAATGCCCGTTCTTGAGAGAAGTTGGCCATGGTAAAAGTTCTCAAAGTCACCTAAAAGAAACATTGAAGTACCTTGGATCATACCCCGAAACTCTATATTTTATTTTTACCCTGAGCACACCTATGCCACCACAGTTAATTTTTCACACTCCTCAATAAGTTAAAAAGATCATGTTTATCCTACCCTTCATAATAATATTTGTTAGTATTGAGCATTCCCTACTTATTTGGGTACGTGATTTTGCTTGAGGACAAGCAAAAAGGTAAGTGTGGGGGTGTGATAAGTGTCCAAATGAGCATGATTTATAGGTGTTTTCATATATAATATTAACACTTTTCTTGCTCATTTCTCCACTTCGGTTAGTTTTCCTCTAGTTTATGTTTTTATTATTATCTCACAATTTATTGGTTTAACATGAGGAAACCAAGCTGGAAGTAAAGTAGACGAAGACGAAAGTAGACGCAAACGGCTCAAGAAACGGAGTCCAAACGAAGAATCTAGAGCCGGTAGAAGAAATAAGCCATGTCCTCCTGTTAAGAGGCGGACAAGACACAAGTGTGTCCTCCTGTTAGAGGCGGACAAGACACAAGTGTTCCTCCTGTTAAGAGGCGGACAAGACACAAGTGTCCTCTGTTAACAGGCGGACAAGAGAGTGGGCAACCGCCCAAAATGATGCGGACATTTACATAGGCAACCGCCCAAGAAGGGGCGGACAACACACTCACAACCGCTCATTAACAGGCGGTTCTTCAGTCGGAACAGTTTTCTTCTTCGCGCGCCGACTGTCTGCAACTTGCTACCATATCCATTACCAGTCGGCGCTTAAATTCCTCACGCGTGAACTCTGTCCCCTGCAATAAATGATCAATCAGTCTGCAAATCTTATCCAGCTTCTTCCACGCCTCAATCAATTCCTCACGCGTTCCTTATCTGCTGCCTCTTCTCTTCTCTATATAAACCCACGAGCCTTCTGCTCAAAAAGACATCCACCATCCATCAATCGATCCACGACCGAACAGACAAACCACACACCATCTCATTTCTCTCCTTCCGCCTTCTCCATTTTATTTATTTTACATTCCACAAAATCCACCTCTAGCCTACGTATACAAAATAGCAGAGTGAGCCGGAGTGATTACGGATGATTTCTATTACTCTTGTCTATGTCAATCTATTTAATATGTTAGGCTAGTTTACGTACGCTCTGGGAATAGTTATTATGTGTTTGTATTAATTATGCAATATTTCTACTGGTTTATTTATATGCAGTTTGTTACGCTTAAAGGTTATCTCGCACCTTTTTAATAAATGTCATGAGTTTATTAAACTGCTTTACTAAATCTATTTTGATCAGACCGTGATAAATAGATAGGTTAATTAAGACGTAAACTGAAGGAACTTGTTATGATTTAATAAGTTAGTATTCAGTTGCAAATGTAATTCCCCTCAATACTCTCCTCTGCCGTTCGCAGGCTTTTGCTTGAACCGATTAGAACCTGCATTACAGGTGAACGAGTTCTTATGAGCTAGACTTAGTCCTTAAGATAATTAACAACGAACCTTCCAAATTATTAAACCAGTAGAGATAGCTTATTATGCAGATTATAAACCTGACCAGATTCCATTTTATTTATCTATTACTTAGTTTATTTTATCTGTCCTTTTTATATTATACAAGTCAATTAATCCTCCCCCTTTTTGTGACACGCTTAGGTACTATTATATGTATATTAGTCCCACGGTTCGACATCCGGTTGCTTACATTTTCACTATACTACTGCGACCGGGATTTGTTTGCAGCCCGACGTTTAATTTGAGTTTTAATTTCTTTTCTTTTAATTTTACACCAGTTTAACCACTCACTTTATAACGTCTGCAATCTACACCGATCACAAGAGCTTTAAATACATATTCACTCAGAAGGAGTTGAATCTCAGACAATGGAGATGGTTGGAGTTTCTGAAAGACTATGATATTGACCTCCAATACAAAGAGGGGAAGGCCAATGTTGTAGCAGACGCCTTGAGCCGTCGAGCACACGCACTCCATTCGCTAGTCTCTTTCTCCAGCTTGGTTGATGACGTGCGAGAGGCTCAGAGGACAGATGAGTATATGAGAGAGGTTAGACAGAAGCTGACAAATGGTACCTTTGAGAGTCAAAAATATGACTTCAGACTTCACGATGATGATCTGATCAGACTTAAGGGCTGGTTATGCATACCACGGGGCAACACGGATATGAAAGACCGTATACTTAGGGAATCACATTGTTCTTCAGTTTCCATCCATCCGGGAGCCTCTAAGATGTATAAAGACATGAAGAGATACTTCTAGTGGTCGGGGATGAAGACAGATGTTACCGAGTTCGTCTTGAGGTGTCTCACATGCTAGAAGGTAAAATTCGAGCACCGACGACCGGGCGGAATGGTACAATCGATGCCAGTTCTGGAGTGGAAGTTCCATGATATCTCCATGGACTTTGTAGTTGGACTCCCACCTGCTAGGGGAGGTCTCAACATGATATGGGTGGTGGTGGATCGCCTTACCAAAGTAGCCCGATTCATACCGATGAAGGATACTTGGAAGGTGACCAAATTAGCCGAGTTGTTTGAGAAAGAAATAATGAGACATCACGGGATACCAAAGACCATAGTGTTAGATAGAGATACCAGATTCCTTTCGAGGTACTAGAGAGCAACTAGAGAAGCGTTGGGTACAAAACTGAAGTTAAGTACCGCGTTCCATCCTCAGACAGATGGTCAGACTGAGCATACGATTCTGACACACGAGGACATGCTGAGGGCATGTGCCTTAGACTTCCAGGGCAGTTGGATTGACAAATTGCATCTGATCGAGTTTTCATACAACAATAGCTATCATGCTTCGATCAAGATGGCACCTTTTCAAGCGTTATACGGTAGACCATGTCGTACACCGCTCTGCTGGGATGAGTCGAGTGAGACGGTCATTATAGGACCAGAGTACTTAGAGCTAGTTAAGGCTGAAGTTCAGCAAATCAGGGAGAACATCTGCTCAAGATAGGCAGAAGTCGTATGGTGATGTTCGACGACGGGACCTGGAGTTCACAGTGGGCGACCAGGTATTTCTGCGAGTTTCACCGATGAAGGGTGTATTCAGGTTTGGGTAGAAGGGCAAATTAAGCCCGAAGTTTGTTGGTCCTTATGAGATTACGGAGCGGGTGGGCCCGGTCGCTTACAGGTTGAATTTACCTGCTGATCTGGGTAAAGTACATGATGTTTTCCATGTTTCACAGCTAAAGAAATACATGCACCACCCCTCCCATGTATTAGAACCTGAGAGGTTGACTTTAGAACCAAATATGAGATCCATGGAGACTCCTCAGAGAATCTTGGACAGTAAGACTAGGGACACTCGCCATAAGTCAGTGCGACTGGTGAAGGTTCTCTGGTCTAACCAGGATGTCGAAGAGGCCACGTGGGAATTAGAGGATAAGATAAGGGCGAAGTACCCTTCTTTGTTTACTGACTAGATCGTCTGTATAGGGTACGAGGCGTACCCCTTATTAAGGGGGGTAGAGCTTCCTCGTTTTTGAGTTAGGAAACGAGCATGTTTGTCGTTTGTTTGGGTGTTTAAGATGTAATTTTGTGTAAGTTGCTACACTTTGGTGATAAGTTTGAGTTATGTATAATACTTATGTATTGTATTTGTGATTTACCTTCGAGTCTTGAGATGTGTGAATGTGAATATAAGATGTGGTGTTAAGATTAAGGGAATTGAGTACCGTGAATGGTTAAGCATATATGTGAACTTTGGGGACAAAGTTCTTTTAAGGAGGGTAGATTGAAATACCCCAAACCTAGATATGGTATTTAATGGATAAACTAAGGTATAAGAAGGCTAAATAATGCCTTAGAAACATTAAGAAACTATTTTAATCAAAGAAAATATAAGGAAACACCGAAAGAGCAGTTAAGCAAAAACGTGCTTTAAGCTTGGAAGACTTGGGTGAGCACCCAAATATTGTTCTAAGACCTTAGTAACATCCTAATGGTCATTTTAAACCAATTACCAAAGAAAACCAAGCTTGAAAACAAGTTAAAACACAAAATGTGCTTTAAGGACTCTTAAAGCACATTTTTGAAAAATTGCCTTGTAAATGGGTTTTGAATGGCTAAATGTCCATCATTACTCTTTAATTAACATGTGTACTACTTAGTATCACATTAGGAGGTCTAAATCAATGGGAAATCAAAAATTTCACAACTATGTGCCTTGTTTTGTGAATAGTAATTAAATTAAGCTAGTTTATAACATAGGTCAATATAAGTGACCTAATTGGTCAACAAAGACTAAATTACCCCTTGCTACTTAATGGGGGCCGGTTTCTAAGGGGATGACTCACCATGTGAGTAAGCTAGATTATTAGTAAATAAGAGAGAAATGTAGTAGTCACTATTTACTTTTGTAAAGCAACATAAATATCTCACCTTTATTCACCTCTCTCCTCACCTCTTCATTCTCTCTTGTTCCCACCGGTTTTGAGCTGCTCCTCTCTTCTTCTCCAATGTGAAGAACAGCCCCCATGTGAGCTTCATCTTCCCTTGATCACTACTTGCTCATTTTAGCTCCAAAATCAAAACAAATTACATACTCTTCTTAGTTAGCTCAAGCTCTTTCTTTCTATCTTTTCAAAACTTCTAGAGCTCCATTTTGGTGCCAAGCCAAACCACCATTAGAGGAGGAAACTCAAGCTTGGAGACTCCATTGGCTTCTCCATTCTCTTAAGGTAAAGAAAGTGTAAGAAAATCTAGGCTTCCATCACTTTTCTTCATGACCGAAAATACATACTCATGGGGCTTCATTTTAATGCCTTGTTCTAGCTTGTTTCCTACTCTCCAAAGGATAGAGGAGGTCCTTCTTGCTTCATATCCAAGCTTGTCTTGAGAAACCAAGGTAAAACAATCAATTCAATACCATAAAACACATTTTTAACCTAGGTTTTGTTCCTTAAGGTTAGTGTTTTGTTTAGTACTCATTGGAGTGATTGAATATTGGTTAGAACATTGGCAAGGAGAGTTTAAGTGGTGACCGAGATTGAGCAAGGAAAAAGTCTAAGGAGGAAAGTTTGTGAGCTTGTAAAAGAACAAGGTAAATTACTTACCTTAAGGTGTTTTTAATGTATTAAGGGATGGGATATGGATAGGTAACAAGTTTAGCTTAGAGTTTATAATGAAAAAGGGATATGAAACTTAGGAGAAAGAATACTATTATATTGAGAACTTGTGACTACGGAGTAAATGAGGATAGAAGATAGTTTAAGAATGTCAAGGTGAATTGTAAGAACATTTAAATTGCAATGGGAGCCTTGTTGTGTGTATTTGCAGGTCAAAGGCTATATATAATTAGGAAATTCAGTGTTTAAGATTTATGCATTTAAGGGCCTAAGAGCCAAGTCATTTAAGGGCCTAAGTGCCAAGCAACTTAAGTTTACGCGCTATATTGTGATGTAGTGTAGTTTTGATGTTCTATGTGTGCTAAGGAGGTTTGGTGAGAATTTGAATGTTGATAGATAATTAATGGTGAAAAACTAAGTGTTTTGGTGTAACAATGTCCTAGAGAACCCATGGCAAAATTTTGTGAAGAACCTAAGTGTTTAAGATGTGTTAGGGAGATTTCATGACCAAGGAAGTGTTAAGAAACCTTAGGAGTTGTTTTGATGAAAAAGAATGAGTTCAAGATGTTCTAGTGAACTAGGGTGACTTAGGTATGTCTAGGAGGAACTAGGGGTTACAATGGTGAATTTTAGGCACCGAGACCTTGATAAAAAGAAGTTAAGAAACCTTGGTAGGTTTGATGTGAATGAGTGTAAAACTTTGAGATGATTTAGGTAGAAACTAGAGTTTAGAATTTAAGGAAGGCTTGGAAATTGTAATAGGGGAGGAAAGTAGTGTATATGGTGTGGTCAAGTTCTTAAGGAGGGAACTTTTGGCTAGTAGAAGTTCTAGGTGAAAGGGATGTTGAAATGTAGGAAAGAAATAAGTGTTAAGTGTTGGTAGTTATTGTAAGAATTGAGTAAAGGATTGGAATGATCTTTGGAGGTTGTCTTAATGAGTTTGGAGGATGATTTAAGGTGAGTTTAAGGGTCTAAATGATTTTAGAACACATTAGGAGGCTTGAGGAAAAAGTTGTAGAGGATTGCACAATTTTAGTGCTTGTTCTGGACTAGTCTGACCCAGTTGGTTGGATCGGACATGGGTCGGATGTCCTCTGTTAAGTCACCCGTAATTGTTCTGGAGTGGTCCGACCCAGAGGACTTGGGTCGGACATGGGTCGGACGGGTGAGTCTTAGAGATGGGAAAGTTTCTGGAAAGGTCCGACCCAGGGGGCTTGGGTCGGATGTGGGTCGGACGAAGTAGAATTTTTCAATTCGAGAGTTGCTGGAATGGGCCGACCCAGTTAGTTGGGTCGGACGACCCTTAACACTTAAAAAAAAAAGAAATTTTGAATTCTAAGGGTGATAATTGGTAATAAGGTATGCCATTGGTAGGGCAGTAATGATTAGGACCCTAAGAACCTAAGGGATTGAGTTAAGTTAAGTAAAAACCTTTAAGTTTAAAGTTAAGTTTTAAGGTTAAGTGGCAAAGACTTGAGAGGGTATTGAGAGGGAATCATAAGGACTAAGTGAATTAAGTACGGTACAATAACTAATGGCCTAAAAATGAATCAATGTTTTAGGTTTGTGAGTGGGGACCCCGGAGAAGGTTAAACAAACGACGGACGATGTGAACGGTACAATCTTTCTTGTGACCTGCTTGCTAACGAGGTGTCCCTCGGCATGTGTGCTATCTGTTTAATTGCTATGACTAAGACAAGATAAAGCATGCAACCGGTTATATTCGTTCTCGTTGTGAATGTGTTTTCTTTACACTGACCCACGAGACCTGAGATCGTTACTAACCAAGTTTAGTACTTACTGAGTTAGGAATAAGAGTTAAGTATTGGTGATTGTTGGTTAATACCCGTTAAGGTTTAACTAACACTTGGTGTTTAAGATTTCTACTAACTAGAACTTGAGTGAAGAAACCTGGGACTGACTCCGGTCATGCATGCTAAGGAAAGGGGGACGGTATCTGAATCAGATCCGCCCTCCGCTTAAGGACTGTCTTTGGACTTGTTGCCTAGGGCCGGTTGCCGGCTCAGCTACGTTGGACTCCCGTCCAAGGTAGGTGGCATTAAGATGGTGCGGTAGGATCACCTAAATCCTAGGTTTGAGATTAAGCTACAACCATTCCCTTCTAGGAACGGTTTGTATACTGAGAATAAGTTAAGGTTAAGATTTAGGTAAGATAAGGAACAGAGGTTAAGGAAATCAGGACTAAGGAGGAGGTTACTAGCCCGCTTGATAAGGGAACGCTTGTGTCGTTCATTGTGTGTGAACTATGTACGTACATCTGTGGATTGTTGTTTATTGCACTTCATATCATGCTTGTGTACTTAATCCATTTCCATGCTATCGACAATTAGTCGTCGTAGCCCCGTTAGCTTGGGGGCCATGAGAGGGAGTACCAGCATTCGTGCTGACCCCCTTGAAAGTAAGCACACCACGAGAGTAGGAGCGGGTAGCCCTAGGTGGGACTTTATTTTTGAGTACGGGTTGTGCTTGTGCTCCCGTCTGTTCATATTGAAACTGATGTAAGTTTGTGATTATGACTTAGATACTTATACTCGGTTGGTTGGTGGTATTTTGGTTGGTGGTGTTTGGACGATGGTTTATTTTGGATAAGTGTCGTAATCGATAAGGCCGGTATGTTCTAACGATCAGACCGTGGCAAGGTTCAGGTGTTTGTTATTTCCGCTACGACGAATTCGATTAAGTGTTAAGTTTTGCAATAACCACGATTGGCTTTGGACGGGGTGTTACAAAAAGTGGTATCAGAGCGTAGTTACGCTCTGATCAAGAAATACCGGACATAAGAAACCACCGAGTTAGGATATAAGTTAAGAAATAAGTGATGGGTTAAGGGTGTGAGAAGTTAGAGTGAATAGAGTTAGATGACCCCTAATAAGTGTGGATCGTCTTCACCGTCTACGGATGTTATAAATTCGTTAACCGAAATAGTGGTGGATGCAAATCTAATGTTAGTTATGCTTGTTCAGATGTTAGGAAGGAGAGGCCGAGGCCGTCCCAGAGGTGACGAGACTGAGATACCGGAGGGGCAGACGATCGTAGAGATTGTGGCTGCCGCATTAGGGCACATGGGCTATCAGCCTAGTGTGGGTGCACCACCTCCACCGCCGCAACCCCGGGAACCAAATTGGGCGAAGAGCCTTGCAGATTTTCGACCCGCACACTTTAAGGGGGAGACCGATCCCGCCAAGCTTGAGGCGTATATCTCCGAGCTGGAGACCACCTTTGAGACCCTTGACGTCCCTACTGGGATCAAGGTGCGTCTGGCTGCTTTCTATCTGAAGGGGGTGGCTGGCGATTGGTGGAAGCTGGTGAGGGCCGAGCATGTGGCCAATCTAGAGTTCGGCTGGGAGCAGTACACCACCTTGCTACGAGCAAAGTACTACCCCGCCCATGTTCAGACGAAGAAGCGCTTGCAGTTGGATGGGCTTAAGCAGACCGACAAGATGACGGTGGACGAGTATTACTCAGAGTTCACCGCCTTGCTCCGTCTTCTGCCAGGTCTTGGATATTCAGACCAGATCCTGGTGGACCGCTTCTATGGCGGGCTTAGCCATCGACTTCGCTACGGCATGGGGCAGACGAGTTATACTACCTTGCAGGTAATGAGAATGATTGAGATTTGAGTAAGTAAACGAGTAAGATTTAGATTATGAGAAATAAAAGTGACTAATACTGTGGAAAGCAGGAGTGCTATCATGCCGCTGCTAAGGTTGAGATAACCGTCCAGCTGAGGGACGAGGAGAATGCTAAGAGGAAGAATGCTGGTAAGAGCGCGGAGAGCCAAGGGCAAGGTGGGTACAAGAAGCAGAAGTACCAGCCTCTGGCCCAGAAAAATCAGAACCCAAAAGGGAAGGAGGAAAAGGAGAAGGCTCCGGGAGAGCCATTGAAGTTGACATACGCATACGCAGCTACATACCTGCGCTCTAGGGCACCAAAGGGTAAGGGAATGATATTGAGTGAGTTATGAGACAACTAATAACCGTTTGAGATATGAGTACTAATATTGCAAATGATCAAGATCTGAGACTGAGAAGGGAGCCGGTGGTGGCTACCAGCGACGCTACATTTGTAGGTGGTGTCACAAGGACCACCCCGGGCTCGATTACAAGGGGAACAAGGTGGAGTGCAACTATTGTGGGGTATACGGACACCGAGCATATGAGTGCTTCCGGAACCCTGCTAGCAGAGCCTATAGGCCTGATACTAGGGGCAAGGGCAAGACCGATCAGGGAGCTGGATTTGACGGTCAGAGGAAGGTGCAGCAAGCTACAGACAAGAACCTATGGATGACCCAAAATTCGGGACCCACACTACACATGGAGGACCGGGATGATGAGCCTGAACCCTTATCGTGGCCAGGTACCGCTATAACCATTTAGTGATAAAAATTACCTGCTTACCGCATTATCATGCATGTTTGGTGAATAATTGAATTAAGTGAGAATGAGATGAGATTAGAACTTAAGTAAGATATGACCTACTACCACTTTAGGAAGCTTCAACATGAGCTACCCGACTTCACGGTTATGCTCCCGTCTAAGGAGAAGGTTCATTGCACTCGTTACTACCGAGGAGCCATTGTCAGAATTAAGGGAGAAGACTTTCCAGTCAGTTTTATTGAGTTCAGTGAGCTAGGATTTGATGTTATCTTCAGGATGAACTGGTTGGAGCGGCACAAGGGTCGTATCCTTTGCGCCGAGCATAGACTGCTGCTCAGGAGTCCGTCTGGGGTAACGATATCATACCGCCAGAGGCCCAGGGAGCCTTCGACTAAGATCATCACCGCCATGGAAATGTATAAGGAATTGAGGAGAAAGGAAGAAGTGTACCTCTGCTATGTACAAGACATAGAGAGAGACCCCGAGTTTGACCCTGACTTACCAGTAGTGTCGGAGTTCCCCAACTTATTTCCACGGGAACTGCCTGGCATGCCACCCACTCGGGAGGTAGAGTTCACCATCGAGCTACTACCTGGTACCGGACCTATAGCCAAGGCACCATACCGCATGGCTCCGGCAGAAATGAATGAATTAAAGGAACAACTGAAGGACTTGTTAGACAAAGGATTCATAAGACCCAGTGTATCACCATGGGGAGTGCCAGTTCTCTTAGTGAAGAAGAAGGATGGCAGTCTTCGCCTCTGCATCGACTATAGAGAGTTGAATGCAGTGACAGTGAAAAATAAGTACCCACTACCCCGCATTGACGATCTGTTCGATCAGTTGAAGGGAGCATCTGTGTTCTCCAAGATTGATCTCAGATCGGGGTATCATCAGATAGCCATTAAGGAGGGAGACATTGAGAAGACGGCATTCCGGACACGTTACGGCCACTACGAGTTTACAGTGATGTCATTCGGCTTGTCGAACGCACCGGCGAAGTTTATGGATCTGATGAACCGCTTGTTCCGGGAGCCGCTGGACAAGTCGGTTGTGGTATTCATCGACGACATATTGATAAATTCAAGTTCTGAGGTTGAACATGAGGAACATCTGAGGAAGGTATTAGAGATACTGAGGGAGAACCAGCTATATGCTAAGTTCTCCAAATGTGAGTTTTAGCTTGACCAGGTCTCTTTCCTAGGTCATGTCATCTCAGATGCTGGGATCTCAGTGGATCCAGCAAAGATTGATGTCGTACGTACTTGGCCAAGGCCGATGACTGTTACCGACATCCGGAGCTTTCTCGGTCTGGCATGTTACTACAGGAGGTTTGTTAGGGATTTCAACAAGGTCGCGAAACCGATGACCAGTCTGATGAAGAAAGATGCACCGTTCTTATGGACGGCTAACTATGAGAGATCATTCCAGAGTTTGAAAGACTCACTGACCACTGCACCGGTTCTGACCATTCCAGACGGTACAGAGGGCTTTGGGGTTTATTGTGTTGCATCCGGCAGAGGGCTGGGTTGCGTGCTCATGCAACATGGCAAGGTGGTGGCATATGCCTCACGCTAGTTGAAGAAACATGAGGAGAACTACCTGAAACAGTATATGCTATCCTAATACAATCCGATCTGATCATCTATTCCATGTTACCTGGTCTCGATTACAGAATTTCACAAGAGTAGAGGGAAAGAGAGAGCCTTAGTTAGAATCGAGTGTGAGTTTGATTGCCAAAAATAGCGTATCTTATTTCATGGGGGTATACCCCTATTTATAGTATTTTGGGCCTGGTTTTTATGGTGCCAGCCTGTATTTTACATGTATAAATACGGTTCTACCCTCTCCTAGCATCTTTGACTAACCACAGACGGTCAGTCGTACAATACTTTGCTTTGCCTAAGTCCTATCCTCATCCGGCTGGAGACGGCCGGATGCCCTATGCGCTTCCACTTCCATCCGGCCAAAGCGGCCAGATGCTCTATGTAACCCGTTTTGGCTTGACACCATTTCTTCCCTTCTCATCAGTCCCACAAGTTCTATCTTTCTGAATTTTGGTGAAGAAAATAGAACTTCTGTATCTTGTATTTTGACGAAAAATTTTGCGACTAAGGTTTTTTGGTTCGTCTATGCTTCGTCTTTTCCTTATCCCAGTCCCACTAGTTCTTTTTCTTCATACTTGGAGAAAAGGAACTTCTTATCGGTCACGTGCATCGGTCCTGATACGAACCTGCTTCGCACTCTCTTTTTGAATTTCCTCCGCCTGTTCTCGGTGTAGAATACGCAGGGTCTTTCTTGCGACTAAAACATCGGAAGCGTCCTTAGGAACCGTGTGGCTCTTTCTCTTCCCCTGCAAAGAAAGGATACTTTCTGTTTGCACAAGTATATATATTATTTATTTGAGTGGGAAAAAACTTTCCTTAAAGCCCGAATTTTGAGCTTCCTCTTCTTTCTTCTACTGCCCCTTTGCTTCGACTGTTCTTCTTCTCTCGCCTCCCTGTCGTCGTGTGCTACCTCGTCTTTCGTTGCCGTCGCCGCCCTCTGATCCTTCGTCAATCTTGACAATGTCTTCTTCCTCCGCAAAACAGAGTAACTCGCTGCCAAATTTTCCTCCGCCATCGAGGCAATTCAGGGCTCTCGCTCTTCTAACGGCTTTCGCCCCTCGTATCTAAAATCCACAAGACCCTTCCTATCTGGGTGTCAACCTTCTCCTTCCTCTCTCAATTATTCTTCCCTTTGCGATTGCCTCAGGGATGTCGAAGCCCCACTTGGCATACAGATTTTCCTGCCATCCTCCGACTCTCACCCCAACGACGACTTTGGCCGTGGGTACGTAGTTTTCGCTGATTTTTTCCGCTCCGGTCTGACCATTCCCCCGCACCCTTTTGTGCTGGGCTTCCTCCTTCACCGCTGCTGCACTCTCGCTCACCTCCACCCAAAGGCCATTTCGCACCTCCATGCCTTTGTCTCTCTTTGCGAGGGAAGCAAAATCCGGCCGGAGGGTACTGATTTCGTCCGATTCTTCACTGTTAGGGTCGACCCGGATAGCTTAACCCTCATCACGAAGGCCGGATACACCCTCTTTGACTACAAGAAGGCTCACGAGTGGGGGTCACGGTGGTTCGTCATTGTTCCTCCATCCGGCCGAGTATTGGGCGTCCCATACTGTGCTGAGGTTATCAAAGGCCAGCTAATCAGTCCCCAAACCCCTCCGGCTGAGCTGCCCATTTCGAAGATTCTGAGGGCATTCAGCAAGGAACCGCCGACTGTCAAGGCGTTTTTTACAAAGGCACGTTTGTCTTCTCTGAAGACATATCACAATAAGCGTCTTTAACTCTTAGTACGAAATTTTGTCATTCCTATCGGTCTTCTTATTGTTTGACATGCTGTATGTAGATTTCTTCCAGAAGGGGGACAAGATCGGCCCCTTTCATAGCTGGAACTTCGTCACCTTCAAGAGTGGGGACGGAAAAATCAATTACTACGACACGCTGGATGCTGCTACTAATGCGGCCGAGCAGCTTTTGGAGAGTGCTCCTCCGGCAAAGCGCTCCAGGCAAGAAGCCGGGATGACCAAGCCGGTCTCTCAAAGAAAAAGAAGAGCTAGAGTCTCCTGAACGTGCTGACGCCGGCTGTCAGGTACATGGCACGTGAGCCCCAAGTCTGGGCGCCGTGTCTTCCTTCCCCTCACCCCTGGTTCGGGTTTAGACCTTGGTTCTCGCCTGGGGCGGGAGTCCGGTCATCCGACTCCTATTTGCGAGCAATTTCCTGATTTGACAAGTTACTTTTCCTCAGATCCTGCTCAGGAAAATACCCTGGAGGCCACAGGCTTCCGCACTGGTCCTTCGGCTGAAGAAGGTTTTGATTGTTCCGTCACTTTTCTTGTTCCTTACTCCTCTTCCCTTTTCTAGTCTCCTTTCATTTCCAGTTTCATCCTTCTGGTCCTAACTGTTTTTATTATTGCGGCAGTCCCTGCTCCTGCCAAGAAAAGACTAAAAAAGAAAACCACATCAAAACCGAAGGTCACAGAGCCAGAGGTATCAGGGCAAACCTCCGGTGATCCCGAAGTTTCAGGATCATTCTTCATTGATGTTGCTGCGGCCACGGACGCGGCAAGGGATATAGCAACGGAGTATCGTCAGGTGCCGGAGGATCCTGAGCTCCGGAGTAAGCAGAGGGAGGACTACATAGCTTCTTCCTCTTCCTCCCCTCCTCCTCCCGCTCAGGAGTCCTACACTGGACCCTCCCAAAAGGAAGGGTGGTTTTACCATTGCGGGCACCCTCTTCCTTTAATATCCTGCGACGCTGCCAAGTACTCCTCCGTCTGGAAGGAGGCAATAAAGAGATCTGGTCATCCAGACGGGATCTTTGCTCCTCCGGCCACCTTTACTGCTACCAAAAAAAGGCTGCGGCTTGGAGATGGGGGGCAGATGCTATCATGCGGCATTCCCTCCCAGCAAACGAAGTGTTTGACATGATGTGGGGGGGAATTTTTCAGGTTGGCATGGGTATTTCTTTTGTGTTTCTCTTTTGTTTTGGCTTGGCCTTTTTCCTTGATTTTATGAATTGTGTTGTTTTTTAGGTGATGTCCATGGCCCAAAGTGCTGAGGTTCACTTTGGCAACCTCCAATCCAGGCTTCGCTATGAGGAAAGCCGAGCCAATAATGTTGAAGAGGAACTGAAGCTGTCCCGCTCTTCTCATGACGCTTACATTGACCAGGTCGAGTATGAGATTGACCGTAAGGCAAAGGAGAGAACTGAGGCAATAAACAAAGACCTGCAGTTGTCCCGGCGGGAATGCGAGCGTTAGCGTGATGAGTATGAGCTGCAGCTGAAGAAACTCCGGGAAGAGAACTTTTCTCTAAGAGGCCGGATCAAGGAAGCTGACAATACTTTGATAGAGGTATAAAACCATCTCTTTTTCCCTTGTTAAAGATAAGCTGGTTTGGTCCTTCTTTGATCTCGATATTATGCTGGATCAGGTCGTTCCATGCACCGGAACGAAGTGAACAATCTTCAGGCTGAGAAGACCTTCTTCTATCAGGAGAGGAACTCTTTCAAGCAGGAGGCTGAAACGCTCGAGCTGGAGAAGAAACTCTTCAACAACGGAGAACGAAGCTCTTGTGAAGGAAAAAGAAAAGCTTATGCAGGAGCTTGATCGTTTGTTGGAAGAAAAGGCCGCGCTGGAAGAGCAGTCGAGGTCCTCCTTTGATCAAGAGAAGCAGTCTCTGCTCCGAGATTGCTCTCTTTTGGAAGAGGAGAAGAAAAATCTTGCTGCGGACAAAGCTGCCCTGATAAAAGAGAGGACCAGGCTGGAGGAGAAAGTAAAAGAGCTGGAGGAAGCCAAGTCTCGCTCTCAAGCAGAGAATACTGAGCCACCGTGCCATGGTAAACCTTCAGGCCTTCAACTTTTGTTTCTCCTTTTGCCCTTTCTTTTTCTTATTCTTTTTTTGTTCCGGCTAGGCTTGAGTTCTGCCAACTTACTAAAGCACGTCACTCAGTTGAGTGGTCGGATAGCCCATGCTAAGGAGGAGCTGTCTTCTGCCAACTCTGAATGTGACAAGTATCGAGCCCAAGTCCTGACCCTTGAATCTCAAGTGGCCAGGCTCAAGTCATTCTCCGGCAATCCCAGGAGGAGATACAGAAGCAAGGCACCATCAACGCCCATCTAAAGGAGTCCTTTGCTTCTCAATGTCGTCGGATAGTTGATATTTGCCAGCAGATTGTCTCGGATCACTCTCTTGAAAAAGGAGAGTTACTGGACGATGACCTGTACAACAAGCTGGAATTCAAGGCTGTTGCCCAGAAGTCCAACTTCTTCTTGGAGCTCGAGAGGTTTTGCCGCAGTCCTGGAGAGACATGTTTTGGCGCCAGCGAAGCCTCATTCCTTCCAGCCGGAAGCAACATTCTGCCGTCTGCCGGAGGGATGCAGCGTCTTTCCAGGAGGTCCAAGTCTTCTGAGAGTGTGGCTGGTAGCGGCGATAGATTATTAACTGCCGAAAAAGAAGCCGTAGAGAAAGAAGCTGCAAAGAAAGTAGAATAGTAGTTTTTTTATCTTTAGAGGAGTTTTTGTTTCGGCCTGTATTTTTTGTGTTTGCCGAATGATATTTTGTAACTGTTGTTACTCCACACCTTGGGAGAAATATAAGCTATATTTTTCACCATCTTTAGTTTTTATTGCCGCGATATTTCTCTTTTTTTTTAATGGTGTACATATGGTTATCTTATGCGAGTTATGCCAGTGTAGTACTCATTTTTATAACACAAGGGGCTTGCGGTTTCGGACTTTTGTTCCGGATGGACCTTTTTCCTTTTAAAGTACGGTCATTTATGGCTTTTAGACGGACTTTTTAGGATATGGAGTGCGGTTCGTTGGCCGGATGTTTCTTTCAAGGCATGATAGCTTGCAGCTCGTTGGCTGAATGTTTCTTTCAAGGCATGATAGCCTACGGCTCGTTGGCCGGATGTTTCTTTCAAGGCATGATAGCCTGCGGCTCGTTGGCCGGATGTTTCTTTCAAGGCATGATAGCCTGCGGCTCGTTGGCCGGATGTTTCTTTCAAGGCATAATAGCCTGCGGCTCGTTGGCCGGTGCTTACTTTCAAGGCATAATAGCCTGCGGCTCGTTGGCCGGTGCTTTCTTTCTTTCAAGGCATGATAGCCTGCGGCTCGTTGGCCGGTGCTTACTTTCAAGGCATGATAGCCTGCGGCTCGTTCGTTGGTGCTTACTTTCAAGGCATGATAGCCTGCGGCTCGTTGGCCGGTGCTTACTTTCAAGGCATGATAGCCTGCGGCTCGTTGGCCGGTGCTTACTTTCAAGGCATGATAGCCTGCGGCTCGTTGGCCGGTGCTTACTTTCAAGGCATGATAGCCTGCGGCTCGTTGGCCGGTGCTTACTTTCAAGGCATGATAGCGGCTCGTTGGCCGGTGCTTACTTTTTCTTTCACTTTTCCAAAAATAATACCTTTTATTGAAGAGTTATAAATTTTACACATAGAACTTTTCAGACATTCTCCATGCCAAGAATGCGGCAATTCGTACCCTTCACTTTTTTCAAGCGGTATGAAGCTCGTCCCGTCTTCTGGTGTATGATGTATGGTCCTTCCCATAGGGGTTCCAGCTCTTGGGTTGTTTAACCTCTCGGAGGACTAATTCTCCTGGGGCAAAACTTCGTTCTTTTATCCTTCTGTTGAAATATCTTTCTACCTTGGATTTATCTTTCGCCATCCTTACTGCGGCGGCCATCCTGGTTTCTTCAAGGAGGTCTAGGTGATCCTGTACTCCCTGATGTTGACCTCTTTCCATATGATTCCCATCTTATGGATGGCACCACAATTTCCGCCGGAATGACGGCTTCCAAACCATATGTCAATCTGTAAGGCGTTTCTCCCGTCGGTCCCCTTTCTGTCGTTCTGACAAAGGACTTGGGGTAACAATTCTGCCCACTTTCCTTTTTCTCATCGAGTTTCCTCTTTATCGCCCTTACTATTTGCCCATTCGCATTCTCAACCTGCCCATTTGCCTGAGGGTGGGCTACTGATGCAAATCTTAAGTCGATCTTCCATTCTTCACAGAATTCTCGGAAGCTTTCGCAATTGAACTGTGCTCTATTATCAGTTATTATTGCTTTTGGTATGCCAAACCTGCATACCACATATTTCCAAATGAATTCTTGTGACTTCCTAGCCGTGATGGAGATAGTAGGCATTGCTTCGACCCACTTTGTGAAGTAGTCGATGGCAACGTACATGAATTTGAACCTCCCTGGAAGCTTCCGGGAATGGGCCCACAATGTCCAACCCCCACATAGCAAAGGGAATTGGGCAGAGAATAGACTTTTGTTCCGCCGGAGGAGTATGTATCTTGTTTCCATGCTCTTGACACTTGCGACATTTTTATATACTCCTTGCAATGCTCCATCATTTTCGGCCAAAAATATCCGAGTCTCAAGATTTTGTGGGTTGTGGTCCTTTCTCCCTGGTGATTTCCACAGAGCCCATCATGTATCTCTCTTATTAATTCTGCTCCTTCAGCTATGGTAACACACTTTAGTGCTGGTCTTGCAAAAGATCGCTTATACAGCTGGTTATCTTCAATAAAAAATGATGCGGCCCGCCTTTTTATTATCCTGGCCTCCTTTTCTCCTTCCGGCAGCTTTCCTTGCCGTATGTAATCTATGATTGGAGTCATCCAGGATTCTCTTTGTCACCTGTCTCCACCCAAAACACCTGAGTTCCTTCTATACTTGGGGAAGTTCTGATTTCTAGCCATATCTCATTGGGTACCTTTTCGGCCATACTTGCCAATTTGGCTAAGGCGTCAGCTTCGACATTCTCTTCGCGGGGAAGGTGCTTTAGCTCGCATCTTTGGAAATTTGCTTTTAGCTCCTGGACCTTGAGCAAGTACCTCCATAGTTTTTCTTCTTTGACTTCATAGATGTTGTCGTTTTGTCTCGCCACCAACATAGAGTCCGAATACACCTCTAATTCTGTTAAAAATAGGTTATATTCTCATAAGTCTTACTTCAGACAAGTTTTTATAAGAACAAAAAAACAGAGAAGGCATCTTTTCTATGGAACCTGTCGCCCCGAGGGCTGTAGCTACTTCCAGACCCTGGATAAGGGCTTCGTATTCGGCTTCATTATTAGTAACATCAAAGTCCAGTCGGAAGGCATAATTCAAGCTTTGCCCATCCGGCGCCTGTACTACTATCCCAGCACCTGCCCCACTTTTGCATCGAGCTCCATCAACCAAGATGATATATGGACTCTGAGCCTGCTTCTTTTCTTTTACAAAGCTTGTTTCCGTTATGAAGTCTGCTAAGGCCTGAGCTTTAATCGCCGTTCTGGGCAAGAAGTGAATTTCATATTGTGTCAGCTCTACTGTCCAGCTTACCATCCGGCCGGAGGCATTCGGATTGTTTGCAATTTGTTTGAGCGGCCAATTGGTCCTGACAAAGATTCGATGTGACTGGAAGTAGGGTCGTAGTTTTCTTGACGCCACCACCAGTGCAAACAAGATTTTCTCTATGTTAGTGTACCGTCCTTCTGTCGGGCTTAAGATTTTGCCCGTATAGTAAACTGGTATCTCCTTTTCTCTTCCATGATTAAGACAGCTGCAACCGCCCAATCTGTTGCGGACAAGTAAAGATATAGATCCTGTCCCGGGGCAGGTACACCCAATTTAGGTAGATCCCGAAGCATCTCCTTGATCTTTTCAAATGCGTCTACGCACTCTTGTCCCCACTGGAACTTGTTGTTCTTCCTTAGAATATTGAAGAATGGGATTGACTTTTCTTGAAGTTTAGAACAAAACCTACTTAATGCTGTGAGTCTTCCGTTCAAAGCTTGGACATCTTTGATATTTCTTGAAGGAGAAAGGTCGAGGATTGCCTGACTTTTTTCTGGATCAACCTCAATACCTCGTTGCCCAACAATGAAACCAAGAAACCTCCCTTTGGTTAACACCAAACACGCACTTTTCTGGATTTAGTTTGATTTGGTATTTATCCAGAGTGTCGAATGTTTCTTCTAAATCCTTCATGTGTTGCTCCTTTGATGGACTTTTTACAACTATATCATCAACGTAAGCCTCCACATTTCGAGCAATTTGCTGACAAAATACTTTGTCAATCATTCGTTGAAAAGTGGCCCCTGCATTCTTTAGGCCGAAGGGCATTACCTTGTAACAGAATGTTCCGGCTGAAGTAATAAAGGATGTCTTTTCTGAATCGTCTTCTTTCATTTTTATTTGATTATAACCGTAGAAAGCATCCAGAAAAATTAACACAGAACTCTAGGCAGTTGAAACCACCAATCTATCTATTGATGGTAGGGGATAGAAATCTTTAGGACATGTCTTATTTAAGTCTGTGAAATCCACACACATTCTCCATTTTCCATTTGCTTTTTTCACCATAACAACATTAGCCAACCATCGCGGGTACGCAACCTCCCTGATAATCCGGCCTTGAGGAGTTTTTGGACCTCGGTTCTTGCGGCTAAATCTCTTTCTTCCCCTATTACCCTTTTCCTTTGCCTGACTGCCGGATGTTTAGGGTCTACCATGAGCTCATGCCGGATGGCACAATAAAAGCCGTGAGTCTCTCTGTCCTTCTTTCGTCTCCTTGGCCCAGGGTCATTGTGAAATCTATACTGCCGGAAGACGTGGTAGAGACGCCTCCTACAAATCCTCCCAGAACCGCTGAATAGGGCTTGATCCGGTCCTCAGGCACCTCCAACTTCCTAACCGCTTTGGCTGATATAACATTTGCTCCGGCCCCACTATCGATTAAAATTCCCTCCATCATCCGATCGTTTACCTGTGCACGAATGACAAGTGGATCGTTGTGCGGGTATAGCACTCCATCTTCATCCTCGTCGGAGAAGAAAATTGGAGGAAAAGTTTCTTTTTTGGTGATTTTCTTCTCCGGGAGTTCTTGATGTACTTGATGAATGTGCCTTTTTCTTTCATTAGGGGTTAGTGGTCCTACCTCTGAAAAAATTCCTGTGAGTTTCCTTAGAGAAGGTTTTGTTAGCCTTCCCATTGGGAAAAGAAGGGGGTTGCTAAGAGTAAAAATGCAAAAAGAATGGGAATTTTTTTCTCCTTTGGTAACATGATTTTTGACAATCTATGTGATGTAAAATTTTCATCTTAAAGCAGGCTACAAATTGTAACTCCGAATATTATCCTGAATGAAAGGAGAAAAAACTTTACTTTCCTTCTTCACAAACCTGTTATCATTCCCACTGATTTGCTGGGATCAAGCCTGGGGTGAACCTCTTCCTCTTGTTGCCCTCGAGGTGCATTCTGGGTACTACCCTGTTGGCCGCCGTACTGCCTTTGTGTTCCGGCTGCCTGCTTTCCTTTCTTCTTATTTTCCTCGATGATTCAAAGTTCTTTGGCCAAGGTAGCACAGTTTACAGTCCGGCGGCTGCGGTTCCCGTGGTACTCACAGAATGCAACCGGAATTTCCCCCTGCGGCGGCCTTCTAGGCTGAGGAAGGTACCCTTCTCTTACTACGGCAGCATATTTCCCCGGGTCAATGTAGACAATGGTTCTTGCCCCCTGGTGCTGTGCTCCCTGAGAAGAAGATCCGGCGGTGGACTTGCCATAATATGGCTTGTACCTTGACCCTCCCCTTCCGGCATTTCCTCCATGTCCTTCCTTTTTTTCCGGCACCCCTGCGATTTTGAAGCTGTCCGCTAGCTCCTTAGCCTTGTTTTCCGCTATCTCAGATTTCAGAAAATCATGGATCATTTCAGCTAATTCTCCATGAGTTTTCGGCGCCTTCGTTGCGATCTTTCCAGCAAGTCGCAGCTGAGCTAGGCCGTTACCAAAGGCCTTAATCAAGATTTTCTCGTCGACATCATCAATCTCCGCGACCTTCTTATGAAAGCGCTCGCTGTACTCCTTCACGGTTTCCCCTTTTCGCTGCTTAATGTCCATCAATTCTATTGTTTCTTTTTTAACCCTCTTACTCGCAGCGAAGTATTGCTGGAAATCCTCGGTCAGCTGCTTGAAGCTAGTGATGGACTGTGGCGGTCTCGTGGAGATCCATCCCAACGCTCTTTTCGAAAGCGTTCCGGGGAACAAATTGCAGAGGGCGAGGGAGCTGATCCCCTGAGTGTTCATGGCAAACATGAACTTCTTAATATGTTGGGCGGGATCTCCAGTCCCATCATATTTCTCAATTGCTAGGGTGACGAAGTGCGGCGGGAGCTTTGCTTTTCTTATCCGTTCTGAGAAGGGGTACAAGCTCATGTCTATCTGGTCATCTTCTTCCATCTATTCTTCGCTAATGTTTGAATTGCGCTTCATGTCCTTGCTTTCCTCGCCATTACTGCCTTTGGAATCACTGTTTCTCAGTTGTTCAATGGCCTCAGTCATCTCGTCCCATTTTCTCTGATACTCCTCGTCCCTTTGCATTAGTTCCTGCTGCAAAGTCTCATTTCCTTCTACAATTTTTTCGTCGATGGATCTGACTAGCCCCTTTAGCATGTCCTCGAGATCTTTTTTGGAGATGGCTTCTGGCATCTCCGAACTCATTCCCTCTTCAGAGCGATTGTTATCTTCGGTAGCATTCTTCAGTGTTTTCTTCAATCTTGGAGCCATCGTTGGTGTTCCGATCCTGCAAAAAATGTCATTAGTTATTACAGAACTTTCGCTACAAATCGTCGCAGATTACTCCCCTGTTTCTAGGTGGTCTCGTGGTTGCTTCTTGCTGTTCATTTCCCACAGACGGCGCCAAATGAAACAGTATATGCTATCCTAATACAATCCGATCTGATCATCTATTCCATGTTACCTGGTCTCGATTATAGAATTTCACAAGAGTAGAGGGAAAGAGAGAGCCTTAGTTAGAATCGAGTGTGAGTTTGATTGCCAAATGTAGCGTATCTTATTTCATGGGGGTATACCCCTATTTATAGTATTTTGGGCCTGGTTTTTATGGTGCCAGCCTGTATTTTACATGTATAAATACGGTTCTACCCTCTCCTAGCATCTTTGACTGACCATAGCCGGTCAGTCGTACAATACTTTGCTTTGCCTAAGTCCTATCCTCATCCGGCTGGAGACGGCCGGATGCCCTATGCGCTTCCACTTCCATCCGGCCAAAGCGGCCGGATGCTCTATGTAACCCGTTTTGGCTTGACACCATTTCTTCCCTTCTCACTACCCCACACATGATTTGGAGCTGGGAGCTGTAGTCTTCGCCTTGAAGATATGGCGCCGTTACTTATACAGGGTTAGTGTGACAATCTACACCGATCACAAGAGCTTGAAATACATATTCACTCAGAAGGAGTTGAATCTCAGACAAAGGAGATGGTTGGAGTTTTTGAAAGACTATGATATTGACCTCCAATACAAAGAGGGGAAGGCCAATGTTGTAGTAGACGCCCTGAGCCGTCGAGCACACTCACTCCATTCGCTAGTCTCTTTCTCCAGCTTGGTTGATGAGGTGCGAGAGGCTCAGAGGACAGATGAGTATATGAGAGAGGTCAGACAGAAGCTGACAAATGGTACCTTTGAGAGTCAAAAATATGACTTCAGACTTCATGACGATGATCTGATCAGACTTAAGGGCTGGTTATGCATACCACGGGGCAACACGGATTTGAAAGACCGTATACTTAGGGAATCACACTGTTCTTCAGTTTCCATCCATCCGGGAGCCTCTAAGATGTATAAAGACATGAAGAGATACTTCTAATGGTCGGGGATGAAGACAGATGTTATCGAGTTCGTCTTGAGGTGTCTCACATGCTAGAAGGTAAAATTCGAGCACCGACGACCGGGCGGAATGGTACAATCGATGCCAGTTCCGGAGTGGAAGTTACATGATATCTCCATGAACTTTGTAGTTGGACTCCCACCTGCTAGGGGAGGTCTCAACATGATATGGGTGGTGGTGGATCGCCTTACCAAAGTAGCCCGATTCATACCGATGAAGGATACTTGGAAGGTGACCAAATTAGCCGAGTTGTTTGAGAAAGAAATAATGAGACATCACGGGATACCAAAGACTATAGTGTCAGATAGAGATACCAGATTCCTTTCGAGGTACTGGAGAGCTACTAGAGAAGCGTTCGGTACAGAACTGAAGTTAAGTACCGCGTTCCATCCTCAAACAGATGGTCAGACTGAGCGTACGATTCAGACACTCGAGGACATGCTGAGGGCATGTGCCTTAGACTTCCAGGGCAGTTGGATTGACAAATTGCATCTGATCGAGTTTTCATACAACAACAGCTATCATGCTTCGATCAAGATGGCACCTTTTCAAGCATTGTACGGTAGACCATGTCGTACACCGCTCTGCTGGGATGAGTCGAGTGAGACGGTCATTATAGGACCAGAGTACTTAGAGCAAGTTAAGGCTGAAGTTCAGCAAATCAGGGAGAACATCTGCTCAAGATAGGCAGAAGTCGTATGCTGATGTTCAACGACGGGACCTGGAGTTCGCAGTGGGCGACCAGGTATTTCTGCGAGTTTCACCGATGAAGGGTGTATTCAGGTTTGGGCAGAAGGGTAAATTAAGCCCGAAGTTTGTTGGTCCTTATGAGATTACGGAGCGGGTGGGCCCGGTCGCTTACAGGTTGAATTTACCTGCTGATCTGGGTAAAGTACATGATGTTTTCCATGTTTCACAGCTAAAGAAATACATGCACCACCCCTCCCATGTATTAGAACCTGAGAGGTTGACTTTAGAACCAAGTATGAGATCCGTGGAGACTCCTCAGAGAATCTTGGACAGTAAGACTAGGGACACTCGCCATAAGTCAGTGCGACTGGTGAAGGTTCTCTGGTCTAACCAGGATGTCGAAGAGGCCACGTGGGAATTAGAGGATAAGATGAGGGCGAAGTACCCTTCTTTGTTTACTGACTAGATCGTCTGTATAGGGTACGAGGCGTACCCCTTATTAAGGGGGGTAGAGCTTCCTCGTTTTTGAGTTAGGAAACGAGCATGTTTGTCGTTTGTTTGGGTGTTTAAGATGTAATTTTGTGTAAGTTGCTACACTTTGGTGATAAGTTTGAGTTATGTATAATACTTATGTATTGTATTTGTTATTGACCTTCGAGTCTTGAGATGTGTGAATGTGAATATAAGATGTGGTGTTAAGATTAAGGGAATTGAGTATCGTGAATGGGTAAGCATATATGTGAACTTTGGGGACAAAGTTCTTTTAAAGGGGGTAGATTGAAATACCCTAAACCTAGATATGGTATTTAAAGGATAAACTAAGGTATAAGAAGGCTAAATAATGCCTTAGAAACATTAAGACACTATTTTAATCAAAGAAAATATAAGGAAACACCGAAAGAGCAGTTTAAGCAAAAACATGCTTTAAGCTTGGAGAGACTTGGGTGAGCACCCAAATATTGTTCTAAGACCTTATTAACATCCTAATGGTCATTTTAAACTAATTACCAAAGAAAACCAAGCTTGAAAACAAGTTAAAACACAAAATGTGCTTTAAGGACTCTTAAAGCACATTTTTGAAAAATTGTCTTGTAAATGGGTTTTGAATGGCTAAATGTCCATAATTACTCTTTAATTAACATGTGTACTACTTAGTATCACATTAGGAGGTCTAAATCAATGGGAAATCAAAAATTTTACAACTATGTGCCTTGTTTTGTGTATACTAATTAAATTAAGCTAGTTTATAACATAAGTCAATATAAGTGAGCTAATTGGTCAACAAAGACTTAATTACCCCTTGCTACTTAATGGGGGCCGGTTTCTAAGGGGATGACTCACCATGCGAGTAAGCTAGATTATAAGTAAATAAGAGAGAAATGTACTAGTCACTATTTGCTTTTGTAAAGCAACATAAATATCTTACCTTTATTCACCTCTCTCCTCACCTCTTCATTCTCTCTTGTTCCCACCGGTTTTGAGCTTCTCCTCTCTTCTTCTCCAAAGTGAAGAACAACCCCCATGTGAGCTTCATCTTCCCTTGATCACTACTTGCTCATTTTAGCACCAAAATCAAAACAAATTACATACTCTTCTTAGTTAGCTCAAGCTCTTTCTTTCTATCTTTTCAAAACTTCAAGAGCTCCATTTTGGTGCCAAGCCAAACCACCATTAGAGGAGGAACTCAAGCTTGAAGACTCCATTGGCTTCTCCATTCTCTTAAGGTAAAGAAAGTGTAAGAAAATCTAGGTTTCCATCACTTTTCTTCATGACCGAAAATACATACTCATGGGGCTTCATTTTAATGCCTTGTTCTAGCTTGTTTTCTACTCTCCAAAGGATAGAGGAGGTCCTTCTTGCTTCATATCCAAGCTTGTCTTGAGAAACCAAGGTAAAACAATCAATTCAATACCTTAAAACACATTTTTAACCTAGGTTTTGTTCCTTAAGGTTAGTGTGTTGTTTAGTACTCATTGGAGTCATTGAATATTGGTTAGAACATTGGCAAGGAGAGTTTATGTAACACCCCAACCACCACCGTACACCTAAGATCAAACTGCAGCGGAAATCTCAATTCATCACATTACTTAATTCAATGGTGTTACACGCCGTTAACCACCCACGTGGCTAACAAGGCTAATACATGTACATTGTATCGGTCTGATGGACTAGATTCCCGAGCAACTACACAATACAATCCTTATTCCATTTCCAACATTTATTATATACATACATTCCCACTGTACCGAGTATTTACAAACTAATGCCGATAACAATTTCGGTCTTACTACGCCTACAATGCTTACGCCATTTAAATGGCTACCCATGTATAAACATCTACCCCGTCCTACTCTCGAACGGCTTCCAGCTCCTTGTGCCTGAAATAGAAAAGGAGAGAAAGGGTGGCCCCCAAGGGGCTCAGCACCTTTGCTGGTATGGTAATCCTGCAGCCCACATGCTACCGGGCCACGCACAACTAATTGTCGTCTTAGCATGCAGTTGATTATATTTAAATCATGCATACAAACCATAAACACACAACACTTGCATACACCCAACAATAGGGCTCAACATATATCCAACACATCCACACTTAACAAATCCTCCAATGATTCCTTTAACCCTAGAGTGGCTCTCCTCTAAAACGGAGCTACTTCCTTAATGAACGACACGTACCCATTAATCGGGTTATCCTTAAACGCCTCTTGTCACAAATTGGGATTCATTTCCATGATCCACACACTCCATATCCTACAGCAAATCACATTCCTCACACAGCAAACACAACAACACTTTTCTCATTTCGACGTACACGTGTTAACATCGAGTTCATTTTAAACATCTAACATAAACATATCTTAGCATAGCAAGGGAAATTGCCTAGCACAATAACAACTCATAACACCATAAGATTTGTTCACACAGGGAACCTTCCGCCATAGTTAGTATATATAGTGAGCCTAGAGATTATTGTCAATCTCATGCTAAGCTCGTTACCAACCTCGTTACCGTCCAGTTATATCGAACGGTTAACTTAAACCCAAGGTGTGTCGGATATAGTAATCCCAAGCACACCGAAATAACATTCGTATGCCCCTGTGGCCCGACGTGAGTCAGTAATTAGCTTTGGATAAGCTAAGGGAAGGTAGAAACCAAATTGGAATACAACCTATACATACACCAAGAGAGCCGAACCGGATATGACATCGACTCCCGTCCATCACACGCGTGGCCGGAACAACCGGACTCCTCACCCCCCATTAGTACATATACACTTATAAATAAGTAGTTAGAGATCCATTATGGAGCCTACCACATCCACACACCATACGGTATCATAACCGAGTTAAGCACACAAGGGAGGTTCACACACTTGCATACAACAACAATGTCCAACTAACTCACACATAGCCGTGGTTAGCACGTTCCCAAGGTTTGGGCCGTCAACTCCGAATACCGATCTCTCATGTGCTCCTAGTTCTAGTTAGCTAGGGTTTAACACTTATTTGAGGTTAAATGGTATCGGAGGCCAAATTCGCCACATAAATGAATTACTATAAACTCATTACATGTTTTATCTTACAAGGTGGCAAACACTCAGAAAAACACGTTGGCATACAAGCCGGTGTAATCCGGTAGGACATAGGTTGCAAGAAAACCATACCTGTCACCGGAGTCCACTTTACCACGTCCACTTATGTTCCTCGAGCAATTCTCGAACAACTGACAACATTCCATGTATTTTTATTAACATTGGGGTAACATGTTTGTTTAAAGTCTAATGCTTATAACCTTTCCCCGTTAACTTGGTTAAGTAACTTTACATATTTAACATGTTTCACTCTTTCATTTTACTTCAACTTTTCACCCACCAAAATGTGACTATAACTCACCTAACATGTCCTACACAACCTTATAACATCATTATCCATCAATCCCCATCATTAGACATCTTTTAATAACCTAAAACAATGTTTTTATAGTGGTCCGGGACTTGGTCCCTAACTTAAGACCCGGACCAGAAGCAAACTCCACTCTCGGCCTTTAAAATGGGGTGGTCCGGGACCTGAACCATGACCTAGGTCTCGGACCAAAGCTACAGACTTGGTAAAATTGCATTTTTCAAACCTTGTTGCATTATTTCTCCACCTCCATCAATTGTATAAACTTACCTAATGTTCCTAGGTATATCTAATATCCAAATATCATCTTTATAACCATAAACAACATTTTTGGTCCGACCGACCTTACCGACCGGACTTGTCCAAGTCCGGTCGATTCCAGAACACATTTCCGTCAAAATTTTCTACTCCGACCGACCTTGTAAGTCCGGTCCCCAAGGTCGGTCCATTCCAGAAGCTAATTCTCGCCATTCTCAACTGGGCCCGACCGAACTTGCAAGTCCGGCTGCCCCAATTCTTTGTTTTCCTTTTTACATTCAACTCCAAACTTCACCCCATATAACCTAGTACTCCCTAACCCATTTGGGCACTTCAAACACACCTTAAGACATCCTCAAACACTCATAAAACTCATTTTCTAATTCCTTAAGCCTTTACTTATATCTTCACAAAATTCCTAACACTTACAATGTTTTCTCCTTAAGATTTCTAGGTGGTATTTCACCTATAATAACCACTATACCAAGGTGTTTCCTCTACACCTTAACATCATCTCTCAAACTTCTTTTCTTACTAACTAAACCTCCTTTTTCACATCTTACCTAAACTTCACTTATTCCTTGGATATCAACATTACCCAAACCTTAAACAACTTCCTAGTTCACCAAAACTTTCTTCAAACACTTAGAACTTCTTACACATTTTCCAAATTTTGCCATAGCTTCTCTTGTATATACTCACATCCAAACACTTAGGTTTTACCTTATTTCATTCAAAAACACTAAAACCATCAAGAACACCATCACTCACAAGACTTCACCAAATTTACACTACATCCCAATATAGTGCACAATTTAAATTGCTTGGCACTTAGGCCCTTAAACAACATGGCTCTTAGGCCCTTAAATCGCATAAACCATAAACACTGAATTTCCCACATAAATAATGCCTTCGACCTGCAAATACACCCAACAATACATAGCCCTTAAAAACTCCTTGAGAGCATTTCACTAGGTCATTCACCTTTGGCTCCTTAGATCATTTTAACAAGCGATATAAGCTCATTTCTCCTAAGGCATTATACCACATTGGGTTAGTATGTTTACCTCTTTTCCACACAACTTCTTTCTTGTTTCCTTGTAAAACCGGTGGGGTGTTTAGTTGTTTGTCAACTTCTAAACAATGTACAATAATAAAATGAGTATTCAAGCATTATGCTTCATCTCATTATAAACCCTAGTTACACATATTGTTTTAACACATTAAGGTAATTGTTTTACCTTCGAATTGGAAGAGAACTTGAATAAGTATCAAGAGAGGACTCCTCCTAGCCCTTGGAAGATTTAAATGAAGCTAAAACAAGACAAGAGAAGACACCATTACTAGGTGCATTTTCGGCCAACACCAAAAATGAAGGAAATGAAGTTTTTTTGGTTTTTCCTTACCTTGAAGCAAAGGTGATCAACAAGGCATAAAAATATAAGCTCAAGCTCCTTCCATGGAAGTTCTCCTTGGCACCGAAATGATGGTTTTGATGATTTGAAAAGACATTGTTGTAAAGCTTGCTCCAACTAAGAGAACGGTAGTCTCGGAATTAAATTCGGAGCATGGAGTCATAAGTTACAAGTGAAGGAAGATGAAGAATGATATGGTTCTGTTGGAAACCGATGGAGAGAGGAGGAAGAAGATGGCTACCGTGGGAAATGAAAGGAAAGAAGAGAATGAGGAGATAAGTTTGCTTTTGTTAAGATATTTATTCTTATAAAGCAAATAGTACATTTATTAGTCATTCTTTCTTTTCTTAGTAAACTAACAAGGGTGGTGAGTCACCACACTTAAAAACCGGCCCCCAATAGTACCTAGGGGTATTTTAGACTTTATTAATCAATTGTCTCACTTATAGTAACATATGTTACAAACTAGCTTATAAAAATCACTATTCACAAAAACAAGGCACATAGAAGTGAAATTTTTGATTTCCCATTGATATAGACTTCCAAATGTGATACTATATAGTACACATGTTAATTAAAGAGTAATGATGGACATTTAGCCATTCAAAACTCATTTACAAGACAATTTTTCAAAAACGTGCTTTAAGACTCCTTAAAGCACATTTTGCGTTTTAACTTGTTTTCAAGCTTGGTTTTCTTTGGTAATTGATTTAATATGTTCATTAACATATAAATAAGGCATAGGTATGACCATTAGGTCTTATACACATTTATCCCAAGCTTAGAGCACATTTTAGCCCATATTGACCTTAAGGTATTTATTTGTGTTTTGTTTGGTTTCATTGTCTACCAAAGTTTCCTAAGGACTTAATTAGCCTTATAAAGTCATAATTAAACATTATCAAGTCTTGGTAGGCTTTTGGGTCCTAGCCAAGTTCACTCCAAGCTTAGAGCATGTTTTGCTCAAACCGTGTCTTAGTGTTTTATTGTGTTTTACCATGGTTTAAATGGTTCATTTATATTTCTAAGGCACTTTTTAGCCTTTAAATACCATAGTTTAACATTTACACAACATACCAAGGTTTGGGGTATTTCAATCTACCCCCTTAAAAGAACTTCGTCCTCGAAGTTCGCATTTTCTCGCATCATTGGATTAGAATACGGGAATTACCTATAGCCATAAAACTTCCATTACCACCCACCCTTTACATCCAACCTTGGACTTAATGGTCCGGGCAACATATCCACATTATACATAAAATATCATACTCACATGGTAACCTCGGACTTAATGGTCCGGGTACCTTCACCACACTTGCACCTATACAATATCCCTCAGACTCTTAGGTCTGGGTGACATAACCACATTTAGACACATAGGTCTATGTAACACAACACATTTAGACTCATAGGTCTTGATAGCATACACTTTAGGAGATCAAAGTCAAAATAACCTTTATCACACATACCAAACAACATGTCATAGCATGTATATCAAACAGAAATACCTTTTCCATCTCTCCATGGGTTCGAATCCCACGTTGAGTACATATACACTGTGATCCCGCAGAACCCGGTCGCGATGGACACCTTCTGGTCCCCGTTCCTTTGGGAGATCAAAACATTCACTTAATTTTTTTAACATATGTACTTCTCATGTCACCGGTCCGAAGACAAAGGCTCATACGTCCTCAGCTCGTGAGCAAGTACTACAAAAATATTCTTTACTAGGTTAAGTATAAGAAGATCTTTTATTCAAAATATTAATCGATTGTTTGAAAACACCAATTGAAAATCCTTTTGAAAACACCCACAACTCCAAGTCCAATTTATGCTCCTTGTATTTTTCTTAACATGGTTGTTTGTGACCACTTACAGGGAGCTTCAAGAGTCATCCAACCCTGATGTGATCAGCATCAGAGTTGAACTATCTTTCCACCCCAATTTGTGTTCGGCTTCCCTTGATCTCATGATAATCAAGTTTCACCTCCCACTTCTTTTTCAACCAACAATTAATTCAAGCATATCCCATTTTCTATCTTTGAATCCTTCTAGTCATAATCATAACATCTCCAAGGGATAGAACTCCGTCTATCAATCATCATCCAAATCCAACTTAATTCAAGTTACCTAGGGAATTTAATTCTCACTAGGTTCTATGTCGGTCTCATAACCCTTCATAAATCACAACATGTATATATATACATATTTTTATCAAAATACAATACATGGTTTACATTTATGCACCATCGGGGTTTTAGTTCCCCGGGAGTTTCTTTACTCCCTTCCACTTGTACTCTCACACACCACTGTTAACAAAATAAACACACTTCCCACAATGGTATTCGCATCTTCTGTGCGCAATTACCACAATTTAACCATAAATGAGTGCGTATGTTTGTATAACACACGCGCCAACCATCATAACAAATTATTTGTGCTATGCACAACACAAATCACGTATACTTATACGGTAATACACCCCAAGCGGCTTTACGCTCTACCCCCCTTAAAAGGGATTACGCCCTCGTAATCAATCACTGAACATTAGCTTAAAATGTTCTGCCGGCGTGAAGTGTTTTAACTTCCACGCGGTCTGGTACACAATGCGTTTTGGTTAGAGGATTTTAACCATATTGGTGGTTTAATCCCTAAACCAAGAATTCTTATTAGAGTTTATCTAACTCATAACCGGTTTCGGTCCTGGCCTGTGAGGCTTCTAGGCATTGATGACTAGCCATCCCTTCACATTCACACTGTATATTTGGCATTTGCTGCATGGGCTCACTGGCCTCTGCTGCGCCATTCTGGTAATTATAGGGCTAGTTTGCCCCATTCGTTACTGTTACTGTATTGTACATCTCCAATGTATTACCATTATCTTGGGAAGAATGGTTTCTCAACCGACGCATGGTATCTCTTACCCTGAGCGAATTCGGTGAGTTTCACGATTTTCCATCCACTTCTCCAGTAGCTTACAGCGTAAACTACTATGTAATTCACAATGATTGACTTGCTTCTACCGACTTATTGTCGGTTGAGATTGAGCTACTACCTAGTGTGTAGTGCTCTCTCAGCTATTTACAATATTTGGGGTATATTCCATACCGATATTTGGCCGTTAGTGCTACTGTAGTCACTTACTGTTAATCATGTCTCCACATTCGGTTTTATACAAGTACTCTTTTATTGGTGCGGCCTTGCATTTCCTATGCATCGGCCATTATAACATTATTCCTCTACAATTACCATGCTTCTGATTCCTAGCTATCCCACTCGATCATTACTGCGCAAGTGCAATACCAAAACACTCAGTCATACAGAGTGCAGAGGCGTAAACTCTTGACAGTAAATCTCTCATGCGATTGTGATAGGAATTTACACTATGTTTTACTGAAATTCTTACCACATGATACTTGTCACCGGCTTACTGCTCGGTTCGTTTGCTATCATTTATTGTTGTGCCTCCACTGGGTTTAACTCATAACTCTGCTCCCTCCCCATTTTATCATCTAACAATACTCACCTAACGGTTGCTTATTGCGCACCGTATTCTTACTCATTATACAACATCAACTTATACTGCATCCGCTATTACGCTGGGTTTATCTGGCCACTTATTTGGCTGATTTTTGAATATATGTTGGGCAAAATAGTAGTTAAACTATCTTGCTAATTATGGGCAGTGAACCCAATCTTTGTAGTACAACAAGGTCGTATCCACAGAGACTTCGCAACTGTCTAATTAATTATCCAGTTTAGTAAATGTACAAAAGATAAATTAAAGTGCATAAAAATAAATTGGGGTTTAGCCGGAGGCAAGCTTGATTTACAGAATTAGTACAGAAATAATAAAACAGTAAAGTAAGTAAAGTAAAAGGATGGATGTAAAAAGGTATCCTAGGATAGCGGGGGAATTTCCTAAATTACTTAAACAATTTTATAATCCTGTCTCAAATATTTATTGTCTATTAGAGTTAATAATTGTCAGTTACGAACTCCTATTAATAGCCTTAGTATTTTCCTGCTCAATCTGGAGTGTAAATACCAAATTAATTCCTTTGTGGTACTTTAACTATCTCAAAATCATATATTGATAGCTACCAAATAAATGCAGTATTTTGTCAGAATAAGCATTAACAATATTTGCTGAAAGGAATTAAAACAAGTTTAATAAGTGAAACAGGTGATAAATATTTATTTAAGTACAGACAATAATTATAATCCTAATTTGCTCTTATTTGTCTGTTTAAGAATTAATCTTGTGGCCTTCCTAAATCATAGATAAGGACAACTCTTAATTAAATCAATAGACTTTTTACAATCAGAAAAAGTCTAAAATCATTAATTAGCTTTAAGTGAGAATTCTTTTTATAACAGCGATGGATTTTATCTGCTAATCAAGGAGAATAATATCTAACGTTTATCTCTCTTTGTGGTCTATTCTCAGATTTACAAAATCATTGAAATAAGAGAAACCGTAAATGCATAAAAATGATCAGTTATTAAGCATTTAATAATTTAGAGAGACAAAACAAATATTTATAAGCAAACTTGGTATTAATAATAAGTCTGAATTATTTAGGGTCAAACCCCATCCTAGGATACGAGTAAAATCACTCAGACATTAACAGTAATAAAAAGGAAACAGAAATAGCCATTAATTTGGAGACTGCCGGCGGAGACTGGACTGCGATTCGCTTCTGCTCCAGCTCCCTTTTCTTCTGTTCTTCTTATCGTGTTTCTGCTTCGTGGTGGAATGAAGAATAAAACTAAAATGGAGAAGTGGGAGATAAGAGGATGGAATGGATCGTGGGAGTGAGCGATTATTTACTGGATGGGATGATACGGTGGTCTATGTGGTCTGCTTTGGATTGTGAGGAAGGGAATGATTTTATTGAGCAGAGGGCGTGGGTTTATATAGAGGTTTGGATCCGTACGAATTTGATTGCAGATGAAGAAGGGCATTGATTGCTTCATTGATTGCGCAGGGGACAAAGCTCACGCGTGAGGAAATTAAGGTAGGCGGTGCGTAGTAGATAGATATGGCAGTGGACGAGTTGTGCGAGTTGCAGACGGCGAAGACGGGCGAAGAAAACTGGTCGCGACTGATAATTAGTCACGACCGCCGGTTCTGCTTGTGTCCGCCTGTTGGTACCGCCCATTAAGTGGCGGTAACTCCTGTGTTGTCCGCGAGATTAAGAGGCGGTAGCCTCTATGCTGTCCGCCAGGCGGTTGCCTGTGTGGTGACCGCGAGTTAAGAGGCGGTAGCCTCTATATTGACCGCGAGGCGGTTGCCTATGCCTCGTCCGCGAGTTTAAGAGGCGGTAGCCTCTATCACCGTCCGCCAGTTATGAGGCGGTCGCCCCTGTGGTGTCCGCCAGGCGGTAGCATGTGAGAAGACCGCGTGTTATCGCGATGTCAAGCTTATTTCTTCTGCTAGCTCTAGATTCTTCGTTTGGGTTCCGTTTTCTGAGCCGTCTGCGCCTATACGTTCGTCTCTTAATCTACTTCACTCCCAGCTTGGTTTTCCTCATGTTAAACCAATAAATTTGTGAGATAAACAATAAAACATAAACTAGAGGAAAACTAACGGAAGTGGAGAAATGAGCAAGAAAAGTGCTAATATTATATATGAAATACACCTATAAATCATGCTCAGTTGGACACTTATCAATATACTACTATTTTTCTTGAGCCCTTATGTTTCTTGAGCGTTGTTCGCTACACATTTAGCTTCACACACCTATGGTGATTGCTATCAGACTTATTACTCTTCCTGTGTACACAACTGGTACGAGTATTTCTTTTCGTAATATTTTATTCAAATCATCCTGGGGTAATAACAACGTGGTCTATCCTCCACATACTTCTTGAACTTGTTTCACACAACTACCGCTCTCGCGGTTTCACAATATCGAGAGGTATCCCCACTCTTAAAGCAGTGGTTCGTTCTCCGCTCTATTTCCTTGTGTAACATATACTTCTGCAACCGATCAAATTTACATATCACAAGTTGTTGTGGCTCATAAGCCTTACTGTCGCGATTCCTTCCAAGTTATCTCTCTGGCAACTTAGGGTCCTACTTTTAAGTGGGTTTACCTTCAGTGTTTAATCCTGGTAATTGTTCCAAATCTTGTGTTTCTGTTATATTGCTCCATCTGACAATGTTTAATCCAAACACCCCTCAAGGATTGCTCCTGGGTGTTATTAAAATATGCCATTACATTTGGCTTGCACTTATGGGTACTTTCAGTTAACTATGCCTTCTCCAATGTCTTTATATAACAGTCGGTGCACTTCGCACCTCCTGTATCTTAAATATTTCCTTGCACACATTCACTGATTCCTTCAGTCTCTTAATTTTAGCCGGGTTCCTTTACTTCAACCATTCATGGTAATCCTTAGCTCTTGTTTGACTTACACTGCTGACCGTAGAACGGAGTCGACTACTTCCCGTGTTCTGGACTCTACTCATATACATATATGGGGTATCATATTGATACATTGCTACTTACCCAACTAACCTATAAGTAGGTCTGTCAGGCCCACATGCTCCTATCGGAGTGCGGTCATCCCACAACACAGTTGGTACACTCGTAGTGTCCGTCACACGCCTAGGTGAAGTATTCTGTTGTCAACTCCCTTATATTGTCCCGTGACAATATTCATTCCTTGCTTCCCGAACTTAATCGAGGGAAAGTTTATCCACTGTTGTATCCTTGTCAACTGTCCTTGGTTTTACTGGTTTGGTGTAAAAGAAGGTTGGAAAGAAGTGTTGGTTTGAAAGAAAATCTTGTTTTGAAAAGAAAAAGGGTTTGAGTAACTCTGAGTTTGAAAGAAAATTTCCATGGTTTCACAACATCTTCTTACCTTAACCAAGTCTAGCTTCTTGCTGACTGGTGTATTTACAATTACGGGGGTTAGGCTAACGGGCCTTTCCACGGTTATGACGATCACACTTAACTTTATGGTACTTTACCAAGTACTTGTATTTGTTTAAATTTCCTCGAGCAGCCCTGTTATAGCAGCACTTGCTATGGCAAGTGCGCCATGCTAACTGGCTATCTGTAACACCCCAACCGTTAATCTCGTCATTACCTCTTAAACCGATTCTAATTACTCTTACTCACGCAGCGGAACTCTAATCACAACGAGGGGTGAAACAACGCCGTTAGCCATCCATGTGGCTAACCTGGCCTAACTCTCATACAGTAACGGTCTGATGGACTGGAACAACCGAATTCACAACACAAAACAATACTCAATTCATTTCTTTACTATACCGAGTCTACAACAAATGGATGCCGACAACATATTCGGTCTTACACCTCCTTCAATACATAAGTAATTAAAACTACTACCCATGTAACCCACCGACCCCGTCCTACTCTCGAACGGTAACATCTTCGGTGTACCTGTAAAATAAAAACATCGCCCCTAGGGGCTCAGCTTAACGCTGCATATGAAATTCGCATACCCCGAGCGCTAACTGGGGTACGCCGACTACTTAGTTGGATATACATGGAGTTCATTAGTCAAACAACATGCATCACAGCAATACAATAAGTACATGTAATGCTCAAGGAATTTACATCCAATCACGGAACACAATTCCAAACTAACATAACAAGGTTGCTAGTTGTATCTGCTTACTCTTAGGCCTTGAGGGTTATACCTCACTATGCCTTGTTTACTCATTCAATACCTCACCCGCTCTCTCGGGTTACTTATTCATGTACACACCCATTCTCTTGGGCTACTCATTTTACACTCACCCATTTTCTCGGGTTACTTATACACATTACCTCACCCACACTCTTGGGTTCATTATACTCAAGCTCTTGTAGATTCTCGAGACACTACAGGTCTCCTACGTCACGCTCGTTACTCTTAGTACATACTCAGGCCAAAACTCATGGCTCTCAAGCATAGTCTTACTTCCCCGGTTTCGACCCTACTCTGGGTCTAGCATGGTGGGAAGGTTCAACTAGCTCACGAAACTCTCTCTTAGTTCCTATCTCTTTTACTCAGGTCCGACTACTCTCGGACTACTCTCGTTCCCATACACTCCTCTCTCGGAGTTATAATAATGTCATGTATATTAGTCTAGAAGCATCACTCTCGATGTTTCTAATGACTTGGGAACATTACTTTAGTTCGGTTAATCTTAGGTTTTAAGAGTTACCCATACATTTACTTTACTCATACTTTCGGTTACTTGCATATACCAGGTAAATCCTCATATAGGAGGTCGACCATGTCTCAAGGGAGTTACTAATCCCTTAGGTCTCTTTTACCTTCTTCACTGGTTCACATCTTCGAACTAACTTAAATCCTCTTGAAGGAGGTTCACTTATCTTTCCACTCTCATTTGTTTCGTGGATTGTTTCAATGTGGTTTTCTAACCATTATCGGGTATTTACTCAACCCGTACTTCTCCTCACATTCTAGGGAGTTCATATGTTTGCGTTATCGTTATACTTAAACGGATAGTTTGTGTGTTTGCACATCTTCGTTATCATAAGCATCGACCCGATCTGCGGGTCTCTAGCCAAACGTTACTCACTATGTGTCGGTCTTTACACTATGTTAGACCACACCGGCATACAAGTATGTTAGCTCATTCAACATACAACATGACATACGTAATCAAACAGGGATTATTTTCATGCTTTAATCTTGATTAAGCCGGCACACAAACACACAAATCAACGTAACTCGGTTAGCACGCGGAGTATGAGAAAATCATACCTTTCACCATGGATTTACTTTAACGGGTCACCACTCGTTCCTCGGATCTCACTCCCGAAACACTAATCACATATCAAGTGATTCTATTAACAACAATGCTTCCGCTAGATAAACAAACATTACTCCCGTTACACTTAGTTTTACTCTAGTAAATTTAGGCTCTTAATTCTCACTCACTTCTAACACTTGTTTACACTTCTTAAGACCTTAATTAGTCACCAAACAAGGCCTTAACATCATCTAACACCATTACCATTCATTTCCCCATCATTAGGACACTTAAAAACACATTCTGTTAAATTTTTAGCCTGGTCCGGGTTTGTGTCCGGGGATACAAACCCGGACCAAACACTGGAATCAGTTTCTGTCGCATTTTTCATGTGGTCCGGGTTTGTGTCCTGGTTTCCAAACCCACCCCCTGGGATGGCTTTCTGGTGCGTTTTGATGTGGTCCGGGTTTGTGTACTTGTTTACAAACCCGGACCATGTCTGTAGGTACTTAAATTGTCTGTTTTTGGGCAGTTTTCAACCCCTAAATCACCTCTAAACATTCCCTAACCTTTCCACATGTAATCCAACATATTTTAGCACCTTAATCATGCTCCTAACCTCTTCAAATCGTGGGTTAAACCCTTACCCAATTTCTTACTCAAAAATCACTTATATGTCATAACTAGTTCTTCTAACTTGTAACAGATTTTGGTATTGTCTCTTACCATTCAATACTCCACACAATGATGCCATTACTAGCACTCCAATGACATTATTTCCATTACTAACTCACTCTTCTTCTTAGTTTGGTTTTCAAAATCATTAACTACTCACTTAAAGCTCTTTAACACACCTAGCTTCATCCTTTAATAAAACACTCAAGTCCACACTCTCCTAAACAAATTTTGACAGCACTTGGCTACTTTCTATGCATTCTCACCACCCCAAATATGCTCACAAACACTTCTTCTCCCCTGTTTGGTTTAGGCATTAATAAACACACCAAATTCCCATGGTTCACACTTATGCCTAGATTAGTTTCCTAGGCTTGTTTGCACACTTAAAACCACATTAAACATTCTCATTCAACTCACAATATTGTGGTATCAATACTACTCAAGCTCAAGGTTGTTTATACAACACTAACATAAGTTTTCCCAAGGCAATTAAAACCAACACAAGGTAAGCCCATTACCTTGTTTATTCTCGGTTTTTACTCCTCTTCTTCCTCTTGCTCTTGTTCCCTCTTCCTCTTCCTGTTTTCACAACATACAAAGGAGCATAGATTGCTAACTACAATCATATCCCCACACACACATATCAAGCTTATTAATTAAATTTTTTCCCTACACAAAAACTAGAATTACAAGAGCTAGTTTTTAGGGTTTAGCTTAGAGATTACCTTAAGGTATCCAAATGGAGAGTTAGGCAATCAAAATGATGAAGTTCCACCACTCCACAAGGAAATGAAGAAACCGACTGAAATGGAAATTTTCAACGTTGAAGAATTTTCCAACTTGCAAGAACAAGCTAGGAATGATGAACTTTTGCTTATATTTTTACCTTAGAGCATTAAGGAGATGATGGAGAGTCAAAATAAGCTCTTCAAGCTTCAAAAGCTCCAACACCCATGGAAGTGAAGGTGGAGGAAACAAGATTTTGAGGGGTACAAAATGTAGCCCTCGCCGATACGAATCTAACGGTATAATTTTTGTGTGATTCGGTGAAGAAACGAGCAAGTGAGAGGAGGAAGAAGATGGGCTGTTGCTTGCTCTTTGAAATCGCCATTTACAGGGCAAGGAAGGAGGAGCTCAGTTTGGAGGGAGGGGAAATCGTGAGTGAGGAAAAAGAAGAGGTGAGAGAGTGTTTAAGTTGCTTTATACTATTCCCTCTTTTTTTTTTACTTTACTTATTTCTTTGTCATCCTATTACCAAATAGCTACAAGCTATTAATGAGTGTACACATATTAATTAAAACCGGCCCACATGAATTAGTAGTCCGGGTCGTTTTTCATCTTTTCGAATTAAACGCGTTTCGTCCCCCGGTTTCGTCACTATTCACTTACCGGGTCCATTTTCCGGAATTTTCTCGTTTCTTTATTTAAATGGTTATTAAGCTTCCATTAATACTTATTTATAGTTATTTAATCAACTATAATTTTTACGGGTCCATTTGACCACTTAAAGTCACGTTTTCGGGTTTTCTCGAAAGACGTGCTTAAAAACTCCGTTAGCGTTTTAATCCATTATTTGGATCCGTTTTCTTCGGGAATCATTCCCGTATACTAATTAGGCCTAACTAAGCCTTAGGAATCCATCTCGGACCCTTACGAGATCATTTATCTCTTATTTAAATTTAATGCGCGTTTTAGCGTTTTTCGCGTTTAACGCATTTTCTCTTTTCTTTTGGTTTTATTCTTTTTACCAATACTCTCTAGGCACAATTAGGCCCTTAATAATTTTATTAGAGTAATTAAATCACCATTTTTAGATCCGGGGTATTAAAATCTACCCCCCTTAGGAACTTTGTCCTCGAAGTTGGTGAATCTAAATGGTTACTCTCATGGGCGTACTATGCCAAGGTTATAATACATGTACAACCTTACAGACTTCACAAGTCTGTCTCATTTCATACTACACATACCTCACACATATCACAGCATGTATAGCAATCAAAAATACTTTTGTTCTCTCTCCATGGAATCGGTCCGAAGACAAGAAGGCACTACAGTCCTCGAATCCATGTTGAGTAATATACTACTGATCCCTCAGGTACCGGTCACGTTGAACACTTACTCTTTCTGGTTCACGGCCGTTTCATGACAAATGGGCACTTACTTTCTCTGGCCCACGGTCCCTTCGGTTCTGATCAAAACGTTACACATATACATATCCTCAGGCACTCTGGTTGACTCACTCAACACAGGAACATCTCAGGGTACTCTCCCCGTCCCGCTGCCTTTGGAAAAATCACACACTGACACCGCCCCAACCGGTCACTTAGGACCGCCGCACGTACGGTGCAATGGTTTCAAAACTAATACACGCCCCCCGTTCTACCGGTCATCAAGACTTAAGGCCGTAGCCATCGGCGGGTGATAGCAGTTTAAAACCAGTTTTCATTTCCATCTTCATACTTGAAGAAAAATCCTTTTCAAATTCTGTTTGAAAGATTCTTTTAAATCATCACACAACTCCAAATCAAATTTATGGTAGCTGTATCTTTTCTTAGCGTGATTACTTGTGACCACTTATAGGGAGCTCCAAGAATCATCCAACCCTGATGTGATCAGCATCAGTGTTGAACTATCCTTCCACCCCAATTTGTGTTCGGTTTCCCTTGATCGCTAGCAGACCAAGTTCCACCTCCCACGTCAGTTTCAGACAATCAGATAGTCAAACATTTCCGTTTTCTATCTTTTACTCTTTCTAGTCATATTCATAAAACAATCTGTTTCAATTAATCTCTAGTTCCTAGTACTTAGGTCATTTGTCATTATCGATTTACTTGGCTTACTTACTTAAGCAACTCATGATACCATATGTAACAGCCCAGTCTTAACCCACATGTGAGATATTGTCCGCTTTGGGCCGCAGCCCGCACGGTTTTGTTTCTGAGGGTGATGTACTCACACCACTCAAAAGGCCTCTCACAAGGGGAGAGTATCCCCACACCTATAAGGTGTGGTTCGTGCGCTCTCCCGGTCGATGTGGGAGGTGACCCCTACACTGGGTATCACACTAAAGGCCTCTCACCAGAGTGGCCCAGCGGAAGCGGGAAGCCCTCTACTCGGTGGATATTGTCCCCAGTCTCGGGGTTTTGTTCCGGGAGGATATACACACCTCTCCGGAGGCCTCTCACAAGGGGAGAGTATCCCCACACCTATAAGGTGTGGTTCGTGCGCTCTCCCGGTCGATGTGGGAGGTGACCCCTACACTGGGTTCACACTAGTGTGATACCCAGTGTAGTGTGATACCCAGTGTAGGGGTCACCTCCCACATCGACCGGGAGAGCGCACGAACCACACCTTATAGGTGTGGGGATACTCTCCCCTTGTGAGAGGCCTTTTGAGTGGTGTGAGTACATCACCCTCAGAAACAAAACCGTGCGGGCTGCGGCCCAAAGCGGACAATATCTCACATGTGGGTTAAGACTGGGCTGTTACATATGGTATCAGAGCCAGGCCCAGGTCGGTGTGATACCCAGTGTAGGGGTCACCTCCCACATCGACCGGGAGAGCGCACGAACCACACCTTATAGGTGTGGGGATACTCTCCCCTTGTGAGAGGCCTCCGGAGAGGTGTGTATATCCTCCCGGAACAAAACCCCGAGATTGGGGACAATATCCACCGAGTAGAGGGCTTCCCGCTTCCGCTGGGCCACTCTGGTGAGAGGCCTTTAGTGTGATACCCAGTGTAGGGGTCACCTCCCACATCGACCGGGAGAGCGCACGAACCACACCTTATAGGTGTGGGGATACTCTCCCCTTGTGAGAGGCCTTTTGAGTGGTGTGAGTACATCACCCTCAGAAACAAAACCATGCGGGCTGCGGCCCAAAGCGGACAATATCTCACATGTGGGTTAAGACTGGGCTGTTACATATGGTATCAGAGCCAGGCCCAGGTCGGTGTGCCAGCGGGGACGCTGGGCTCCCAAGGGGGGTAGAGTGTGATACCCAGTGTAGGGGTCACCTCCCACATCGACCGGGAGAGCGCACGAACCACACCTTATAGGTGTGGGGATACTCTCCCCTTGTGAGAGGCCTCCGGAGAGGTGTGTATATCCTCCCGGAACAAAACCCCGAGACTGGGGACAATATCCACCGAGTAGAGGGCTTCCCGCTTCCGCTGGGCCACTCTGGTGAGAGGCCTTTAGTGTGATACCCAGTGTAGGGGTCACCTCCCACATCGACCGGGAGAGCGCACGAACCACACCTTATAGGTGTGGGGATACTCTCCCCTTGTGAGAGGCCTTTGAGTGGTGTGAGTACATCACCTCAGAAACAAAACCGTGCGGGCTGCGGCCCAAAGCGGACAATATCTCACATGTGGGTTAAGACTGGGCTGTTACATATGGTATCAGAGCCAGGCCCAGGTCGGTGTGCCAGCGGGGACGCTGGGCTCCCAAGGGGGGTAGAGTGTGATACCCAGTGTAGGGGTCACCTCCCACATCGACCGGGAGAGCGCACGAACCACACCTTATAGGTGTGGGGATACTCTCCCCTTGTGAGAGGCCTTTTGAGTGGTGTGAGTACATCACCCTCAGAAACAAAACCGTGCGGGCTGCGGCCCAAAGCGGACAATATCTCACATGTGGGTTAAGACTGGGCTGTTACACTATCGGTTTAACACATACCGGTTGTGGTATTGTTTTTACCCACACTGTCATCAGTGGCCTTGTTGGCCCTCGCTGATCTTACTGTCTTGATAATAACTCTCTAGGTAACTCCTCACTGTATTCATATGGTCATTATCAACTGGGGTGTCTCCCACTCTTGGAGTCCCCCTTTACTTAGTATCGTATCCTCTTTATAGCCCGTTCCACGCACTTGTCGTGGTTACTGAGACTTGTCTCTTGTTTGGGCACTACGTTGTAGTTCCCTTGTCTGTTGGTATACCGTTGGTGTATTATTTATCCACTGTGGTTCCGAAAACACTTGTCTCGGGTTTCATCAATCCACTTCTTGCCTGTTGCACGATTAGTGCCTTGCAAGCTGGTTATTCTCGACTGCTCGGCATGTCGACCCAGGTTGCCGGAAATTCTATTCTCTTATACACAAGATTCTTCATTCTTCGCTATGAAATGCGGTTAACACTGTTTAGATGGAAACCGTCTCCGGTATTCCCAGTTTTCGGGATCTACCGTATGACAGGTCTTCCGTAATTTAAAGGTATTTAATAGCAGCCAGATCGGGTATTCCCGAGTAAGAGTGGACTTCCATCTCTCTGGCGTCCTTTCCCAAGTTATAAAACAGGGATTGTGGAGGGTGGGAAGGATACTGTAGGTTTCCAGTATTCACTAGTAGTTCCTATCTAGCGTATCTCTCACGCTATCACTCAACCCTTAACCCAAAGTACTTAAATCCTAACTCGGTACTTCCTAAGCTCGGTAATTCAGTCATCAGAGCGATACTTCGCTCTGATACCACTTTTTGTAACACCCCAACCACCATCGTACACCTAAGATCAAACTGCAGCGGAAATCTCAATTCATCACATTACTTAATTCAATGGTGTTACACGCCGTTAACCACCCACGTGGCTAACAAGGCTAATACATGTACATTGTATCGGTCTGATGGACTAGATTCCCGAGCAACTACACAATACAATCCTTATTCCATTTCCAACATTTATATACATACATTCCCACTGTACCGAGTATTTACAAACTAATGCCGATAACAATTTCGGTTTTACTACGCCTACAATGCTTATGCCATTTAAATGGCTACCCATGTATAAACATCTACCCCGTCCTACTCTCGAACGGCTTCCAGCTCCTTGTGCCTGAAATAGAAAAGGAGAGAAAGGGTGGCCCCCAAGGGGCTCAACACCTTTGCTGGTATGGTAATCCCGCAGCCCACATGCTACCGGGCCACGCACAACTAATTGTCGTCTTAGCATGCAGTTGATTATATTTAAATCATGCATACAAACCATAAACACACAACACTTGCATACACCCAACAATAGGGCTCAACTATATCCAACACATCCACACTTAACAAATCCTCCAATGATTCCTTTAACCCTAGAGTGGCTCTCCTCTAAAACGGAGCTACTTCCTTAATGAACGACACGTACCCATTAATCGGGTTATCCTTAAACGCCTCTTGGCACAAATTGGGATTCATTTCCATGATCCACATACTCCATATCCTACAGCAAATCACATTCCTCACACAGCAAACACAACAACACTTTCTCATTTCGACGTACACGTGTTAACATCGAGTTCATTTTAAACATCTAACATAAACATATCTTAGCATAGCAAGGGAAATTGCCTAGCACAATAACAACTCATAACACCATAAGATTTGTTCACACAGGGAACCTTCCGCCATAGTTAGTATATATAGTGAGCCTAGAGATTATTGTCAATCTCATGCTAAGCTCGTTACCAACCTCGTTACCGTCCAGTTATATCGAACGGTTAACTTAAACCCAAGGTGTGTCGGATAGTAATCCCAAGCACACCGAAATAACATTCGTATGCCCCTGTGGCCCGACGTGAGTCAGTAATTAGCTTTGGATAAGCTAAGGGAAGGTAGAAACCAAATTGGAATACAACCTATACATACACCAAGAGAGCCGAATCGGATATGACATCGACTCCCGTCCATCACACGCGTGGCCGGAACAACCGGACTCCTCACCCCCCATTAGTACATATACACTTATAAATAAGTAGTTAGAGATCCATTATGGAGCCTACCACATCCACACACCATACGGTATCATAACCGAGTTAAGCACACAAGGGAGGTTCACACACTTGCATACAACAACAATGTCCAACTAACTCACACATAGCCGTGGTTAGCACGTTCCCAAGGTTTGGGCCATCAACTCCGAATACCGATCTCTCATGTGCTCCTAGTTCTAGTTAGCTAGGGTTTAACACTTATTTGAGGTTAAATGGTATCGGAGGCCAAATTCGCCACATAAATGAATTACTATAAACTCATTACATGTTTTATCTTACAAGGTGGCAAACACTCAGAAAAACACGTTGGCATACAAGCCGGTGTAATCCGGTAGGACATAGGTTGCAAGAAAACCATACCTGTCACCGGAGTCCACTTTACCACGTCCACTTATGTTCCTCGAGCAATTCTCGAACAACTGACAACATTCCATGTATTTTTATTAACATTGGGGTAACATGTTTGTTTAAAGTCTAATGCTTATAACCTTTCCCCGTTAACTTGGTTAAGTAACTTTACATATTTAACATGTTTCACTCTTTCATTTTACTTCAACTTTTCACCCACCAAAATGTGACTATAACTCACCTAACATGTCCTACACAACCTTATAACATCATTATCCATCAATCCCCATCATTAGACATCTTTTAATAACCTAAAACAATGTTTTTATAGTGGTCCGGGACTTGGTCCCTAACTTAAGACCCGGACCAGAAGCAAACTCCACTCTCGGCCTTTAAAATGGGGTGGTCCGGGACCTGAACCATGACCTAGGTCCCGGACCAAAGCTACAGACTTGGTAAAATTGCATTTTTCAAACCTTGTTGCATTATTTCTCCACCTCCATCAATTGTATAAACTTACCTAATGTTCCTAGGTATATTCTAATATCCAAATATCATCTTTATAACCATAAACAACATTTTTGGTCCGACCGACCTTACCGACCGGACTTGTCCAAGTCCGGTCGATTCCAGAACACATTTCCGTCAAAATTTTCTACTCCGACCGACCTTGTAAGTCCGGTCCCCAAGGTCGGTCCATTCCAGAAGCTAATTCTCGCAGGGTAAACTGGGCCCGACCGAACTTGCAAGTCCGGTCGCAAGTCCGGTCTGCCCCAATTCTTTGTTTTCCTTTTTACATTCAACTCCAAACTTCACCCCATATAACCTAGTACTCCCTAACCCATTTGGGCACTTCAAACACCTTAAGACATCCTCAACACTCATAAACTCATTTTCTAATTCCTTAAGCCTTTACTTATATCTTCACAAAATTCCTAACACTTACAATGTTTTCTCCTTAAGATTTCTAGGTGGTATTTCACCTATAATAACCACTATACCAAGGTGTTTCCTCTACACCTTAACATCATCTCTCAAACTTCTTTTCTTACTAACTAAACCTCCTTTTTCACATCTTACCTAAACTTCACTTATTCCTTGGATATCAACATTACCCAAACCTTAAACAACTTCCTAGTTCACCAAAACTTTCTTCAAACACTTAGAACTTCTTACACATTTTCCAAATTTTGCCATAGCTTCTCTTGTATATACTCACATCCAAACACTTAGGTTTTACCTTATTTCATTCAAAACACCTAAAACCATCAAGAACACCATCACTCACAAGACTTCACCAAATTTACACTACATCCCAATATAGTGCACAATTTAAATTGCTTGGCACTTAGGCCCTTAAACAACATGGCTCTTAGGCCCTTAAATCGCATAAACCATAAACACTGAATTTCCCACATAAATAATGCCTTCGACCTGCAAATACACCCAACAATACATATGCCCTTAATAAACTCCTTGAGAGCATTTCACTAGGTCATTCACCTTTGGCTCCTTAGATCATTTTAACAAGCGATATAAGCTCATTTCTCCTAAGGCATTATACCACATTGGGTTAGTATGTTTACCTCTTTTCCACACAACTTCTTTCTTGTTTCCTTGTAAAACCGGTGGGGTGTTTAGTTGTTTCAACTTCTAAACAATGTACAATAATAAAATGAGTATTCAAGCATTATGCTTCATCTCATTATAAACCCTAGTTACACATATTGTTTTAACACATTAAGGTAATTGTTTTACCTTCGAATTGGAAGAGAACTTGAATAAGTATCAAGAGAGGACTCCTCCTAGCCCTTGGAAGATTTAAATGAAGCTAAAACAAGACAAGAGAAGACACCATTACTAGGTGCATTTTCGGCCAACACCAAAATGAAGGAAATGGAGTTTTCTTTGGTTTTTCCTTACCTTGAAGCAAAGGTGATCAACAAGGCATAAAAATATAAGCTCAAGCTCCTTCCATGGAAGTTCTCCTTGGCACCGAAATGATGGTTTTGTGATTTGAAAAGACATTGTTGTAAAGCTTGCTCCAACTAAGAGAACGGTAGTCTCGGAATTAAATTCGGAGCATGGAGTCATAAGTTACAAGTGAAGGAAGATGAAGAATGATATGGTTCTGTTGGAACCGATGGAGAGAGGAGGAAGAAGATGGCTACCGTGGGAAATGAAAGGAAAGAAGAGAATGAGGAGATAAGTTTGCTTTTGTTAAGATATTATTCTTATAAAGCAAATAGTACATTTATTAGTCATTCTTCTTTTCTTAGAAACTAACAAGGGTGGTGAGTCACCACACCTTAAAAACCGGCCCCCAATAGTACCTAGGGGTATTTTAGACTTTATTAATCAATTGTCTCACTTATAGTAACTATGTTACAAACTAGCTTATAAAAATCACTATTCACAAAAACAAGGCACATAGAAGTGAAATTTTTGATTTCCCATTGATATAGACTTCCAAATGTGATACTATATAGTACACATGTTAATTAAAGAGTAATGATGGACATTTAGCCATTCAAAAGTCATTTACAAGACAATTTTTCAAAAACGTGCTTTAAGACTCCTTAAAGCACATTTTGCGTTTTAACTTGTTTTCAAGCTTGGTTTTCTTTGGTAATTGATTTAATATGTTCATTAACATATAAATAAGGCATAGGTATGACCATTAGGTCTTATACACATTTATCCCAAGCTTAGAGCACATTTTAGCCCATATTGACCTTAAGGTATTTATTTGTGTTTTGTTTGGTTTCATTGTCTACCAAAGTTTCCTAAGGACTTAATTAGCCTTATAAAGTCATAATTAAACATTATCAAGTCTTGGTAGGCTCTTTGGGTCCTAGCCAAGTTCACTCCAAGCTTAGAGCATGTTTTTGCTCAAACTGTGTCTAGTGTTTTATTGTGTTTTACCATGGTTTAAATGGTTCATTTATATTTCTAAGGCACTTTTTAGCCTTTAAATACCATAGTTTAACATTTACACAACATACCAAGGTTTGGGGTATTTCAGTTTAAGTGGTGACCGAGATTGATCAAGGAAAAAGTCTAAGGAGGAAAGTTTGTGAGCTTGTAAAAGAACAAGGTAAATTACTTACCGTAAGGTGTTTTTAATGTATTAAGGGATGGGATATGGATAGGTAACAAGTTTAGCTTAGAGTTTATAATGAAAAAGGGATATGTAACTTAGGAGAAAGAATACTATTATATTGAGAACTTGTGACTAAGGAGTAAATGAGGAAAGAAGATAGTTTAAGAATGTCAAGGTGAATTGTAAGAACGTTTGAATTGCAATGGGAGCCTTGTTGTGTGTTTTTGCAGGTCAAAGGCTATATATAATGAGGAAATTCAGTGTTTAAGATTTATGCATTTAAGGGCCTAAGAGCCAAGTCATTTAAGGGCCTAAGTGCCAAGCAACTTAAGTTTATGCACTATATTGTGATGTAGTGTAGTTTTGATGTTTTATGTGTGCTAAGGAGGTTTGGTGAGAATTTGAATGTTGATAGCTAATTAATGGTGAAAAACTAAGTGTTTTTGGTGTAACAATGTCCTAGAGAACCCATGGCAAAATTTTGTGAAGAACCTAAGTGTTTAAGATGTGTTAGGGAGATTTCATGACCAAGGAAGTGTTAAGAAACCTTAGGAGTTGTTTTGATGAAAAAGAATGAGTTCAAGATGTTCTAGTGAACTAGGGTGACTTAGGTATGTCTAGGAGGAACTAGGGGTTACAATGGTGAATTTTAGGCACCGAGACCTTGATAAAAAGAAGTTAGGAAACCTTGGTAGGTTTGATGTGAATGAGTGTAAAACTTTGAGATGATTTAGGTAGAAACTAGAGTTTAGAATTTAAGGAAGGCTTGGAAATTGTAATAGGGGTGGAAAGTGTATATGGTGTGGTCAAGTTCTTAAGGAGGGAACTTTTGGCTAGTAGAAGTTCTAGGTGAAAGGGATGTTGAAATGTAGGAAAGAAATAAGTGTTAAGTGTTGGTAGTTGTTGTAAGAATTGAGTAAAGGATTGGAATGATCTTTGGAGGTTGTTTTAATGAGTTTGGAGGATGATTTAAGGTGAGTTTAAGGGTCTAAATGATGTTAGAACACATTAGGAGGCTTGAGGAAAAAGTTGTAGAGGATTGCACAATTTTAGGGCTTGTTCTGGACTGGTCCGACCCAGTTGGTTGGATCGGACATGGGTCGGACGTCCTCTGTTAAGTCACCCGTAATTGTTCTGGAGTGGTCTGACCCAGAGGACTTGGGTCGGACATGGGTCGAACAGGTGAGTCTTAGAAGACGGGAAAGTTTCTGGAAAGGTCCGACCCAGGGGGCTTGGGTCGGATGTGGGTCGGAAAAAGTAGAATTTTTCAATCCGAGAGTTGCTGGAATGGGCCGACCCAGTTAGTTGGGTCGGACGGTGGGTCGGACGGTGGGTCGGACGAACCTTAACACTTAAAAAAAAGAAATTTTGAATTCTAAGGGTGATAATTGGTAATAAGGTATGCCATTGGTAGGGCAGTAATGATTAGGACCCTAAGAACCTAAGGGATTGAGTTAAGTTAAGTAAAAACCTTTAAGTTTAAAGTTAAGTTTATAAGGTTAAGTGGCAATGACTTGAGAGGGTATTGAGAGGGAATATTTAAGGACTAAGTGAATTAAGTAAGGTACAATAACTAATGGCCTAAAAATGAATCAATGTTTTAGGTTTGTGAGTGGGGACCCCGGAGAAGGTTAAACAAACGACGGACGACGGTGAACGGTACAATCTTTCTTGTGACCTGCTTGCTAACGAGGTGTCCCTCGGCTTGTGTGCTATCTGTTTAATTGCTATGACTAAGACAAGGTAAAGCATGCAACCGGTTATATTCGTTCTCGTTGTGAATGTGTTTTCTTTACACTAACCCACGAGACCTGAGATCGTTACTAACCAAGTTTAGTACTTACTGAGTTAGGAATAAGAGTTAAGTATTGGTGATTGTTGGTTAATACCCGTTAAGGTTTAACTAACACTTGGTGTTTAAGATTTCTACTAACTGGAACTTGAGTGAGGAAACCCGGGACTGACTCCGGTCATGCATGCTAAGGAAAGGGGGACGGTATCTGAATCAGATCCGCCCTCCGCTTAAGGACTTGTCTTTGGATGTTGCCTAGGACCGGTTGCCGGCTCAGCTACGCTGGACTCCCGTTTAAGGTAGGTGGCATTAAGATGGTGCGGTAGGATCACCTAAATCCTAGGTTTGAGATTAAGCTACAACCATTCCCTTCTAGGAACGGTTTGTATACTAAGAATAAGTTAAGGTTAAGATTGAGGTAAGATAAGGAACTGAGGTTAAGGAAATCAGGACTAAGGAGGGGGTTACTAACCCGCTTGATAAGGGAACGCTTGTGTCGTTCATTGTGTGTGAACTATGTACGTACATCTGTGGATTGTTTTTTATTGCACTTCATATCATGCTTGTGTACTTAATCAATTTCCATGCTATCGACAATTAGTCGTCGTAGCCCCGTTAGCTTGGGGGCCATGAGAGGGAGTACCAGCATTCGTGCTGACCCCCTTTGGGGGCTGTTTTTACACTTGCAGGTAAGCGGCCGATGAAGTCACACCACGAGAGTAGGAGCGGGTAGCCCTAGGTGGGACTTTATTTTTTAGTACGGGTTGCGCTTGTGCTCCCGTCTGTTCATATTGAAACTGATGTAAGTTTGTGATTATGACTTAGATACTAATACTCGGTTGGTTGGTGGTATTTTGGTTGGTGGTGTTTGGACGATGGTTTATTTTGGATAAGTGTCGTAATCGATAAGGCCGGTATATTCTAACGATCAGACCGTGGCAAGGTCCAGGTGTTTGTTATTTCCGCTGCGACGAATTCGATTAAGTGTTAAGTTTTGCGATAACCACGATTGGCTTTGGACGGGGTGTTACAGTTATTAAAGTGTATCCCATCTCCCTTGTGTGCCTAACTGGGCCTAAATACTTACTTGTGATCTATGGTGTTAAGTTCCAACAATGGGACTACTAACAAGAGTATAACCGGGGGAAAGGAATCCGGTCGTTCCGGTCACGCGTGTATGTACGGGAGTAGATATCTGAATCAGATTTGCCTCTCTTTATGTTATGATTGTTTTTCCTTCTTGGATTACAATCACCCACAAGCTTAACTAAGGCTTACCTATCTGACTATTGATCGGACTAGGGGGATTATATGTACGGTGTGCTTGGATCACCATATCCGACGCATCTCTGGGTTAAGTTATTCGTTCGACAAACAGAACGGTAACGAATTATGCAACAAGCTTAACATGGGAGTCAGATCATTCTCTAGGCTTACCAAGTTGGCTACTAATGTTCGGTTCATTTCCTAAAGTGAACGTTCCTGTTATGTTATCTGTTATTGTTGTTGTGCAAAGTTTTGTGCTATGCTTAAGTATGATGTTTGAAAAATGAATGCCATGTTATCATGACAATTGGTTGCTTGTATCCCGGTAGCCGACGGGCTGCACGTTAATCATACCAGCCATGGGTTGCTGAGCCCCTTTGGAGCACCATATTTCATTTTGCAGGATGAGGATCGAGGAAGCGGAGTGGCTTTAAATCCTAGGTGTACTGAAATACTTTTGTTAGTTTTGGAAGTTGGACCCGGGATGCGCCTGTGCTTCTGTGGTGATATATTTTGGTAGTAACGGATTTATAGTGATGGTTTGTAAATATATTCTCGATGTAGTTGGTTGTATTTATGGATGTTAGTAACTATGCTCGGGAGTCTGTGCATCAGACCGATAAAAATGTATGTTTTCAGCCTTGTTAGCCACGTGGGTGGTTAATGGCGTGTAACACCGACCCGTTCTAGTTAATGTATGCGTTGTGAATTTCCGCTGCAGTTATCGTTTATTGTTAAGTTTACAGTAGGGGTGTTACAGGTTACAAGAAGAAATGAAGAAAAGATGGGTTTTCTTTGATTTTTCTTACCTTAAGGCAAAGAGGATATGTTCTAGCTCCTTAAAATCTGATTTTCTCTTCAAATGGGCTATACCCATGGAGATCAACTTCAACCATTTAAGATTTGGAAAAGAGGGAAAGATAGCCCTTGATGAGATGAAGAAGAATATGTAATTATTTTTATGTTTGGAGCTTGGTGGAAGCTTGGGCAAGCAAAGAAAGAGAGAGAGGCCATGGGAGAAGCTTGTGTTGTCGCAAGGTAGAAGAAGGGAGGAGAAATCAGAGAGAGAGGTAGGGGACGGCTGGAGGAAGGAAAAGAAATGAGAGAGAGGGGGAAATGGAAGAGAGAGAGGATAAAAGGTGTATTTGTACTTTTACACTTTCTTTTTGACTTTTGTTACTACCTTCGTCCCGTCATAAGTGTCCCATTTGCTTTTTGGCACGCTTTTCCACTTCAATATTAAATATATAAGATAAAATAATTTTTAAAAAATAATTTTTACAACATATAGTTTTTCACATAAGGATTCCATTATAAAAAAAAATTATAAAAATATATTATCTTACATGTTAAATATTGAAGTCAAACGACCCATCCAAATAGTAAAGTGGACAGTCAACATGGGACAGAGGGAGTAATAAGTAGTATATATATGTATAAGAGAGGGAAAAACGTGAATCATAGAGGAAAAAGGGGAATCAGACTTTTATTTTACAAATGAGGGAGGGTACTTTACTCTTATTACAATTTACACCCTATAAGTTCCCAGCTTTTCTACTATTCACTAATCGGGGCCCGTTTTCCGAATTTTTCTCGTTTCTTTAATTTTAATGGTTCTTAAGCTCCCGTTAATGTTTAATTATAGTTGTATGATCAACTATAATTTTTGCGGGGTCATTAAACTATTTAAAGTCACGTTTTCGGGTTTTCTCGAAAAACGCGCTTTAAGACTCTGTTAGCATTTTAACGCATTATTTGAATCCGTTTTCTTTGAGAATTGTTCCCACGCATTCTTAGTGTGTAATTTTCTCAAAATGGAATCTATTCCAAACATATCTGCCATTCTTCTTTACTTCGACAGGGTACAAATATATAAAATGTCTATTTTTAGATACCCTTTCAGATCTACGATTTTTCGATATCTTTGCAGACCCGCTATTTTTAGATACCCTTTCAGACCTACTATGTTTAGATACCTTTGCAGACCTACTAAGTAGCAATCACAAATTTGTATCCATTTTGAATGATATTATGCAGAGATCAGATAGATCATGGCGAATTCTTAAGAGAAAATGGCGAATTCTTAAGAGAAAATTGAAGACAAAGATAAGTGAGATTTCTCTTAAGTGTTTACATAAGCTTCTTCTGGAGAACGACGAAATATGGGAACTAATTGATGAAACATTTCGTAAAACAATTTATGTCAAGAAGGAATTACCATTGATATCGACAAATCGGAGCTCACCAAATGTTATATATATATATATATTTATAACCCCAGTTAAGGTTATATAGCTCCTAAGATAATTAAATACACGTTTTTACATTTTGTGACTTTTACGCGTTTTCCTTTATCTTTTGGTTTCTCTTTATTCACCAATGTTCTTAAGGACTTAATTAGCCTTAGAAAAATCATAATTACATAATTAATTAACACATAAAGGTTTAGGGTATTTCAGGAGTATATATATATATATATATGAATACATAATCAAAAGATTGAGATTTTGGTTAATGGAGTAAGAGATTAGAGTTGTATAAAGGATTAATATAGAATTCCTAAAGTGTGAGACTATATAAGCTAAGACTAAGAGATATAGAGTTACATTATACCACATTAAGTATAAAAGGGTTTAATGGTATGCCTAATGAAGAGAGGAATTATGAGAACATATATACTCATGTATATATAGTCGGTAAGTTTAACTAAGAGGAAAACATATACAAGAGAAACGTAATACGAGAAACTGTTGTAATGAGTGTAATAAATAAATGACATTCTCGGTTGATACAATTATAGGATTAGGATAGACAGGATGATAGTCGGGACAACAGTTGGGAGTTAGACAAGCTTCCTTTTTGGCGTACGGTATGGTTGATTGCAGCTTGTTTGCTACCAAGTTACATCGGCTTGTGTGTTATTTGTTGGTTGGAATGACCTAAGATAAACGTATGAAAACAAACCATTATTTTGTTCTGTGTTTGATTATTTGTTTGGCTTTGTATACTTGAGTGTTATACTACTAACCATACCATATAGTTGTGAATAAACGCTCATGTGGAATATTGAAACGGTTAAAAGATACCTAGAGAATTATGGAAAGGTTGTACTTATTGACAATGGATTCGGGAATTTCCCGCTAACTTCCTTTGAATACCTATTCGACATCCGACACTTTGATGACTTGAACTAACATTGACACTTCTAACTAGTTTGGTTATTGGGGCTCGAGAGGAAATCCGGTGGTACCGGCTAAGCGCAGTGTATTGGTTGGAGGACGGAATCTGTATCAGATCCGGAGTCCACAAATTATTATCCTGTAGCCCAAAGGTTGGCTCAACGTCTTTGACTTCTACTCACTGATGGGGGATTTGGTTAGTCATGTGTCGCACTGACGGTCATGCCATTTGGTAGTTTAACACTAATTCATTAGAGTTCAATTAATATCTAGTTAGTCATGCGTCATATTGACAGTCATGCCATTTGGTAGTTTAACACTCATTTCTTAGGGTTCAAATAATACCCGATTAGTCAAGCGTCACAATGACGGTCATGCAATTTGAATAGTTTGATACTCGCTTATCAGGGTTCATAAATATCCGAATATATAATGAGTTGGACTTGAAAATTGTCAATCCCATCGTGTGGATCGCCCGAGGGTAATTATTTGAGGTCATATTCGAGACCCAATTATAATCTCGAGACCCAGGTTGAATAGAGAACTGACTCATTCATTTGATGTTGCGCTCTTGTTTGATGGTTGTATTGGACTGTTGATTGGATATTGGGAGGCTTGTTGTATGTTGTATAGTTAAAGTACTTATTTTTTTTTCAAGTACATAATCGAAGTCGATACCTGCTTGAGAGTAAGACGGGGTAGAAGTCCTTTTATTTATTCGGACTTGGTTCACATGTGTAGTTGTACTACTCTCATGTACATATGTAGATAAGATAGAACAAAATTTGTATTTGGATTTATGAATTGTATTAAACTCGGTATAGTTTGTGGATTATGGTTTATGTTGTATATTAACTCGGGGAATTATCAAGTTAGTCAGACCGTAACAAGGAAGTTGAATAGGCCTTGTTAGTCACGTGGGTGACTGACGGCGGTAACACCATAGGAGTTTTGTTATTCTACTGGGATTTCAAAGGAGATGGCCGGGAAGATTAAATCGTAAGTATGCGATTAGTAGTTGGGGAGTTATAATACTACTTATTCAGATGTGGATAAATAGTTTTCTAAACTGTTACTAATTATTCTAATTTAATAAAACATTATACAAGGAAAAGAACAAACTAATAAAATTACAATATAAAATTTTAATTATATTAAAATTACTATGGTACAAAATATTTGTAGTATGTTTCATAATGATTAATTACAAGTATTGCACTTGTTAAGTAATGATTAATTATGAACTTGTTTCTACAAACTATTTGGTTTTAACTATATATCGAAGTAATTATAGATTTAATACCGTGCTTAATAATTAAAGAACAATTTTATATGCTAATATATTTTATTTCTCATTTCTTGGCATATTCAGTACTAAATTTAAATTAATTTTTTTAGTTTCATGAACTAATAATTTAATTTAATTGAGTATATTTTTTAACTAAAAATGTATGTTTAAAATATAATATATTTTATAAACAATTGAACAATATATAATACTGAAAAAAGTAGCTATACATTATATTCGCTTATAGTCAATTGTTTAATTAGTGAGAATTGTTTTTAAAATTCAGTGGTATTATTTATACACTTAAGATAAAATAACCTTATTTTAAGTATTAATATATTTTATTTTTATATTAAATACTAATATATAATACATAATATGATATTTTACATATATAACATATAATATATTTGCTCATATTAAAATGGTTTATTTCTTTTTTTAAATAAGTACTTTTTTTATAAATGAATATGTTTAAATATATTATAAAGTAATTGTAACTAAAATATTAAAAAAATAATAAATAAAGATTATAATTGAATATCTACATATATTTTAACTTTATCGAGTATTTAGAGAACTGTCACTCGCTTGGAATAGCAATTCCTAGCGTTTCAGCAGTAAATAAGATACGCTGATATGGTTTATTTCTTAGTTTTTAGTAGATCAAAAAAATCTTGTTTGCAAAATACTAATCCTAGTGAGTTACCAGCAAATTGGAATAAGATAAATTCCTAAAATTAGTTTTCTCCGTACCAAACATGGGAATAGCTATAATTCCAAGAATTGTAATGCTATTCTCTGGTACCAAACGACCCGTAATTATTTTTATAAATTATTAGGAATACATCACTCAGAATAGCCCAACAAATTTAGACTTCTCTTTTTGGCAAGTCGTGCCTCAGTATAGCCCAACAAATTCAAACTTCTCTTTTAGGTAGCCAACGCCTTAAAATAGCTCGGCACCACTAATGGAATTTTGCCAAAAACTCAAGACAGGGAGCGAATTCTCTAAGGCCGAGAAAAATTTCGGGGTATCACTCAAGCATCAACTAGTCTAATCATTTCATTACAAAGTCTAGTTGACCGAAGGCAATCTGTTGTACTCAATATTTTGACCCCCGTGAAAGGGTCTTTTGGGGCACAAGTACTACAAAGGGTAATACGATCAAAGGGCATGAAATCTCAAGCTGATTGGAACGTCTTAGGATAATGGTGAAAGCTTGATTACCATGAGGGGTATTTTTGGTAATTTTGAGGGCTCCTAAGCCATCTAATAAGCTATCTCTCCTCCGAAAGTGAACCTAATTAACTCAAAATGCTTTGAAATTTTAACACATGATAAAGGATGACATTTAGGGCATAATGGGTTTGGAATTTCGAATTTTTGAATTCCAATAATTTCCTATTAATTTCTGAATAGATCTGACAAAGTTTTTATTTTAAAAATATTCCTTTATAAAACATTCTAATTTTTCTTTAGAAAAATCAGAATATCATCCTTTACTTGGTGACAAAATTTCACAGTCAGATTCTTTTTTGAAGTTCCCCGACCAAATCCCAGTAAACTTCGCTCCTTTACAGAGTTTACTCTATCTTCAGTGATGTCTATATAAGGGTTCTTTTCCCTTCACCTAATCAGATCATCAAGAACCCTAAGTAATCAGAACTCCCAGCCGTCCAAAACTCCCACGTTTTAACTCTTGAGCCCCGATAAAAAACCAAAATTCCATCAAAATCATCACCAAAACAAGTGTTCTAACTCCTATTTACATAATAATCATGAAAGATTCATCAAACTTCCATAAAAATGTGAAGAGCGTCATCAATTACCAAGGACCAGAAGCTTATGTTGAACTCAATCTGGGAATGCCATCAACGGAGCTCCTGACGATTCTCGACGTGAAGGAACTCCACAATCCCAAAGGTAAAACAGGTTAGAAAATAGATGCTCTTTCTCTTATTTACTAAATAAGCTTTGTCAAAATTTGGGATCGACTTGAATTTTTATGGTTCCCAAAACAACGTTTGATTGCGTTTTTGATCAATAACTTATTTTTTAAGTTTCACCATTAATTCGAAGTCAAAATGAAGTCTTCCAATTATTAATGTGTTCAGAATCTTTCAGGATATGTACCTTATCATAGCAGCCATGTAGGGCTTTCCAAGTAGAAGGAGTCTTTCCATCTCCTTGGCGCTCTTCAATCAATTGCCTTTCTAGGCAGCACTTGATCACGGGCAGCGGTGGCTAAGGTGCTATTGCTGTTTCTCGGGATGTACTCCCCATGAATGAAGACGGTTGCTACCGCCTCAGCAATGTTTAGGGCTGCAGGACCTCCATCACCCTCTCTTGCCTCTCCTATCACCTCTTCCTATACTCTTCTCTACCCCTTCCTAACATATGTTAGAAGGTGGGTTAGATCTTTACTCGGTAATATGCCACATTCATAGTTATTCAACATTTCAAGTGCCTTTAGACTAATACTCACATGTATTAAGCATCCCTAGGAGTTTCCTAGGTTACGACCTCACACGCGGTTTCTCATACCCCAAAATCCTATGCGCATAGTGTTCTACTATCTTTAGTCATCAGAGCGGTACTCCACTCTGATGCCACTTTTAGCACCCCTACTTTGTAATCTCGTCTCAATCCTATCGTTATCATAACTAACTTGTCCAATGCAGCAAAAAAAAATACAACCAACTTAACCGCGGGTACTACCGCCGTTACTCACCCATGTGAGTAATAGGCTTCCAAACACATATACAAATAACACTATGTTGACAAGATAGTTTAATTCACACTATACAACTCTTAACCAAACAACATGTGAGTAATCTAATATTTACCAAAACTGTACATCATGATGCATAACCCATAAAATACAATCCAAAAGTATAATCCACAAGGGTAGTACACAACCAACTTTCTGGTTCCCGAATCAACGTTTGATTGTGTTTTTGATCAATAACTTGTTCTTTAAGTTTCACCATTAATTCAAAGTCAAAATGAAGTATTCCAATTATTAACGTGTTTAGAATCTTTCTGGCTATGTACCCATTAAATGTAAGTTAAAAATACCCCAGAACCACCTGAACATCGCCGTCTGAGGGCCGTCCACCCCACAGACGCCACGTCTAGGGTCCCAGACCCCTAGCCGTAAGCCCAGATGCTTCCCAGACTGTGGCGAGATATTATTTTTCTAAATTTTAGGGTTTTTAAATACATGTCCGGGCCCACGGACTTTTCAAAATTTTATTTTGCTACAAATTTGACTTTGCTATATAACTAGTTTAATTGAATCTGTAGGTTCAGACATTAGGTCCACACCAAAGACAGTGTAAAATTTGACCTAATTCGGCCCCAAAATTGTAGTTTAGGTCATTTTCACTTTTTAATTTTGTAAAAAAACATTAAAAAATCAAAAACATTAGAAACTTGCGCACTTAAGTTAAACTGACTCCGTTATTGAAGAGGGGAAAATGAGACCAACCCTGAAAGCTAAGGAAAGGCCAAAAGGGGACGGCCGACAAATTGAGTCAGGGCGGGAAGAACAATGGCAAAGCAACGCCCGGCCGCCTATAACTAGGCAAGAAGAAAGAGATAAGTGTAGATATCGACTGTTGTCTGTGACCGGAAGTAGAAAAGCAGGAATTAAGTATAAGTAGTGACCGGTTGCCTATGACTGGTCGATAATCAAGAAACTAAGTGCAAGTAATGACAGGTTGCCTGTGACCGGTCGACAATCAAGGAGGTTAAGTATAAATAACGATCAGGTGCCTACACCCGGTCAAGCAGTTAAAAATAGAGTGGTAGATACAAAATGTTGCATTAGCAGCTAAAAATCACAGCCTGGTAGTTAGACAGAATAACAAGCTGGTAGTCCTAGAAAATTTGGAAAAGTACTATAAATTGGGGTTCACCCCCATGAAATATAACATGCTATCTTTACCAATCGAATCTCTGACTGTTTGTTCTCTATCTATATAACAAAGTTCTATCCAAGTGTGATTCCCTCGATAATGAGGTAATTCATTGAGTACACTGATGTAAAATAAAAATCGAAGAGGAATTAGGCGCTAGACCATTAACGGAAGGAATTCGACCTTTTACTTATGGCGCCATCTGTGGGAAACGAACAGCTCAAGATCTAGCAACCATGAATCCACCATAAGAGTAATGGTTTTTTACAGTGGTCAAGAATGACAGGATCTAAGGTCAGGAATCGTGTTTTTTGCAGATTTAGGTACAAGAAATGGCTCCAAGAACAAGAAAGGCACCACAAGCCAACACTGATGCCGCTGATTCGATCACCACCAAGGCTGCTGGCGATGGATGGTGCTATCTCCAAGGAAGACCTGAAGGATATGCTCAAGAACCTGACTAGAGCAATCTATGAGAGAATTATGGACGGAAATGAAGTTCTGGAACAGGAGCTGATGCGGAGGGACAAAGAGTACCAGAAAAAATGGGAAGAAATGACTGAAGCCATCGAGTTCCTAAAGAACTGAGACTCTGAATGAAGTAGTAGGGCAAGAAAAGAAATGCGGAGGGAAACACCGACCATAATCAAGGAAGAAACTGAGGAAGACAACTCGATCGACATGAGTCTCGATCCGTTCTCTGAGAAGATCAGGAGAGCCAAGCTCCCCCCTCACTTCGTCGCACCAGCTATCGAGAGGTATGATGGCCAGGAGATCCCACTTAACACATTAAGAAATTCATGTTCGCCATGAACACGCAAACTATCAGTTCCCTTGCCCTGTGCAATCTATTCCCTGGAACGCTCTGTAAAAGAGTGCTGAGCGGGATCTCTACGGCCTCTCTAATCTATCTCGAGCTTCAAACAATTAACGGAGGAATTTCAGTAGTATTTCACTGCCAGTAAAAAGGTTAAAAGGGAAACAATAGAGGTCATGGATGTAAAGCAACAAAAGAGAGAATCGGTGTAGGAGTACAATGAGCGCTTCCATAAGCAGGTGGCCGAGATGGACAATATCGATGAAAAACTCCTGATCAAAGCCTTTGGCAACGGGCTGGCTCATCCTCGGCTCATTGGCAAGATATCGACTAAAGCGCCAAAGACTCATGGAGAATTAGCTGAAATGATCCATGCTTTCTTAACATCAAAGATAGCCAAAAACAAAGCCAAAGAGCCGACAAACAGCTTCAAGGGCCCGGCCACAGGCGAAAAGAAGGGAAGCCAAACAGGAAGCGTCGTGACCGGGAGTTCATCTGGTGGAGGATCAAGGTACAAGTTGTAACACCCCAACTTAAAACTTAACAATAAACAGTAACAGCAGCGGAAAACCATAAAACTTAACATTTAAACAAAACGGGTCGGTGTTACACGCCGTTAGCCACCCACATGGCTAACAAGGCTGAATACGCACAATTGTACCGGTCTGATGGACACTGACTCCCGAGCATTAGTTACTAAAATCTACATACTTAGAACCAACCATACCGAGTGTATATATACAAATCATTTCAATCTAACTCCAACAAATATATAAACATCCACGAGTGCATAGGCCCAACACGGGTCCACTATCCAAAAGCTAACAAAAGTATTCATTGTACTTAGAATCTAAAGCCGCTCCACTTCTTCGATCCTCATCCTGCAAAATAAAATATGGTGCCCCAAAGGGGCTCAGCAACCCATGGCTAGTATGATTAAACGTGCAGCCCGTCGGCTACCGGGATACATGGAACTAATTGTCATGATAACATGGCATTCATTTAACATACAACTTACATAAGCATAGCAATAATCATTGCATAGCAACATCAACACATAACACAACAGGAACGATTCACTTTAGAAAACGAACCAAACATTAGTTAGCAAAACTTGGTAAGCCTAGAGATTGATTTCAATCTCATGTTAAGCTTGTCACGTAACCCGTTCCTATCCTACTTGTCAAACGTTAACTCTTTCCAAAGATGTGCTGGATATAGTGACCCAATCACACCTTATACATAATCCCCCTAGCCCGATCAAAAGTCAGGTAAGTAAGCCTTTCATTACGCTTGTGGGTGATTGTATTCCAAGAAGGAAAAACAACCAATAACATAGAGAGAGTCGAATCTGATTCAGATATCGACACTCGAATATACATGCACAACTGGAACTTCCAGATTCCTCACCCCCCCGGTTATACTCTTGTTAGTAGTCCATTATTGAAACTTAACTCATTAATTCATAATGTAAGTGTTTAGGCCCAGTTAGGCATACAAGGGAGATGGGATGCACCCAAACAACACAACGACAACCAGCACACGGATAGCCGTAGTTAGAGCGTTCCGTAAGTTGAAACGTTAAAACCGAATACCGCTCTCTTACGTAATCCTAACTCGGTTAACTAACGGGTTAGCACGTAATCGAGGTTAACGGTATTGGAAATACACACACATTAATAACAATGAGTGTAATCTCATTTCATGATTTAAGTCTTACAAGGTCATAAACATTCAGAAAACAAACAAACACACAAGCCGGTGTAAACCGGTAGCAAACAGACTACAAGAAAATCATACCTTGGTCCCTACTGTGTTCGTTGACCATCGAATGCACCTCCTATACATATTAGTAACAATGAGTGTAATCTCATTTCATGATTTAAGTATTTTACATGCTTGTATGACATGCTTTCACATTTAAACTTCCACTTGTTTACCCCTATTACACTCACTAGGTTACTACTTAAACCACATTTCTTTTCTATTTTTTTTATAAGTATGGGCCGATCGACCCACCGACCGACCTAACCCCCTGGGTCGGTCCATTCCAGAAACATTCTGGTTCATTGACTTTTGCCCGACCGACCCAAGCTCAAACCGATCGACCCAAACCCTCTGGGTCAGTCTGTTCTTGAAACCTTTCCCGCTAGCTTATTACAGTCCGACTGACCCAGCCAGCGTCAGTCCTCTGGGTCGGTCGACTAATAACTTTCCCAAATTTTGTCTAACCTACTCCAAACTTCTTCTCAAATTTCCTAATAGGTTCTAACATCATTAGGCACTCTAAAACCTTCATAAATCATCCAATAACTCATTTTCTAACCGACTTCTAAACTCCTCAAACACTTACTCAAATTCTTGCAAAATGCCTAACACATATAACATATTTTCCCACTAGTTCATACTTAAACCCTCACAAGGCATTTTACCTCTCTTGTTTACCAAAATTTGCACAAGACTTAACGACACTCCCCCATGACTTTGGTGCATCTAAATCACTCTTTTGAACTCTAAACCTTCCAAGACAATTCATAAGTCATTTTATCACTCAAGAACACCTTGATTCTTTTTCTTTCACCAATATAACCTTTAATGATTCCTAGTAATCCCTAGGTCATCAAATCACCTTAAAATACTTAAAACTCTTTGTTTATCAACTAAACTTTGCCATAGCTTCTCTAGCACATTCTTACACACAAACACATGGTTTTTCATCCTTTAAGAATCAAAGACATTCAAATCCACCATGAATGTTCTTTACACACAAACTACACCCAAACTTCACTACATCACAATATAGTGCATAAACTTAAATTTCTTGGCACTTAGGCCCTTAAATGACATGGCTCTTAGGCCCTTAAATTGCATTAACCTTAAACACTGAATTTCGATATATAAATGCCTTCAACCTGCAAATACACACAACAAATGCTCCCATGTCCTTATGGCCCACCTTGTGGATATTTTTCTACCTCATTTCCCATTGGCTCTTTAGGTTATTTATTAAGCAATTAAAGCTCAATTTCCTAAGGCACAAAACTACATTAGTGAAACAGTATATGCTATCCTAATACAATCCGATCTGATCCTCTATTCTACGTTACTTGGTCTCGATCACAGAATTTCGCAAGAGTAGAGAGAGAGAGAGAGAGCCTTAGTTAGAGTCGAGTGTAAGTTTGATTGCCAAATGTAGCGCGTGTTACTTCATGGGGGTACATCCCTATTTATAGTATTTTGGGCCTTGGTCCCATGGTGCCAGCCTGTATTTTACATGTATAAGTACTATTTCCCCTCTCTTAGTATCTTTGGCTGACCACAGGCGGTCGGTCGTACTGTATTTTCTTGTCTAAGTCCTATTTTCATCCGGCTGGAGACGGCCGGATGCCCTATGTGCTTCTACTTCCATCTGGCTGAAGCGGCCGGATGCTTTATGCAACTTTATTCTCATCCGGCTAGGCCGGCCGGATGCTCTCCGTGTCTTGTTTTGACTTGGCACCATTTCTTCCCTTCTCATCAGTCCCACAAGTTCTATCTTTCTGAATTCTTGGAGAAGAAGATAGAACTTCTGTGTCCTATGCCTGTGTTTCAGTGAAATTTTTGTGACTGCGGCTATTCCTGAGGTTCTTTGGTCTGTCTATGCCTCGTCCTTTCTCTATCTCAGTCCCACAAGTTCTTTTTCTTCATCTAGAGAGAAAGAACTTTTTACTGGCCACACGCGAAGCTTGTGACCCGAACTTGCTTTTTACCACCGCTTTTTGAATTTTCCGCTTGTCTTTAGTGTGGAATTTGCAGGGTCCCTCTTTCGACCAAACGTCGGAACCGTCTTCAGGAAGCGTTCGGTTCTTTCTTTTCCCCTGCAAAAAAGGTGTTTTTTGTATGCACATATATATGTTATTTATTTGGGCGGGAGAAAACTTTCCTTAAAGTCTGAGTTTTTTTAGCTTCTTTCTCTTTCTTCTTTATTCTCTCGTTTCGACTTCCCTTCTTCCTCTCGCCACTCTGCTATTGTGCTCTGTCCCACCCTTTGCTGTTGTCGTCCTCTGCCTCCTCACTAAGCTTCTACAATGTCTACCTCCGCCGCAAAACAGAGTAAGCTTGCAACGAATTTTCCGCCGGCTATTGAGGTGATTCAGGCTGCCGCTCCTCCAACGGCTTTTGCCCCACGTATCTGAAACCTTTAAAGCCCTTTTTGTCCAGGCGCGAGCCTTCTCCTTCCTCCCTTGACTATTCCTCCCTCTACGATTGTCTCAGGGGGTCGAAGCCCCACGTGGTACCCAGATTTACCTACCGTCCCCCGACTCTCACCCCAACGATGATTTTGGCCGTGGGTACGTGGTCTATGCCGATTTTTTCCCTCCCCGGCCTAACCATTCCCCCACATCCCTTTGTCTTGGGCTTTCTCCTCCTCCGCTGCTGTTCCCTTTCCCATCTTCACCCAAAGGCGATTTCCCATCTTCACGCCTTCGTTTCTCTCTGTGAAGAAAGCAAGATTCGGCCGGAGGGCACCGATTTTGTCTGATTCTTCACGGTTAGAGTCGATCCTGATAGTCTAACCTTAATTGCGAAAGCCGGATATTCCCTCTTTACTATAAAAAGGTGCATGGATGGAGTCCACAGTGGTTCGTCATTGTTCCCCCTTCCGGCCGGGTCTTGGGTGTCCCTTACTGCGCTGAAGTTGGCAAAGGCCAGTTGATTTCTCCAGAAACCCCTCCGGCCGAACTGCCTATCTCGAAGATTCTGAGGGCAGTAAGCAAAAAGCCGCCGACCGTCGAGGTGTTTTCACAAAAGCACGCCTATCTTCTCTGAAGACTTATCATAGTAAGTGCTTTTTCGTTTCCGTACATGTTTTGTCGTCTTCGTTGATTTGTTTATTGCTTCGGTGTGTCGTATGTAGACTTCTTCCAGAAGGGGGAGAAGATCGGCCCATTCCACAGCTGGAACTTCGTCACCTTCAAGATTGGGGATGAGAAAATCAACTACTACGACACTCTAGAGGCGGCTACTGATGCGGCTGAGCAGCTTCTAGGGGATAGCCCTCCTCCTACAAAGCGTCGCAAGCAAGAAGCCAAGGATGACCAAGCTGGTCATTCAAAGAAAAAGAAAAGGGTGGAATCCCCGGATCACACTACGGCCGGATTGTCAGGTACTTGGCACGTGATCCCCGAGTCTGGGCATCGCGTCTTCCTTCCCCTCACCCCCGGTTCGGGTCTGGACCTTGGTTCTCACCTGGGCGGGAGTCCGGTCATCCGACTCCTATTTGCGAGCAATTTCCTGATTTGACGGGTTACTTTTCTTCAGATCCTGCTCAAGAAAACACCCTGGAGGCCACAGACCTCCGTGCTGGTCCTTCGGCCGCACCAGGTTTGATTCTTGCAGTGCCCTTCCGCTTCTGGTTTTGTACATACCTGTGTCTTTCGATAATGTAATCACATTTGTTTTTGTTACTGCGGCAGTCTCTGTTCCTGTTAAACAAAGACTAAAGAAGAAAACTACATCAAAGCCGAAGGCCTCACAGCCAAGGACATCAGGAGAAGGACAAACCTCTAGTGATCCTGAGGTCTCAGGATCATTCTCTATTGATGTTGCTGCGGCCACGGATGCGGCAAGGGATAGAGCAATGGAGTATCGTCAGGTGCCTGAGAAACCTGAGCTCCGGAGTAAGCAGAGAGAGGACTACATAGCTTCTTCTTCTTCTTCCTCCCCTCCCTCCTCCTGCTCAGGAGTCCTACACTGGACCCTCCCAAAAGGAAGGGTGGTTCTACCATTGCGGGCGCCCTCTCCCTTTAATATCCTACTCTGCCAAGTATTCCTCCTCTGGAAGGAGGCAATAAAGAGATCTGGTCATCCAGACGGGATCTTTACTCCTCCGGCAACCTTTACTGCTACTAAAAAAAGGCTGCGGATCGAGATGGGGGGGCAGATGCCATCATGCGGCATTCCCTCCCAATAAATGATGTGTTTGAAATGATGTGGGGGGGCATCTTTCAGGTTGGCATGTGTATCTCTCTTTTGTGATTCTCTCTTGTTTTTGGTTTGGTTTTTCCTTAATTCTAATTGTGTTGTTTTTAGGTGAGTCCATGGCTCAAAGTGCTGAGGTTTACATTGGCAATCTTCAATCCAGGCTTCGCTATGAGGAAAGCCGAGCCAATAATGTTGAAGAGGAACTGAAGTTGTCCCGCTCCTCTCACGATGCTTACATTGATCAGGTTGAGTATGAGATTGACCGTAAGGCAAGGAGAGAACTGAGGCAATAAACAAAGACCTCAGTTGTCCCGGTGAGAATGCGAGCGTCAGCGTGATGAGTATGAGTTGCAGCTGAAGAAACTCCGAGAAGAAAACTTTTCTCTATAAGGCCGGATCGTGGAAGCTGACAACACTTTGATAGAGGTATGAAACCATCTCTTCTTTTTGAGAAAGATAAGCTGACTCGGGCCTTCTCTGACCTAGACATTTTGCTGGATCAGGTGCACTCTATTCACCGGAACGAGGTGAACTCTCTTCAGGCTGACAAGGCCTTTTTCTATCAGGAGTGGAATTCTTACAAGCAGGAGGCTGAAACACTTGAACTGGAGAAGACTCTTCAGCGGGAGAATGAGGCCCTTGTGAAGGAAAAAGAAAAGCTTATGCAGGAGCTTGATCACCTGTCGGAGGAAAAGGCCGCACTGGAAGAGCAGTCAAGGTCCTCCTTTGATCAAGAAAGCAGTCTCTACTCCGAGATTGCTCTCTTTTGGAAGAGGAGAAGAATACCCTTGCTGCGGATAAAGTTGCCTTGATAGAAGAGAGGACCAGGCTGGAAGAGAGAGTAAAAGAGCTGGAGGAAGCCAAGTCTCGTTCTCAAGCCGAGAATAATGAGCCATCGGCCATGGTAAACTTTCAGATCTTCGACTTTTGTTTCTTCTTTTGTCCCTTCTTCTTCTACTCTTTTTTTTGTTTTGGCTAGGCTTGAGTTCTGCCAACCTACTGAAGCACGTCAATCAGTTGAATGGTCGGGTAGTCCGTGCTAAGGAGGAGCTATCTTTGCCAATTCTGAACGTGATAAGTATCGAGCCCAAGTCCTGACCCTTGAATCTCAAGTGGCCAGGCTCAAGTCATTTTCCCGGCAGTCCTCAGGAGGAGATACAGAAGCAAGCACCATTAATGCCCATCTAAAGGAGTCCTTCCTTCTCAGTGCCACCGGATAGTCGATATTTGCCAGCAGATTGTCTCGGATCACTCTCTCGAGAAAGGAGAGTTACTGGATGATGATCTGTATAACAAGCTGGAATTCAAGGCTGTTGCTCAAAAGTCCAACTTCTTCTTGGAGCTCGAGAGGTTCTGCCGCAGTCCTGGAGAGACATGCTTTGGCACCGGCGAAGCTTCATTCCAGCTGGAAGCAACATCCTGCCATCCGCCGGAGGGATGCAGCGTCTTTCTAAGAGGTCCAAGTCTTCTGAGAGTGTGGCTGGTAGCGGTGATAGATTATTAGCTGCTGAAAACGAAGCTGTAGAAAAAGTAGAATAGAAGTTTTTTTTATTTTTAGTGGGGTTTTTGTTTCGGCATGTATTTTTGTGATTGCCGAATCTTTTGTAATGATCATATTTTGTAACTGTTTTTACCCCACACTTTGGGAGAAATATAAGCTATATTTTTCACCAACCTTACTTATTTGTCTGTCGGAGTACCTCTTTTGAGCCAAGTTTTTCTATTGCCGTGATATTCTCCCCTTTTTTATGGTGCACGTATGGTTATCTTATGCAAGTTATGTCAGTTTAGAATTCATTTTTATAACACAAGGGACTTGTGGCTTTGGACTTTTGTTCCAGCCGGATCTTTTTCTTTCAAAGTATGGCCATCTATGGTTTTTAGCCGGATTGTTTAAGATATGGAAGCCTGCGGCCTGTTGGCCTGTGCCTATTTTCAAGGTATAATAGCCTGTGGCTCGTTGGCCGGTGCTTACTTTCAAGGCATGATAGCCTGTGGCTCGTTGGCCGGTGCTTACTTTCAAGGCATGATAGCCTGCGGCTCGTTGGCCGGTGCTTTCTTTTTCTTTCAAGGCATGATAGCCTGCGGCTCGTTGGCCTGTGCTTTCTTTTTCTTTCAAGGCATGATAGCCTGCGGCTCGTTGGCCGGTGCTTTCTTTTTCTTTCAAGGCATGATAGCCTGCGGCTCGTTGGCCGGTGCTTTCTTTTTCTTTCAAGGCATGATAGCCTACGGCTCGTTGGACGGTGCTTTCTTTTTCTTTCAAGGCATGATAGCCTGCGGCTCGTTGGCTGGTGCTTACTTTCAAGGCATGATAGCCTGCGGCTCGTTGGCCGGTGCTTACTTTCAAGGCATGATAGTCTGCGGCTCGTTGGCCGGTGCTTTCTTTTTCTTTCAAGGCATGATAGCCTGCGGCTCGTTGGCCGGTGCTTTCTTTTGTCTCTTTTTTCCAAAAAATAATACCTCTTTATTGAAGAATCATAAATTTTACACAGAATTTTTTTAGACATTCTCTATGCCAAGAATGCGGCAATTCATACCCTTCACCATTTTTCAGGCGGTATGAAGCTCGTCCCGTCTTCTGGTGAATGATGTATGGTCCTTCCCATTGAGGTTCTAGCTTTTTAGGCTGCTTAACTTCCCGGAGGACTAACTCTTCTAGGGCAAAACTTCGTTCTTTTATCCTTTGGTTGAAATATCGTTCTACCTTGGATTTATCTTTCGCCATCCTAACTGCGGCGGCCATCCTAGTTTCTTCGAGGAGGTCTAGGTGGTTCTGTACCCCTTGATTGTTGACCTCTTCGTCATATGATTCCCATCTTATGGATGGCACCACAATTTCCGCCGGAATGACGGCTTCCAAACCATATGTCGGCCTGTAGGGCGTCACTCCCGTCGGCCCCCTTTCCGTCGTTCTGTACGACCAGAGGACCTGGGTTAACAATTCTGCCCATTTTCCTTTTTTCTCATCGAGTTTCTTTTTTATTGCCCTTACTATCTACCCATTCACATTCTCGACCTGCCCATTTGCTTGTGGGTGTGCTACTGATGCAAATCTTAAGTCGATCTTCCATTCCTCACAGAATTCTCGGAAACTTTCGCAATTGAACTGTGCTCCATTATCAGTTATTATTGCCTTTGGTATGCCAAACCTGCATACCACATATTTCCAGATGAAATCTTGTGACTTCCTAGCTGTGATGGAGATAGTGGGCATTGCCTCGACCCACTTTGTGAAGTAGTCGATGGCAACGTACATGAATTTGAACCTCCCTGGTGAAGCTTCCGGGAATGGCCCCACAATGTCCAACCCCCACATAGCAAAGGGAATCGGGCAGAGAATAGATTTTTGCTCCGCCGGAGGAGTGTGTATCTTGTTTCCATGCTCCTGACACTTGCGACATTTTTGAATATACCCTTTGCAATGTTCTATCATTTTTGGCCAAAAGTATCCGAGTCTCAAGATTTTGTGAGTTCTGGTTCTTTCTCCCTGGTGATTTCCACAGGGCCCATCATGTATTTCTCTTATTAATTTTGCTCCTTCAGTTATGGTAACACACTTCAGTGCTGGTCTTGCGAAAGATCGCTTATACAACTGGTTATCCTCAATGAAAAATGATGTGGTCCGCCTTTTTATTATCCTGGCTTCCTTTTCTTCTTCCGGCAATTTTCCTTGCCGTATGTAATCTATGATTGGAGTCATCCAGGATTCCTCTTTATCACTTGACTCTACTGCCAACACCTGAGTTCCATCTATGCTTGGTGAAGTTCTGATTTCTAGCCATATCTCATTGGGTACCCTTTCAGCCATACTTGCCAATTTTGCTATGGCGTCAGCTACGACATTCTCCTTGCGAGGAAGGTGTTTTAGTTCGCATCTTTGGAAATTTGCTTTTAACTCCTGGACCTTGAGCAAGTATCTCCATAGTTTTTCCTCTTTGACTTCATAGATGTTGTCGTTTTGCCTTGCCACCAACATAGAGTCCGAATATATTTCTAACTCTGTTTAAAAATAGGTTATACTTTCATAAGTTTTATTTCAGACAGGATTTTATAAGAATGAAAGAATAGAGAAGATATCTTTCTATGGAACCTGTCACCCCGAGGGCTGTAGCTACTTCCAAACCCTAGATGAGGGCTTCATATTCGGCTTCATTATTGGTAACATCAAAGTCCAGCCGGAAGGCATAATTCAAGCTTTGCCCATTCGGCGCTTGTACTACTATTCCAGCTCCTGCCCCACTTTTGCATCGAGCTCCGTCGACCAAGATGACATATGGGCTCTGAGTCCGCTTCTCTTCTTTTGCAAAGTTTGTTTCTGTTATGAAGTCTGCCAAGGCTTGGGCCTTAATCGCTGTTCTGGGCAAGAAGTGAATCTCATATTGTGTCAGCTCCACCGTCCAGCTTACCATCCGGCCGGAGGCATTCGGATTGTTCGCAATTTGTTTGAGCGGCCAATTGGTCCTGACAAATATTCGATGCGACTGAAAATAGGGTCGTAATTTTCTTGACGCCACCACCAGTGCAAACAAGATTTTCTCTATATTAGTATACCGTCCTTCTGTTGGGCTCAAGATTTTGCCCGTATAATAGACTGGTATCTCTCTTTTCTCTTTCATGATCAAGACAGCTGCAACTGCCCAATCTGTTGCGGACAAGTAAAGATAGTGATCCTGTCCTGGGGCAGGTACACCCAATTTAGGCAGATCCCGAAGCATTTCCTTGATCTTTTCAAATGCGTCTATACACTTTTGTCCCCACTGGAATTTTCTGTTCTTCCTTAGAATATTGAAGAATGGGATTGATTTTTCCTGAAGTTTAGAACAAAACCTACTTAAAGCTGTGAGCCTTCCGTTTAGGGCTTGGACACCTTTGATATTTCTTGGAGGAGAAAGGCTGAGGATTGCCTGACTTTTTTCTGGGCTTGGACATCTTCAATACCTCGTTGTCCAACAATGAAACCAAGAAACCTCCCATTGGTTACACCAAACACACATTTCTCCGGGTTCAGTTTGATTTGGTATTTGTCCAAGGTGTCGAATGTTTCTTCTAAATCCTTCATGTGTTGCTCTTTTGATGGACTTTTTACAACTATATCATCAACGTAAGCTTCCACATTCTGGGCAATTTGCTGACAAAATACCTTGTCAATCATTCGCTGAAAGGTGGCCCCTGCATTCTTCAGGCCGAAAGGCATTACTTTGTAACAGAATGTTCCGGCTGATGTAATAAAGGACGTCATTTCCGAATCATCTTCTTTCATTTTTATTTGGTTATTGCCGGAGAAAGCATCTATAAAACTTAGCACTGAACTCTGGGCAGTTGAAACCACCAATCTATCTATTGATGGTAGGGGGTAGAAATCTTTAGGACATGCCTTATTTAAATCTGTGAAATCCACACACATTCTCCATTTTCCGTTTGCTTTTTTCACCATGACGACATTAGCCAGCCATCGTGGGTATGCAACCTCCCTGATGAATCCGGCTTTGAGGAGTTTTTGGACCTCTGTTCGTGCGGCCAAATCTCGTTCTTCCCCTATTACCCTTTTTCTTTGCCTGGCCGCCGGATGCTTAGGGTCTACCCTGAGCTCATGCCGGATAACGCTTGGGTCTATACCAGGCATCTCGTCCGTGCTCCAAGCGAATGTTGCCCTTCTTTTTTCCAGGAACCTCATTAAGTGAGTATGTTCTCCACTATCAAACGTAGTTCCTATTTTAAAAAAATTAGAAGGGTCAAATTTTAAATGTACCTCTCTGGGGGAGTCTTGAGTTGTTTGATGTTCCTCTTTTTCTTGCCTTGGCTCCGGGGAAGAAGGTAATTTTCCCTTAAACTCTTTTTGTGACCCCACAGTTTTGACTACCTCCTCGCTAGGAAGACTGTCCATGATGCGAACTTCACACAACCGGGCCATCTTTTGACTTCCCCTTATTGTAACCACCTTTCCGCTTGTGGTTAAATACTTCAGTTTCAAGTGATGAGTACTGTGTATGGCTTTAAAAGCATTGATTCCTGGCCTTCCGAGATACATGTTATATCCGGACAGACCTGGTACAATAAAAGTTGTGAGCTTCTCCGTTCGCCTTTTATCGTTTTGACCGAGGGTCAGAGTGAAATTTATGATGCCGGTAGATGTGGTAGAAACTCCCCCTACAAATCCTCCTAGAACCGCCGAATATGGCTTAATCCGGCTCTCAGGTACCTCTAATTTTTTACCGTTTCAGCTGAGATAGCGTTTGCTCCGGCTCCACTATCAATCAGGATCCCTTCCATCATTCGATCATTTACTTGCGCACGAATGACAAGTGGATTGTTGTGTGGATACAGCACTCCATCTTCATCTTCGTCGGAGAAGAAAATCGGAGGAAAGCCCTCCTTTTTGGCAATCTTCCTTTCGGGAGTTCCTGATGTACTTGGTGAATGTGCCTTTTCCTTTCATTAGGGGTTAGTGGTCCTACCTCCGAAAATAGCCCTGTGAGTTTTCTTAGAGAAAGTTTTGTTAGCCTTCTTTCTTTCTTCTTCTTTTTTTTTGAGAAAGGGTTTTGCTATAAACAAAAATGCGAAAAAATGAAAGTTCTACTCTTCTTATTTCATGGCACGATTTTTAAACAATTCAATCCTATATGCTTGATTTTTTGGAAAAACAACCTATAACCAGCCTTACTTCCAAAGAGGCCCTTTTGTCCAAATGGAAAGAGAAGAAACCTTACTTTCCTTACAGACCTGTTATCATACCCACCGATTTGCCAGGGTTTAGCCTGGGATGGACTTCTTCCTCCTGCCGTCCCTGTGACTGTGAGCCTCGATTTTAAACCCTATCCTATGTGGATTAAGTTGATTGGGATCTAGTCGGGTTTTAGGTCCACTTATAACCTAAGATTAATAACTATGTCATAAAAACAATAATTATTAAAACCTAAGCTAGCTCACTGGAACCTATTATGAGTCGCCACCTAATTTTAACCTAGATCAAATTAGGAAAGGAGAGTTCGGGTTCGGGGGCTTGGTATTCGACTTATTTAGGGTTCAATTACTTTCATTACCCTTCCTAGGTCGTTTTTCCTCTACTTGGTTTATTTACGGCTTATTACGAGTCGTTTTAACCTAAGTGCGCGAGCTTCTGTTTTTTTGTGTTTTTAGCATTTTTTGACAGAAAATTAAAGTGAACTTAAAAGCTACCTAAACTAGGGTTTCGGAGGCAGAATTAGGTCGAATTTTGCTTACGCCCGTAGCCACGGACCCCATGTCCGAGACCACGGACCCCAGTTAACCTAATTATACAGAAGAGTCAAAATTTAAAGGAAAACAAAAATTTGCAAAGTCCGGGGCCACGGACAGGCTGTCCGTGGGCCTAGACATTATTAGAAAACCTAAATTTTGAATTTTTTAAAATCCCGCCGCCGTCCGTGGGCGTCCGGGCTTACGGACAAGGAGTCCGGGACCCCGGACATGACGTCCGTGGTTGCGAACCACCCTCGGACGGCGGCGTTGAGGCTGTTCCCGAAGGTGTTTTGGCTCAAATTTTATGGGTGTGTAGCCTGAAAGATGTACAAGACGTTAGTGATCAAAAGTTTTCAACTTGACTACGAATTAAGGACGAAACTTATTGAACAAGTTAGTGGACAGAAACGCAAACAAACCTTAATTCAGAAGCAAAGAAAAGTCAATTCGAATAGGAATTTCAACCCGAAGCGTATTGTGATCAGTGGAGTTAAAGAATTCGAATTCTAACCTGTTTTGGCTTCGGGATTTGGTTGTTCCTTCACGTCGGGAAACTTCGAACGCGTCGTTGGTAGTCGATCCGGTTCAGCTTCGACCCGAGTTTCTGATTTCTTCTTCCTTGTATGATTAAGGATGGTTTGCGTCTGTTTTTGTGATGTTTTGGTGCTTGGAAGTTCAATAGGAGAAGAAAGGACGAGTTTTTGGTGATTTTGGGGTGATTTCTGCAGTGTTTCGGTATTGATTTGAGGCTTGGAAGTGTAAAAACGTGGGAAGAAGGTTTGTGGCTGTGTTCTCTGACTTTGGAGGTGTTCTTGAGCATGTGAGGTTCTGATTTTATCCAAAAACCTATCCCCTTATATAGACTTTCTTAAAGATAAAGAAAATCTAGTAAAAGTAAGATTTTTTGGTATTTTAATTAAAAGACTTCCCAAAGGAATTTTGCTGTGAAATTTTAACCACATGTCAAGGATGGATATTATGAATTTTCTGAGGTGGAACCGAATTTTTTAAATGTTGGAATATTTTTAAATTGAATTTCTTTTCAGATTCAGTCAGAAATTGCTAGAAAATTATTGGAAACTCAAAAAATCAAAATTCCAACGCCATTATGCTTAGAATGTCATCCTCTATCATGGGTTAAAATATCAAAGCGTTTCAAGCTGATTTGGGCATCCTTTGGAGGAGAGAGAAAGCTTATAGGAGGTCTTAGGAGCCTTTAAAGATTACTAAAACGCCCCTGAAAATGACGAAGTTGTTCCCCATGCCGCGGAACGCGCCGATCGAGCCGGAATCCCTCACTACTTGATTAAAATGCCCCTCACAACACCAGCACCGTAGACCCTAACCCAGGGGGTCAAAATTTTGGGTATAACAGATTGCCCCCCGTCAACTAGACTTTGTAGTGGATGTGAAAAGTCTGGTGATGCTTGAGTGATGCCCCAAAATTTTGGACTTCACGAAATTCTCCATGTTGTGCGAAACCGCGTTGATTGCGTGCAGCTATTCGGAGGCGCTGACTACCTAAGAAACAAAAACGCTGTCGAGCTATTCTAAGGTGCTGACTACCTATAAGTGAAAATGTGTCAAGCTATTCTAAGGCGCTGACTACCTAGGTGACGAAAATGGAATAATGTCAAGCGGTTCTAAGGCGTTGACTACCTATAATACATGAAATGATGCGATGCCAAGCGATTCTAAGGCGTTGACTACCTATAAGTAAAATGAAGTAATGTCAAGCAATTCTAAGGCGTTGACTACCTATAATGATGATATGATGTCAAACTATTCTAAGGTGTTGACTGCCTGTGACAAATGAGGTGATGTCAAGCTATTCTAAGGCGTTGACTACCTATAAGTAAAGTGAAATGAAGTAATGTCAAGCGATTCTAAGGCGTTGACAACCTAAAATGTGGAAATGAGATAATGTCAAGCGATTCTAAGGCGTTGACTACCTATAAGGATGATAACTGGGTGGTATGCAAATGCAAAAATGCTGAAATATTGATGATGCTAATGATGCTGATGATGCTGATGATGTTGATGATGCTGATGATAATGCTGATGATGCTCGGATGCTTCTGGGGACCGAAACCTGTGCCAATGCTCCTGGCTGGACCCAATGTGGACTTATTGCCATCGCCCCCCAAGCCGGTGTGCAGGGATAACTCCTGGTAAAAACCTTGGGGACTTATTGCCTTCGCCCACCATTCGTTGATCCCGAAAATAAGTTGACATCGCAAAAGGAGGATTTATTGCCATCACCTCGCCAACTTTTCTGTCGCCAAGTCTTGTGACGCGCCTGGATAATGCAACTAGGTCTTATGACAAGCCTATATGAATGTGATGAATGCAATGTGTTTGATAAGAGCGGGTAAGCTAAAGGGTAACACTAAGTCTTACTACGAGCCTAAGGGAATGCAACTAGGTCTTACGACGAGCCTAAAGGAAGGATCTAGGTCTATGCGAGCCTAAAAAGGTTATAGGTATTATGGCGAGCCTAAAGGACGGATCTAGGTCTTATGACAAGCCTAAGGGAATGCAACTAGGTCTTATGGCGAGCCTAAAAATGGTTCTAGGTCTTATGGCGAGCCTAAAGGACGGATCTAGGTCTTATGACGAGCCTAAGGGAATGCAACTAGGTCTTATGGCGAGCCTAAAAATGGTTCTAGGTCTTATGGTGAGCCTAAAGGACGGATCTAAGTGAAAGAGAGTCAAGTGTATGATTGGTCCAAAAGAATGTAAAAGGATTAGGGCTCAAGACGGGCCTGTGGGTGTTTGAATGTGGAGGTAGGGCTTAGGACGAGCCTGAGGAAATTTGATGTGGAGGTAGGGCTTAGGACGGGCCTGAGGTGTTTGATGTGGATGTAAGGGCTTATGCCTGTGGTGGGATGGTGGTGCTCAAGCTTTAGGCTTCAATTGGTGTTGTCATGGCAATTGTTGGAACCAACAATTGCCCCCAGTATTTTTCCTTAGGACAACCTGAGCTAGAGTTCATGGCAATTGATCGGAACGATCAATTGCCCACAGTATTTTCTTTGATTAAGCGTGCGAACAAGTCTCATCCTCACAGGGTCGAGGCTTATGCTTTGATGTGGTGCTTCCTAACCTACACTCGACGTGTTTGGTGTCTGCACTCGTTTCTCACTTACGGTCACAACTTCTCAACCATTGAATTTGACATTTGTTAGATTTACGTGTTCAACCTGTTATTTTCACTCGATTGGATACACAACTACTAAGTCGGAAGTCTTTTGAGCTTATAACGTGGCCATGGGGTGTGATGAATGACAATAGGGTTATTGAGGGATGTTTAAGATATGTGGAGCTTTAAGGGTGACCAAAGCTGCAACTTGCACCGTCTCTCGGACTTGTCTTCTTTGCCTTGAAGTCATTTGGCTACTTCGTGATGACTTCGCTTGGGACTTGGAACTTTTGAATTGTTCCTTGCATCTTCTTTCTTTTTTCCGATTTTGGATTTCTTTAAGGCTTTTCAAGTTTGCCTTCTTTGAATCTCCTTTCCCTCGGGGTTCTTGTGTTTCCCGGTTTTGAACTTCGAGAGCTGTTTTTGATGTCAGCTCATTTGGATCCTGTGTCACTTTGGGACCATTTGCGGATCGCTTCGTCATGCTGGTAGCGGTTTCGCTTCTTTGGACTTGTGAAGTTTTTGCTCAAAAGTCGGGCTCCTTGCTTCCTTTGGTCGCCGGGTCAGTTATTCATCATTGGTTGGCTTGTTTGTGGAGCTCGTAGTGTTGTAAAAGAGGTCATACATGAAAAGCTCAGCGGGGGTGCCTAGGACGTAATGTCAGGGTTCATAAGCTTTTGGTTGTGTGGTGTTGCACCTAGGTGCTTCGTCATTCCTGATAGTTGTGTATCCATTCTTTGTTACTTTTTACAAGTTTAAACGTAAATTTACAAATTATCTCCTTCGGTCGGAGCCATGCCGTTTACCTCACCTTTGAATGTGGCCTCTCTGGAGTCGTGAAAAAATGACACGCCCTTTCGCTCTTGGTTTTACCGCTCATGGCACTCTTGCGAAGTGCACACTCAGAGACTTGTTTGCACATTTAAATAAAAGAAATAAACATTATCATTCCTTAACTCAGATTGCCCCCAGTATTGTTGTGGGGTTTTCTTGACTAACCTTAGAGTTCCCAAGTTATTTATGGGGGATGATTGTGTGCGTGACGGCGAGTGGTGATGAGATATTCTTGTGAAGGGGTGATGGGTGATCTTGCAGCAACAAATTTTGGCTTTGTGTATTTGGTGAAATGTTAAGAAAGCGCATGGGATGTATATGATGAAGGTGGTGTTCGTATGCGGAGTGGTGGCCTTGCACAGAGGAGTTGGTGAAAGCAGGGGTTCTACCTTATAACACTCGCAGGTGGGTTCCATAAGACAGCATGCCTTTTTTTGTTTTTTGAAAGATGCACGAATGGATGTATAAATACCAATTCAGACTTTTCATGAGAGCAAAACGAACATTTCTCTTATTAATAGCAGACAAGTGCGACAACAAAATCCCTTATTGTTTAGACTATTACAAAAGGAAAGCAGTGACCAACTAAGCTAATTAAGGAAAAAGAAAAAGAAACTACACCGAACAACTAAGGAAACAAGCAGGGAAACAAAAATGAAGATAACTCCTAGCGATGCTCTGGCATGGAACTTCCGAAAATGCTCCCACGCTTCGAGAACTGAAATCCCTGGTCAATAAAGTCTTGGATCTTATGCTGCAAGGCCCTGCAATGGTCAGTGTCATGACCGGGAAGCTGATGGTAGTGACAGAATTGGTTCAGATCTTTCCCCAATCGAGCAAGTCCTGCCTTCGGGGCCTTTGGTTGTAGCAAACTTCTCCTTCGAAGTTCCTCAAGCGCTTGACTTAGCGTCTGGCCGATATTAGTAAATTGTCTCAGATCACAGTTCTGCTGTGGTGACTCTATTGCTCTAACGTCCCAACGTGGTCCTCCTATCCACCCACTAGTGCCTTCTTCATGTTGCCTAGTCCTTTTTCGGGTGCAACCTTGAATACAAGTTGCTGCCTGGCTGACCACTTCCGGCTTCTCAATAGCTTTCTGGAGTTTTGTAACAAGTTCCTCGACATTTCCCTGTGAACCCTGGGCCCAGATGGGGCCAGCTTCTGTACGATCACGAAGTGAGTTGAGAAATCTGCCCGCTAGTTCGTCCCGAGCTTGACGTTCGGCCTCCAGGAGAGAACCTTTGCCTTCAATTCTTCAATTACAGCAATATAGTTGGACTCCATGGCATCCCTGACAGCACCATGTCTCCGCTCCATGGCAGCCATCTTGGCTTCTAGTTCAGCTTGGCTATTCTCTCTTGCATTAGCGGCTCTATGAAAGTCCGCATCCCGAGAGTTGATCTCGTTTCTCAACTCTTCTACGGCTTCCTCCATGGCTTTTAGCCTAAGCTCTATCTCTGCCATTCTACCCTCTGTTGTAACTGACCTTCCTTTTCCCTCCATGCCTGTGATGACAGTTTACCTGTTTTCAAAATGCAGTCTGTCAGAAAATAAAAGAGGACTGGACTGGAGTTCTGGGCCGGGAAGGAGTACTTGGTAAGATGGTGCTCCAATTTCAAACTTGTTTGGGTCGAGTAACTCTGATTAGGCATAAAAGGTGACACCTAGATCTAGCATTTTGGGCCAAAGCCCGAGTGAAGGTTTTTCCTAAACCGGAATGGGCCTTGAAATGAAGAGGCCTGATGGATTTTCACGGATTGTTTTAGGTGAATTTGTTTTTCACGGGCCTAGAGCTAAGTTGATAAAAAAAAGAGAGAAATCACCTAAGTCTAAATTTTTGGGCCTGAGCCCGAACAATCAATTCATTCAAACCAAACAAGGCCTTTGGGCTGCAAACAATAAAGCCGTAAATTCAGGTTGGGCTAGGTTGAAGTAGGGGGAATTCCTATCGGTTTCTAGGTTGGGTAGTGGGCCGATCATACAAGCAAACAAGGCCCACACAAATTTAACATGTCCTCACCTGATGCTTATCCACTTTGGGTAAGGATCGATCCGGAGAGGTGCTTGGGGCGCGGGCCCAAGTCACCACAAAGGAATAGGGCTTGCACGCTATTCTCTTTGGGCTTCCCCACTTTTTTCAAATCACCTAAAGGTGTGCGTCTACGGTCGGGTCTTTGACTGACCAAACAATGGGCTGGGTAAGGGTACTGCCAGCAAAATGCTTGGGGCTAAGGCCCAGGTATTAAGGAGGTGTGGTTAGACGACACCCTCCTCCTTTCCCCCATTTATTCACATCACCTAAAAGGTATGAGTCCCTGACAGGGGACCCTCAAACGGGTCCTGGGGTGAAACTGGTTTGCATGGACCCTCGCACTCATATGATGCAAAGGTGCAGGAATTAAAGTCCGCCCAAAGGTAAACAAACAATATAGTAAAAGCCATAAATAAACGTTTTCAAGTTAAGCCCTCTTTCTTAAAATTAAACAAGTTAAAATTAAGAATTTTTTTTTGTCCCCAGCAGGGTCGCCAGTCTGTGAGCCTCGATTTTAAACCCTATCCTATGTGGATTAAGTTGATTGGGATCTAGTCGGGTTTTAGGTCCACTTATAACCTAAGATTAATAATTATGTCATAAAAACAATAATTATTAAAACCTAAGCTAGCTCACTGGAACCTATTATGAGTCGCCACCTAATTTTAACCTAGATCAAATTAGGAAAGGAGAGTTCGGGTTCGGGGGCATGATATTCGACTTATTTAGGGTTCAATTACTTTCATTACCCTTCCTAGGTCGTTTTTCCTCTACTTGGTTTATTTACGGCTTATTACGAGTCGTTTTAACCTAAGTGCGCGAGCTTCTGTTTTTTTTGTGTTTTTTGCATTTTTTGACAGAAAATTAAAGTGAACTTAAAAGCTACCTAAACTAGGGTTTCAGAGGCAGAATTAGGTCGAATTTTGCTTACGCCCGTAGCCACGGACCCCATGTCCGAGACCACGGACCCCAGTTAACCTAATTATACAGAAGAGTCGAAATTTAAAGGAAAACAAAAATTTGCAAAGTCCGGGGCCACGGACAGGCTGTCCGTGGGCCCGGACATTATTAGAAAACCTAAATTTTGAATTTTTTAAAATCCCGCCGCCGTCTGTGGGCGTCCGGGCTTACGGACAAGGAGTCCGGGACCCCGGACATGACGTCCGTGGGTGCGGACCGCCCTCGGACGGCGGCGTTGAGGCTGTTCCCGAAGGTGTTTTTGGCTCAAATTTTATGGGTGTGTAGCCTGAAAGATGTACAAGACGTTAGTGATCAAAAGTTTTCAACTTGACTACGAATTAAGGACGAAACTTATTGAACAAGTTAGTGGACAGAAACGCAAACAAACCTTAATTCAGAAGCAAAGAAAAGTCAATTCGAATAGGAATTTCAACCAGAAGCGTATTGTGATCAGTGGAGTTAAAGAATTCGAATTCTAACCTATTTTGGCTTCGGGATTTGGTTGTTCCTTCACGTCGGGAAACTTCGAACGCGTCATTGGTAGCCGATCCAGTTCAGCTTCGACCCGAGTTTCTGATTTCTTCTTGGATGCTTCTGTTTTTGTGATGTTTTGGTGCTTAGAAGTTCAATAGGAGAAGAAAGGATGAGTTTTTGGTGATTTTGTGGTGATTTCTTGCAATGTAAACCGTGGGAAGAAGGTTTGTGGTTGTGTTCTCTGACTTTGGAGGTGTTCTTGAGCATGTGAGGTTCTGATTTTATCAAAAATTTATCCCCTTATATAGACTTTCTTAAAGATAAAGAAAATCTAGTAAAAGTAAGATTTTTTGGTATTTTAATTAAAAGACTTCCCAAAGGAATTTTGCTGTGAAATTTTAACCACATGTCAAGGATGGTTATTGTGAATTTTCTGAGGTGGAACCGAATTTTTTAAATGTTGGAATATTTTTAAATTGAATTTCTTTTCAGATTCAGTCAGAAATTGCTAGAAAATTATTGGAAACTCGAAAAATCAAAATTCCAACGCCATTATGCTTAGAATGTCATCCTCTATCATGGGTTAAAATATCAAAGCGTTTCAAGCTGATTTGGGCATCCTTTGGAGGAGAGAGAAAGCTTATAGGAGGTCTCAGGAGCCTTTAAAGAATACTAAAACACCCGTGAAAATGACGAAGCTGTTCCCCATGCCGCGGAACGCGCCGATCGAGCCGGAATCCCTCACTACTTGATTAAAATGCCCCTCACAACACCAGCACCCTGTAGACCCTAACCCAGGGGGTCAAAATTTTGGGTATAACAATGACACATTCTGGGCGCTGCCCTGCTGACCGCCATACTGTCTTTGCGCTCCGGCTTATTGCTTTCCCTTCTTCTTATTCTCTTCAATGACTCGGAGCTCTTTGGCCAGAGTGGCACAGTTTACGATTCGATGGCTGTGGTTCCCATGGTATTCACAGAATGCAACTGGAATTTCATCCTGTGGCGGCTTTCTTGGCTGAGGGAGGTATTCATCCCTTACTGCAGCAGCGTACTTTCCTGGGTCGATGTAGACAACAGTCCTTGCTCCCTGATGTTGCGGCCCCTGAGAGGAGGATCCGGCAGTTGATTTGTAATAATATGGCTTGTATCTTGATCCTCCTCTTCCGGCATTTCCACCTTGTCCTTCCTTTTTTTCCGATGTTGTTGTATTTTTGAAGCTATCTGCTAGCTCCTTAGCCTTGTTCTCTGCTATCTCAGACTTCAAAAAATCATGGATCATTTCAGCTAATTCCCCATGAGTTTTTGGCACTTTTGTCGCAATCTTTCCAGCAAGTCGAGGTTGGGCCAAGCCATTTCCAAAGGCCTTAATCAAGATTTTTTCATCGATGTCATAGATTTCTGCAACCTTCTTATGGAAACGCTCACTATACTCCTTCACAGTCTCTCCCTTTCGTTGCTTTACGTCCATCAGCTCTATTGTCTCCTTCTTTACCCTCTTGCTTGCGGTGAAATATTGTTGAAATTCCTCGGTCAGCTGTTTGAAGCTGGTGATGGAATGCGGCGGCCTCGTGGAGATCCACCCCAATGCTCTCTTTGAAAGCGTTCCCGGAAATAGGTTGCAGAGAGCGAGGGAACTAATCCCTTGAGTATTCATGGCAAACATGAATTTCTTAATATGTTGGGCGGGGTCTCCTGTCCCAACGTATTTTTCAATCGCCGGAGCAACAAAATGCGGCGGGAGTCTTGCTTTCCTTATATTTTCTGAGAAGGGGTATAAGCTCATGTCTATTTGGTCATCCTCCTCCATTTCCTCTTCGCTGATGACTGAATTGCGCTTCCGATCTTTAGTTTCTTGCTTTCTTGCCCCTTACTGCCTCTGGAATCCTTATTTCTCAACTGTTCTATGGCCTCAGTCATTTCATCTCCCACTTCTTTTTTACTCCTCGTCTCTTTGCATTAATTCCTACTGTAGAGTCTCGTTTCCCTCTACAATCTTCTCGTCAATTGATCTGACTAATCCTTTCAGCATGTCCTCAAGATCTTTCTTGGAGATGCTTCTGGCATCTCCGACTCACTCTACTTCTCCTCAACGCGATCAATACTCTTCGTGGTGCTTTTCGGTGTCTTCTTGGATCTCGGAGCCATTTCTCGTATTCGGATCCTATAAAAGATGTTATTAGTCATTTTAGGATTTCCATTACGAATTGTTACGGATCACTACCCTATTTTTGTGTGGTCTCGTGGTTGCTTCTTGCTGTTCGTATCCCACAGACGGCGCCAAATGAAATAGTATATGCTATCCTAATACAATCCGATCTGATCCTCTATTCTACGTTACCTGGTCTCGATCACAGAATTTCGCAAGAGTAGAGAGAGAGAGAGAGAGAGAGCCTTAGTTAGAGTCGAGTGTAAGTTTGATTGCCAAATGTAGCGCGTGTTACTTAATGGGGGTACATCCCTATTTATAGTATTTTGGGCCTTGGTCCCATGGTGCCAACCTGTATTTTACATGTATAAGTACAGTTTTACCATCTCTTAGTATCTTTGGCTGACCACAGGCGGTCGGTCGTACTGTATTTTACCTTGTCTAAGTCCTATTTTCATCCGGCTGGAGACGGCCGGATGCCCTATGTGCTTCTACTTCCATCTGGCTGAAGCGGCCGGATGCTTTATGCAACTTTATTCTCATCCGGCTAGGCCGGCCGGATGCTCTCCGTGTCTTGTTTTGACTTGGCACCATTTCGTCCCTTCTCAATTAGGATAGGTTATTTACCTCTTCCTTTTCAAGATTTCTTTCTTGTTTTCTTTTGATTGAAAATTAGCAAGGACTTGTTCACTTTTTAACCTTCTAACCAACATACATATAAGGTTAATGAGCATTTAGCATTATACTTAAACTCATGAATAAACCCTAGATTACAATAAGTGCTTTAAAACACTAAAATGGATGTTTACCTTAGAATTTGAATGTGAGCTTGATTAAGAAGTAAGATAGGACTTCTCCTACTCCTTTGAAGATTGATCAAGCTAACTAAAGAGCAAGATAAGGCACCATCAAGAGATGATTCTCGGCCATATATAAAAATGAGCGGAAAAGTGAATTTTCTTTGGCTTTCCTTACCTTGAAGCAAAGGAGAATGGCAAGGTGTAAAAAGATGAATTTTTCCTCCTTTAATGGAGATTATCCATGGCACCGAATTGAAGTTCTTGAAGATTTGAAAAGATAGGAATGTAGAGCTTACTCTAACTACGACAAAGATGGTCTTGGAATTAAATTTGGAGCATGGAGTTGAAAGTTACAAGGAAATGAAGATCAAGAATGGAGAGCTGCTGTAGCAAGAAGGTTTTGGAGCTGGGAGAAGATTAAGAACATGGTGGGAACAAGAGGGAATGAAGAGAATGAGGTGAGAGGGTAAGTTTTGAAGATATTTCCTTAATTAAATAAATAGTCATTATACTTTATTTCTTCTTCTTCTTTCTAGTCGGCTAGCAAGTGGGATGACTCCCCACCATAAAAACCAGCCCCCTTCATTACATACGATATTTTATGGTCTTTGTTGACCATTTAATTAAGCTAAGTTGACTTAAGTCTAAACTAGCACTATTTGAGCACTATTCACAAATTAGTGCACATATTTGAGAAATTTTTGATTTACCATTGATTTAGACTTCCTAATGTGATACTAAGTAGTACACATATTGATTAAGGTGTAATTATGGGCGTTTAGCCACTCAAGACACATTTCCAAGACAATTTTTCAAAAATGTGCTTTAAGACTCCTTAAAGTACATTTTGTGTTTTAACTTGTTGTTGAGCTTGGTTTTCTTTAGTAATTGCTTAAACATGTCCATTAGCATATTAATAAAGTCTTGGTAAGCTCTTTGAGTCTTAACCAAGGTTAACCCAAGCTTAGAGCATGTTTTTGCTCAAATTGTCTTTATGGTACTTTATTGTGTTTTCTATGGTTTAAATTGTTCACTAATGTTTCTAAGGAACTTTTTATCCTTAATATACCATAGTTTAATATTTAAACAACATATCAAGGTTTGGGGTATTTCAATCTACCCCCTTAAAAGAACTTTGTGCCCAAAGTTCACATTTCCCACGCATCATTTAAATTAGAACACGGGGATTACTTGCAGAACAACACTTCAAAACAAACGTACTTTACTTAAAAACCCTCGGACACAAGGTTCGGGTAACATAACATCATTCAGACTCAAAGGTCTGTTACATAATAACATAGACAATGTATTTCAATATATGCCGTACATACATAACGAAATGGCTCTACCCCCCATAAAAGGGGTACGCCCCGTACCCTATACATATGAAAACTAGAGAGTAAACAACGACAGGTACTTCACCCTCTTTCTATCCTCCAACTCCCAAGTGGCCTCCTCGACTTCCTGGTTAGACCAGAGAACCATCACCAGTCCATAATCTGTACCGGAGTCTCCACTGATCACATGGTCGGCTCTAATGTTAGCCTTTCAGGCTGAAGTACATGAGACGGATGAGGCATATATTTCTTCAATTGTGATACATGAAATACATCATTTACCTTGCCCAGCTCAGCAGGCAGATCAAGCTTGTAAGCTACCGGGCCTATCCGCTCTGTCACAACATAAGGCCTCACATATTTTGGGCTCAACTTGCCTTTTTGGCCAAAACGAAACATACCCTTCATGGGGGGAACTCTAAGAAATACCTGGTCGCCCACGACGAACACCAGGTCACGTCAGCGCACATCGGCATATGATTTCTGTCTATCTTGAGCTGCCTTCATGTTAGCTCGTATCTGGTGTACTTCTGCTTGTACTTGCTCTAGATATTCGGGCCCTATAATGATCGCCTCACTCGACTCATCCTAGCATAATGGCGTGCGGCATGGTCTACCGTACAAAGTGTGGAAGGGAGACATCTTGATCGAAGCATGGTAACTATTGTTGTAGCTAAACTCGATTAAGTGCAACTTATCAATCCAGCTGGTCTGAAAGTCAAGTGCACATGCACGTAACATATCTTCGAGCGTCTGGATGGTGCGCTCACTTTGACCATCTGTTTGAGGGTGGAACGCTGTACTTAGCTTCAGCTCGGTACCAAGCGCTTCCCGTGTAGATCTCCAGTACCTCGAGAGGAATCTGGTATCCCTATCAGACACGATAGTCTTCAGTACCCCATGATGCCGTATAATCTCCCGGTCGAAGAGCTCTGCTAGCTTTGCCACTTTCCAAGTGTCCTTCATCGGTATGAATCGGGCCACCTTGGTCAGTCGGTCAACACGACCCATATCATATTCAGACCTCCCCTTGTAGGCGGAAGCCCTACTACGAAGTCCATGGAAATATCATGGAACTTCCACTATGTCACTGGCATTGGCTGCACCATACCGCCAAGCCGTCGGTGCTCAAACTTGACTTTCTGACAAGTAAGACACCTTACAACATAGTCATTCACATCCTTTTTCATTCCAGTCCACCACAAATATCTCTTCATACCCTTATACATCTTTGAAGCTCTGGGGTGAATCGAAGTAGTAGAACAATGAGATTCACTCAGTATGCGCTCTTTCAGCTCGGCGCTACTTCTCGGAATACATAGTCGGCCATTCAGCCTAATCAGGTCATCATCGTGAAGTCGGAAGTCATACTTCTGACTCTCGAATATGCCATCAACTAGCTTCTGCCTAATCTCTTGCATGTACTGATCCGACATCTGAGCACTCCGCACCTCTTCAACCAAGCTAGAGTGAGAGACTAGCGAATGGAGAGAGTGTGCTCGGCGACTCAATGCGTCAGCTACCATATTTGCTTTACCTTCTTTGTACTGAAGGTTGATGTCGTAGTTGTTTAGGAACTCGACCCACCTTCTTTGCCTCATGTACAACTCTTTCTGAGTGAACAGGTACTTCAAGCTCTTGTGATCTGAAAAAATTGTCACGCTTACCCCATACAAATGATGTCACCATATCTTCAAGGCGAAGACAATGGCACCCAATTCTAAATTGTGGGTAGGGTAGTTCTCTTCTTGCTTCTTCTGCTTTCGGGAGGCGTATGCCATAACCTTCCCGTGCTGCATCAACACACAACCCATACCTTTGCCTAATGCGTCACAGGAGACCTCAAAACCATCTGTATCGTCTGGTATTGTCAGCACTGGTGCAGAGGTCAGAGCATCCTTGAGACTCTAGAAAGAACTCTCACAGTCATCTGTCCACTCGAATGCTCTATCCTTCTTCATCAAGGAAGTCATCGGCTTCGAGACACTGGAGAAGTTCTTCATAAATCTCCTATAATATCCTGCTAGACTGAGGAAGCTCCGGATGTCAGTAACCGTCTTCGGCCTAGGCCAGTGCGCACTGCATCTATCTTGGCCTGATCAACAGCAATTCTAGCCTCGGAAATAACGTGACCAAGAAAAGAAACTTGGTTCTACCAGAATTCACACTTGGAGAATTTTGCATACAATTGGTTTTCTCTTAACGTTTGCAACACACTTCTTCAGTGGCTTTCATGCTCACCCTTCGACTTTGAATATACAAGAATATCGTCGATGAAGACTACCACTGAGTTGTCCAACTGATCTCGGCACAAGCGGTTCATTAAGTCCATGAACTTTGCCGGTGCACTAGATAGACCAAACGGCATGATCGTGAACTCGTAGTGACCATATCTGGTTCAGAACACGGTCTTCTCAATGTCACCCTCTCGAATAGCAATCTGGTGGGAACCCAATCGCAAGTCGATCTTGAAGAATACAGATGCTCCTTTCAATTGGTCGAACAGATCATCGATACATGGTAAAGGATAACAGTTCTTCACCGTAACAGCATTAAGCTCTCTGTAGTCGATGCAGAGACAGAGACTACCATCCTACTTCTTCACGAAGAGGACCGGCGCTCCCCATGGTGAAACGCTCGGGTGTATGAATCCCTTGTCGAGTAGGTCTCGCAGCTGCTCTTTGAGCTCTGTCATCTCAGCTGGAGCCATACGGTAGGGCGCCTTCGCTATTGGTTTGGTACCCAGCACCAATTCAATTTCAAACTACACTGCCCGTGCTGGCGGCATGCCCGGCAGATCCTTAGGAAAGACATCAGGAAACTCTGACACTACCGGCACATCTGGGCTAAACTCTGGATCTCTCTCTATATCCTGGACATAGCAGACGTACACATCATTCTTTTGTCGTAGCTCACAATACATACCCATGACAGTGATGATTTGAGTCGAAGGCTCCCTGGGCCTCTGGCGGTATGAAATGGTAACCCCAATCGGACTCCGAAGAAGCAGACGATGCTCAGCACATATGATTCAACCCTTGTACCACTCCAACCAGTTCATCCCCACAATTACATCGAATCCGAGCCACTTGAACTCTATCATGTCAATGGGAAACTCTTCATCTTTAATTCGGACAGTGGCATCTCGGTAGTAGCGGGTACACTTGATCCGCTCTTTCAATGGGAGAGGGACTAGAAAGTTAGGCATCTCTTCACTGTCTAACCCCAGCCTCTTCACAAATGAAAGCGAGATAAACGTGTGTAAGGCTCCAAAGTCGAACAAGATCGATGCGCCCATGCCATAACTGGGAAGGTACCGGTGAGGATAGTGCCGCTCTTGCCGGCTTCCGCCTCAGTACACACACTCAGTGTACCTCCCGTTCCAAGTGCACAGCCTAATTTAGTTCAAAAACTTTATAAGTACAACGGTAACAACACGATTGATACACTAAAAAACAACACCGTTTTATTCATTAACACACTCTTTACACCATAAGGCGGTTTACATTGTGTCAACATAGCTAAATATATAGCATCCTTATCATACAACTGGTTTCACACATTACATGGTTACACATGGCTTTAGAATTGCCTAAATGTCAAATTCAAACGTCCGGGTTTCATGTGTGTGGCATTGATTACTGTCGGAGGTGTCGTATTCAATTTGATCTTCTTGATACCGTGATATAGCATCCTCGACTGCCCACCCATGATCAACACTGTTATACCCAAAATTTTGACCCCCTGGTTAAGGTCTACAAGGTTGTGAGAGCCATCTCCATCAAACAGTAAGAGACTCCGGCCCGATCGGCGTGTTCCAGGGCCTGAGGAGCAGCTTCGTCATGTTCAGGGGCGTTTTCGTAATTTTTAAGGCTTCTGAGTTCTCCTATAGGCTTTCTCTTCTCCTCCAAAGGGTGCCCAAATCAGCTCGGAATGCTTTGATATTTTAACCCCATGATAGAGGATGACATTTTAAGCATAATGGCGTTGGAATTTTGATTTTCGAATTTCCAAATTTTCTAGCAATTCTGATTGAATCTGACGAGAAATTCAATTTAAAAAAAATGCTCCAGCATTTAAAAAATTCGTTCCACCTCAGAAAATTCATAATATCCATTCTTGACATGTGGTTAAAATTTCATAGCAAAATTCCTTTGGGAAGTTACTCAGTTAAAATATCGAAAAATCTTACTTTTATAGATTCTCTTATCTTTAAGGAAGCATATAAGGGGATAGGTTTTTGGATAAATCAGAACCTCACATACTGAAGAACCCTAGAGAGTCAGAAAAACACGGCTCCTCTCCTCTCTCACGTTTTCCAACACCCGGCCACCCAAATTGTCATACTGAAAAATCCCCTGAGACTCACCATCTAGAACACGTTTTCAATCCCCAAAGCACCAATAATCATCAAAACTCACAAAAAAACACTCTAAAACGCGAAGGCGAACAGCAAGAACAACCAACAACCAGAGCTTGGTGCGTCGAAATCCTCTCGGGTCTGCCATCAACGGAGCACTCGACGAATCACGGTGTGAAGAAACGTTGTGAATCGAAGGTAAAACAGGTAGAAACTCCACTTCCCTGATTCACCACGGTATTATCTGTCTCGCCTCAAAATTTGGGCCAAACTAACCTTCGTACGCTTCTGTATTGCTGTTTATTCAAGCTTCTGTCCAATAACTTGTTTACCAAGTTTCGTGCATAATTGAATTCAAATTGAGAACTTTAGACCACTAACGTATTGTACATCTTTCAGGCTACGACCATAAATTTGAGCCGAAACACCTTCGGAAACAGCCTCAAAGCCGCCGTCCGAGGGCTGTCCGCACCCAACGGATGTCGTGTCGGGGTCCCGGACTCCCTGGTAGCTCGGACACCAAGGGACGGCGGCGGTATTTTAAAAATTCAAAAATTTAGGTTTTTCTAATAATGTCCGGCCCACGGACATCCTGTCCGTGGCCCGGACTTTGCAAATTTTTGTTTTCCTTTAATTTCGACTTTTCTGTATATTTAGGTTAACGGGGTCCGTGGTCTCGGACGTTGGGTCCGTGGCTACGGACGTAAGCAAAATTGACCTAATCTGCCTCGAAACCCTAGTTTAGGTGGCTTTTAATTTCACTTTAATTCTCTGTCAAAAAATGTTAACAACAAAAAAAAAAAACAGAAGCTCGCGCACTTAGGTTTAAAACAACTCGTATAAAGCCTAAATAAACTAAGTAGAGGAAAAACGACTAGGAGGGGTAATGAAAGTAATTGAACCCTAAATAAGTCGAATATCAAAGCCCCCGAACCCGAACTCTCCTTTCCTAATTTAATCTAGGTCAAAATTAGGTGGCGACTCATAATAGGTTCCAGTGAGCTAGCTTGGTTTTAATAATTATTGTTTTTATGAATAGTTATTAATCTTTAGGTTATAAGTGGACCTAAAACCCGACTAGATCCCAATCAACTTAATCCACATAGGATAGGGTTTAAAATCGAGGCTCATAGAGGCGACCTGATTGGGACTAAACTTCTTAATATTAACTTGTTAATTTTAAGAAAGAGGGCTTAACTCGAAAAATGTTTATTTATGGCTTTATTACTTGTTTGTTTACTTTTTGTGCGCACTTAATTTCTGCACCTTTGCATCATATGAGAGCGAGGGTCCACCTAAACCGATTTCATCCCGGGACCCGTTTGAGGGTCCCCTGTCAGGGACTCACACCTTTTAGGTGATGTGAATAAGCGGGGGAAAAGAGGAGGATGTCGTAAAACCCCCCTTAATACCTGGGCCTTAGCCCCAAGCGTTTTCCTGGCAGTGTCCTTACCTAGCCCATTGTTTGGTCAGTCAAAGACCCGATCGTAGACGCACACCCTCAGGTGATGTGAAAAAAGTGGGGAAGCCCAAAGAGAATAGCGTGCAAGCCCTATTCCTTTGTGGCGACCTGGGCCCATGCCCCAAGCACCTCTCCGGATCGATCCATACCCGGTTGATTTAAACATCTAGTGAGGACATGTTGAATTGTGTGGGCCTTGTTTCTTGTATGTCAGCCCACTACCCAGCCTAGAGATTGATAGGAATTTTCCTACATCAACTAGCCCAACGATTGACGCTTATTGTTTGCGGCCCGGAGGCCTGTTTGTTTAACATGTGAGTCGTTTGGGCTCGGCCCAAAAGTTAGACTTAGGTGATTTCTCTTCTGGCCCAATTTGAATTATCCAATTAGTTTTAGGCCCATAAAAAAGGAAATCCACCTGAGCTTGAAATAACTCACAAGTCCTGAAAATAAGATCTTTTTTCGGCTTAGCAACCATCTTCTCTGGCCCAAAGAAAGTTAGGCCCATTTGTGATTTAGGGACCATTCCAGCCCATGTGCTTTACTCTAGGCCCAAACGCACTCCAGCCTAAGGGCTCATTTTAGTCTAGGTAGACTTTTTATCCGGGCCCTAGCCCAAAACCCTAGATCTAGGTGTCACCTCTCAAGCCCAATCAAAGCCATCTATTCAGGTTTCAGTCCAAATTCCAATTCGCAGTCTGAAAATACTCCGGCCCAAACACCTCATTTTCTGGGTATCTTAGCCCATTTGCATTCAGTCCAAGCCTGTTCCGGTGAAGTGTCATTCTCACCTTAGTTCATTCAGCCCACTTCCTCTTGTTAGCTAATAATGGACGCCTTGGAAACAGGTAGGCCCGAATCACAAGCATGGCAGAAGGAGGAAGTCCAATCAATACGGATGCCCAGTTAGCCGTAGAATTCAATGGGATGCTGAAAAAGATTGAGCGCATGGAGAAGGCCAACAAGCCAGCCGGTTTCGACTACTTTTCCACTGGACTGTATCCCGAGGTTGATCTCCCTCCAAAGTTGAAATTGCCAACACTTCCTCTATACAAAGGTTCCTCCGACCCACAGCTTCATTTGGCAATGTTCGATAGAGAAATGTCTATCCTTATGCTGAGCGATATGCAGAAGGCCAAGGTGTTTGCTCGCTATCTTGATGAGACTCCTCAGCGTTGGTACATAACTCGAAGGATGAATACCAAGACCTACGAGGAGGTCTGTGAAGCTTTTTTGCATCATTTTGGGTACGCCAGGAGTTTCGGAGTCACCAGGGCTGATCTTGCAAGCACACGACAAACAAAAGGTGAATCAATGTCCGACTTCATCAGGCGTTGGAGGATGAAGGCAGCCGCTATGCTCACAAAGATGGACGAACAGGAGCAAATCCGAACGGTAATTGAGAATATGCAGAAGCAATACAATGACAAGCTGAAATTCACATACTTTCCTAATTTCGACTTACTGATGGGACAAGTTGGTGTCCTAGAGGAATTGGTCCATAAGGGAGAATTAAAGCTTGGGGACTCAGAAAACACCGGGAATGGTTCAAGGACAGCAGCTTGCATCCAAAAGAGAACCAGGCAGCATGAGGTAAACACCGTTCGACGGTTAAAGGAGTCAGGTAGGGCCATTGGAGCATCAGAGCCACCTAGAAAGAAACTCCGTCAGAGAGAGTTCACAGACATTGGCCAACCGTTGAGCCAGGCTTTAAAAAGGCTCCTGGAGCGAAACATACTACAACCTCTCACCCCCCGGCCTGGGGTCCCTCAGAAAGGAAGGAATCTAAGTCAGTTTTGCCAGTACCACCAATTACCCGGTCACGACACTGATGATTGCAAGGCTTTGAGGCACACGATCCAGGACCTCTTTGACCAAGGATTTCAATGCGACGGTATTTAGGAGAATGTTTTTGTTAGAAATCACTTTAAATTCACAGTTCTTAGTTTAGACTTTAGAATATTTCGTTTCCATTCTGTTTTCCTTTTTAGTATACTTTGAGTAGCTTTTCGATGTATGTACTCAGTATTGTTCAATTTATTTGCCATTAATAAAGCTTCTTCATCCTTCACATCTTTAAGAAAGTCATGTACAAATGTTTCATAATAAAATGCTTTTTCTCTAACAAAACAAAAAAATGGTTTGAGTATGTCTTCTGATAAAGGCACATGAAACAATCATCTTCTGGCAATAGAACAAGACGAGTCGTCTTTTTGCTTCCAAAAGGGTGAACATGTCCGTCCAAACACTGTCACAAAACATCCAAAACAATCCACAAAGCGGTCCAAACTCTACATCTGTTTAAGTGTTGTCATAAACCCCTAATCGATACTGGGGGCAATCTGAGCTCGGGATCGCCGCCTTTAATCTTTCGTTTAAGCGTGCGAACTAGTCTCTGAGTGAAATTCACGAGAGTGTCTTGAGCGGAAAAACCATGAGTGAACGAGCGTGTCATTTTTACATGACTCTAGTGAGACCACATTCAAAGGTAAGGTAAACGGCATAACTCCAACCGAAGGAGATATTTTGTAAATTTACGCTTAGACCTTTGAAAAGTAACAATGAACGGATACACAACTATTAGGGATGACGAAGCACCTAGGTACAGCACCACACAGCCAAAAAGCTTGTGAACCCTGACATTACACCCTAGGCACCCCCGCTGAGCCTTTCATGTATGACCTCTTTTACAACACTACAAGCTCCACAAATAAGCCAGCCAATGATGAATAACCGATCCGGTGACCAAAGGAAGCAAGGAGCCCCGACTTCCGAACAACAACTTCACAAGTCCAAGGAAGCGAAACTGCTACCAGCATGACGAAACGATCCGCAAATGGTCCCAAAGTGACACAGGATCCAAGTGAGCTCACATGGAAAAAATAGCTCTCAAAGTTCAAAACCGGGAAACACAAGAACCCCGAAGAAAAAGAGATTCAAAGAAAGGCAAACCTGAAAAGCCTCAAAGAAGTCCAAAATTGGAAGAAAGAGAGAAGGTGCAAGGAACAATTCAAAAGTCCCATGTTCCAAGCTCACAAGCGAAGTCAACACGAAGTAGCCAAACGACTTCAAGACAAGGAAGATGAATCTGAGAGAAGACGCAAGTTGCAGCTTTGGTCACCCATTTAAGCTCCATATACCTCAAATATCCCTCCATGGTCCTGTTGTCTTTCATCACACCCTATGGCCACGTTATAAGCTTTAAAGACTTCGGACTTGATAGTTGTGTGTCCAATCACGTGAAAGTAACAGATCAAATGCGTAAATCCATCAAATATCGAATTCAATGGTCTAGAAGTTATGACCATGAGCGAGAAATGAGTGCAAACGCCAACCACGTCGAGTGTAGGTTAGGAAGCACCACATCAAAGCATAAGCCTCGACCCTGTGAGGATGAGACTTGTTCGCACGTTTAATCAAAGAAAATACTGGGGGCAATCGATCGTTCTGATCGATTGCCATGAATTCTAGCTCAGATTGTCTTAAAATACTGGGGGCAATTGTTAGTTCCAACAATTGCTATGAAGCACCAATCAAACAAAGCACCACCATCACACAACGGCCCCATATAAGCCTTTACCTCCACATCATACCACACAGGCCCACATGAGCCCTTACCTCCACATAAATTCCATGGCCCTTCATAAGCCTTGGTCACCACTCAAGACATCTCCACGTCAAACATCACACCACACCAGTGGCATGTTCATCTCCTAGGAGATAAATTACGAATCTGAAATCTTTAGTCAGGAAACGATAATTTCACTTTCCTTTTCAGTAGACAGAATTTTCTTTAAATATTGCCATGTTTGCACCTCTTTCAGCAACTTCTTGTCCTGGACAATTTTCCATCAAACACTTCGGTTTCATAAATCTCATCATGGCCATGTTTGGCATATTTCTAGCAATTTCTTACTTTGGACAATTTTCAGTCTTTTCAAGCACTTCAATTTCATTTTGCAATACCCACGTAAACCTCTTCATTTTCATGTTTGGAACTTTGACAATTTGCTTTTTGCCACAATCATTTGCATAAAACATACTTCACATCTTTGCATCATCAAACATACTGCATTCGTCAATTAGCCTAGTTAAGAGTAGAACGGATCTCGGTCTCCATAAGCAACCGAGTGAAACGGATCTCAGTCTCCATAAGCAACTGAGTTAGACGGATCTCGGTCTCCATAAGCAACCGAGTAGAACGGATCTCAGTCTCCATAAGCAACTGAGTTAGATGGATCTCGGTCTCCATAAGCAACCGAGTAGAACGGATCTCAGTCTCCATAAGCAACTGAGTTAGACGGGTCTCGGTCTCCATAAGCAACCGAGTAGAATGGATCTCAGTCTCCATAAGCGACTGAGTTAGATGGATCTCGGTCTCCATAAGCAACCGAGTAGAAGGTCTCGGTCTCCATAAGCAACCGAGCAGAACGGATCTCAGTCTCCATAAGCAACTGAGTTAGATGGATCTCGGTCTCCATAAGCAACCGAGTTAGGTGGGTCTCGGTCTCCATAAGCAACCGAGCAGAACGGATCTCAGTCTCCATAAGCAACTGAGTTAGATGGATCTCGGTCTCCATAAGCAACCGAGTTAGGTGGGTCTCGGTCTCCATAAGCAACCGAGTTAGGATGGGTTTCACCTCCAAACCTTAGGCACACATAAGTCCTATCACCACAAAAAAAAAACAACCTTAGGCACCCATAAGACCTACCCTACATTCAACCATTTCAGGCACCCATAAGACCTACCTACATTCACCATTCATTCATCTCACTTTAGGCTCGTCATAAGACCTAGAATCATCCCTTTAGGCTCGTAGTAAGACCTAGCACCACTCCCTAGTTTACCTGCTTCCATTAAAAACATTGCATCATTTTCACCATTTTAGGTAGTCAACGCTTTAGAATAGCTTGACATCATTTTCATCACTTTAGGTAGTCACACCTTAGAATAGCTTGACATCATTTTCATCACTTTAGGTAGTCCCTTAGAATAGCTTGACATCATTTTCATCACTTTAGGTAGTCACGCCTTAGAATAGCTTGACATCATTTTCATCACTTTAGGTAGTCAGCGCCTTAGAATAGCTTGACATCATTTCATCACTTTAGGTAGTCAGCGCCTTAGAATAGCTCGACAGCATGTCATCATTTCAGGTAGTCAACACCTTAGAATAGCAGACATCGTATCATCCTTATAGGTAGTCGGCACCTTAGAATAGTCTGACATTACTTCACTATTACCTTTAGGAAGTCAGCGCCTTAGAATAGCTCGACAATGTTTTGTAGCTTAGGTAGTCAGCGCCTTAGAATAGCTCGACAGCATATCATCATTTTAGGTAGTCAACGCCTTAGAATAGCTTGACATTGTATCATCCTTATAGGTAGTCGGCACCTTAGAATAGTCTGACATTACCTCATTATTACCTCTAGGTAGTCAGCGCCTTAGAAAAGCTCGACAATGCTTTGTAGCTTAGGTAGTCAGCGCCTCCGAATTGCTGGGCATCGTTAACCCGGTTTCACACAACGTGGAGGATTCTGTGGAGTCCAAAATTTTAGGGCACCACTCAAGCATCAACCAGACTTTTCACATTCGTTACAAAGTCCAGTTGACGGGGGGCAATCTGTTATACCCAAAATTTTGACCCCCTGGTTAAGGTCTACAAGGTTGTGAGAGCCATCTCCATCAAACAGTAAGAGACTCCGGCCCGATCGGCGTGTTCCAGGGCCTGAGGAGCAGCTTCGTCATTGTCAGGGGCGTTTTCGTAATTTTTAAGGCTTCTGAGTTCTCCTATAGGCTTTCTCTCTCCTCCAAAGGGTGCCCAAATCAGCTCGGGATGCTTTAATATTTTAACCCATGATAGAGGATGACATTTTAAGCATAATGGCGTTGGAATTTTGATTTTTCGAATTTCCAATAATTTTCTAGCAATTTCTGATTGAATCTGACGAGAAATTCAATTTAAAAATGCTCCAGCATTTAAAAAATTCGTTTCCACCTCAGAAAATTCATAATATCCCATGACATGTGGTTAAAATTTCATAGCAAAATTCCTTTGGGAAGTTACTCAGTTAAAATATCGAAAAATCTTACTTTTACTAGATTCTCTTTATCTTTAAGGAAGTCTATATAAGGGGATAGGTTTTTGGATAAAATCAGAACCTCACATACTGAAGAACCCTAGAGAGTCAGAAAACACGGCCTCCTCTCTCTCTCTCACGTTTTCCAACACCCGGCCACCCAAATCATACTGAAAAATCCCCCGAAATCACCATCTAAACACGTTTTCCAATCCCCAAAGCACCAATAATCATCAAAACCTCACAAAAACACCTCTAAAACGCGAAGAACAGCAAGAACAACCAAAACCAGAAGCTTGGGTCGAAATCCTCTCGGGTCTGCCATCAACGGAGCACTCGATGAATCCCGGTGTGAAGAAACGTTGTGAATCCGAAGGTAAAACAGGTAGAAACTCCACTTCCCTGATTCACCACGGTATTATCTGTCTCGCCTCAAAATTTGGGCTCAAACTAACCTTCGTACGCTTCTGTATTGCTGTTTATTCAAGCTTCTGTCCAATAACTTGTTTACCAAGTTTCGTGCATAATTCGAATTCAAATTGAGAACTTTCGACCACTAACGTATTGTACATCTTTCAGGCTACGCACCCATAAATTTTGAGCCGAAAACACCTTCGGAACAGCCTCAAAGCCGCCGTCCGAGGGCTGTCCGCACCCACGGACGTCGTGTCCGGGGTCCCGGACTCCCTGTCCGTAAGCTCGGACACCCACGGACGGCGGCGGGATTTTAAAAATTCAAAATTTAGGTTTTTCTAATAATGTCCGGGCCACGGACATCCTGTCCGTGGCCCCGGACTTTGCAAATTTTTGTTTTCCTTTAATTTCGACTTTTCTGTATATTTAGGTTAACTGGGGTCCGTGGTCTCGGACGTTTGGTCCGTGGCTACGGACGTAAGCAAAATTTGACCTAATTCTGCCTCCGAAACCCTAGTTTAGGTAGCTTTTAATTTCACTTTAATTCTCTGTCAAAAAATGTTAAAAACAAAAAAAAAAAACAGAAGCTCGCGCACTTAGGTTAAAACAACTCGTAATAAGCCGTAAATAAACTAAGTAGAGGAAAACGACCTAGGAGGGGTAATGAAAGTAATTGAACCCTAAATAAGTCGAATATCAAGCCCCCGAACCCGAACTCTCCTTTCCTAATTTAATCTAGGTCAAAATTAGGTGGCGACTCATAATAGGTTCCAGTGAGCTAGCTTAGGTTTTAATAATTATTGTTTTTATGACATAGTTATTAATCTTAGGTTATAAGTGGACCTAAAACCCGACTAGATCCCAATCAACTTAATCCACATAGGATAGGGTTTAAAATCGAGGCTCACAAACACATCTCCTGACTTTAACACCAACATCTTTATGAGATCAGTATGCTTCTGCTCACCATACACAAATACTGCGGTATCACCAATGGACCAAGACACCACGGGTACTCCCTTACTCAGAGACTCGGGTGTTTCGTCCTTATCTTGGTGTAAACCCAACCGTCCACCTTTTTGGTAGTAGGTAACAATACACAAATCTGCTTCAACACTCAGAATTGGATCCGATTCAACTTGCTGAGTAACTCCCACGGCCTGATTAATGACCGCAAGGAACTCCTCAGGTATCCCTGGTATTGTTGCTCCATCTTCTACTCGCATGTCCTGATATGTGTTGGTGTAGGGATTCCAGTCCTTACCCATGCACATCATCTTCAACTTCATTTCCGATCCACTTGGGTACTCTGGTGTGTAGAAACCTCCAGGTGCTCCTCCTAGTTCGTCACATCATCGGATGATGTGGAATTGTGCTTCGGGTGTCAGGTATCCATTTAATAATATCATACCGGTTGGATAACCTGACATTGCTCCATCGGGAATTCGGTGATGCTGATAATGGTTTCTTCGGGGGTTGGTGTGGGAGGGATTGGATAACAAATATTGAAGGTTCCTAAGGTTTATAATTATCTAACTTTGGTGAATTATACATTATACTTTAACTCATTGCTTATGTAGTTGTACATTCAGACTTACTAACATTCATGCATGAAATGTGGTAAGCAATCATTTACTTCACTCAACAGTTTAAGTAGTACCTGGTCTAGAAGAGGGTCCAGCTCCCTCAGACCGATCTACCACATTCAGGGTGGCCTTGCCAGCTCCCGACACTTTCCCCTTCTGGGAGTTAGGGTTCCCCTGATTAGAGGAAGGCTGAAAAGTCGCCTTCGGGCCTTCAGTGGTCGCGGCGGCCTTTCCCTTCCATTGCCCCTTAGGCCTGTAGTTTCCGTCGTTGGGGTTCTGGTAGCACTCGAAGTCTCGGTGCCCCATCTTTTTTCAGTAGTGGCACTGCACATCATTCCCTTTGGCCCTTGCTCGAAGCCTTGCGCTTGTGTGCGTTCTCCTCGTCTCTCAGTCGGATGGTGATTTTGACCTTAACAGCGGCATGATATCACTCCTGTAGCTTAGGGTGTTAGTTATGCCCCGCAAATCATATACACATTCATACTTATTCACTATATACACTTATTCACATCAAGCGGTATTCTAATTACCTGCAAGGTGTTATATTCGGCTGGCCCCATCCCATAGCGTAGGCGGTGGCTGAGTCCGTTGTAAAAACGGTTTACCCGAACCAAGTTTGAGTAACCCAAGTCTGGTAACAGGTGGATAAGGTCGTTGAAGGCAGTGTAGTAGTCATCAACCAATATCATGTCCCCCTGCCTTACACTATCCAACTCCAGGCACTTAGCCTCTTGTACATGAACCGGGTTGTACTTGGCTCGCAGCAGAGCTGTGTACTCCCTCCAACCAAAAGCAGGATCCGCGCTTTTGTCTTCCCGCACTAGCTTCCACCAACTCCTTGCCGAACCCTTCAGGTAGTAAGCGACAAGACGAACCTTGGCACCAGTAGGAACATCCAAGGTTTCTTAGGCGGTCTCCAACTCGGAGATGTACACCTCCAGCTTACTAGGGTCGGTCTCCCCTTGAAACGACGGTGGTCTCAGATCTGCCAATGCCTTGACCCAGTTGGTCTCGCGTGGCTGTGGTTGCGGTTGTGGACCTTGTTGGTCCGGACCGCCCTGCTGCTGCTGCCCTTGTTTCATCGCTGCGACTAACTGTGGAACCATTTGGGCTACGACGGCCGCCATTGCGTCGGCCATCACTTGTGCCATAGGGTTTTCCCCCGGGTCTCCCGTACCGCGCCCGCGGCCTCTTCCACGTGGTCGGCCTACCATCTGAGTTCACATGAACATACATTAGCATTGTGCTTACAAACTTATCGGTTCCAACGGTTGTAATGTCCTTCCAACGACAAGGTAAATCCACACTTAGTTAGTGGTTAACCTTTCCATAACTGTTCACTCACACATCTATCCTTAGATTTCCTAACTCGGTATGTTCCTAAGCTCGGTATTCCGGTCATCAGAGATACTTCGCTTGATACCACTTTTTGTAACACCCCAACTTAAAACTTAACAATAAACAGTAACAGCAGCGGAAAACCATAACTTAACATTTAAAAAAAAACGGGTAGGTGCTACACGCCGTTAGCCACCCACGTGGCTAACAAGGCTGAATATGCATAATTGTACCGGTTTGATGGACACAGACTCCCGAGCATTAGTTACTAACATCTACACACTTACAACCAACCATACTGAGTGTATATATAAAAACATCATTTCAGTCTAACTCAAACAACTGTATACACATCCACGAGTGCACAGGTGCAACTCGGTCCACTATCCAAAAGCTAACAAAAGTATTCATTGTACTTTGAATCTAAAGCCACTCCGCTTCTTCGATCCTCATCCTGCGAAATAAAATATAGTGCCCCAAAGGGGCTCAGTAACCCATGGCTCGTATGATTAACATGCATCCCGTTGGCTACCGGGGTACACGCAACTAATTTTCATGATAACATGGCATTCATTTAACATACAACATATTTAAGCATAGCAACATCAACACATAACACAACAGGAATGATTCACTTTAGGAAATGAACCAAACATTAGTTAGCCAAACTTGGTAAGCCTAGAGATTGATTTCAATCTCATGTTAAGCTTGTCACATAACCCGTTCCCGTTCTATTTGTCGAACGTTAACTCTTCCCAAAGATGTGCTGGATATAGTGACCCATTCACACCTTATACATAATCCCCCTAGCACGATCAAAAGTCAGGTAGGTAAGCGTTTTAGTAGGCTCATGGGTGAGTGTATTCCAAGAAGGAAAAACAACCAATAACATAGAGAGAGTCGAATCTGATTCAGATACCGACACTCGAACATACACGCGCGACTGGAACTTCCGGTTTCCTCAACCCCCAGTTATACTCTTGTTAATAGTCCCATTATTGGAACTTAACTCATTAATTCACAATGTAAGTGTTAGGCCCAGCTAGGCATACAAGGGAGATGGGATGCACCCAAACAACACAACCATAACCAAAGAATGGATAGCCGTAGTTAGAGTGTTCCGTAAGTTGAAACGTTAAAACTGAATACCGCACTCTTACGTAATCTAACTTGGTTAACTAATGGGTTAGCACATAATCGAGGTTAACGGTATCGAAAATACACACGCACATTAATAACAATGACTGTAAACTCGTATCATAATTTAAGTCTTACAAGGTCATAAACATTCAGAAAACAAACAAACACACAAGCCAGTGTAAACCGGTAGCAAACTGACTGCAAGAAAACCATACCTTGGTCCCTGCTGCATTTGTTGACCACTCAATACAGCTCCTATATATAATTAGTAACGTCGGTTAATTATCGTATTCGATTCCCGATTAACTAAGTATTTTACATGCTTGTATGACATGCTTTCACATTCAAACTTCCACTTGTTTACCCTCATTACACTCATTAGGGTTTACTACTTAAACCATATATCTTTTACGTTTTATTTTTAAGTAAGTATGGGCGACCGACCCAACCCCCTAGGTCGGTCCATTCCAGAAACATTCTGGTTCACTAACTTTTGCCTGACCGACCCAAACTCAAACTGACCGACCTAAAACCCTCTAGGTCGGTCCGTTCCAGAAAACTTTTCCGCTAGCTTATTACAGTCTGACCGACCCAGCCAGGGTCCGTCCCCTAGGTCGGTCGACTGCAGAACTTTCCCAAATTTTGTCTAACCTGCTCCAAACTTCTCCTCAAATTTCCTAATAGGTTCTAACATCATTAGGCACTCTAAAACCTTCTTAAATCATCCACCAACTAATTTTCTAACTCACTTCTAAACTCCTCAAACACTTACTCAAATTCTTTCAAAATTCCTAACACTTATAACATTTTTTTCCACAAGCTCATACTTAAACCCTCACAAGGCATTTTACCTCTCTTGTTTACCAAAATTTGCACAAGACTTAACCACACTCCCACCATGACTTTGGTGCATCTAAATCACTCTTTTGACACTCAAGAACACCTTGATTCCTTTTCTTTCACCAATATAACCTTTAATGATTCCTAGTACTCCCAAGGTCATCAAATCACCTTAAAATACTTAAAACTCTTTGTTCAACTAAACTTTACCATAGCTTCTCTAGCACATTCTTACACACAAACATATGATTTTTCATCCTTTAAGAATCAAAGACATTCAAATCCACTATGAATGTTCTTTACACACAAACTACACCCAAACTACATTACATCACAATATTGTGCATAAACTTAAATTGTTTGGCACTTAGACCCTTAAATGACATGGGTCTTAGGCCCTTAAATTGCAATAACCTTAAACACTGAATTTCCACATATAAATGTCTTCAACTTGCAAATACACACAACAAATTCTCCCATGTCCTTATAGTCCACCTTTTGGATATTTTTCTAACACATTTCCCATTGGATCTTTAGGTTGTTTATTGAGCAATTAATGCTCAATTTCCTAAGGCACAAAACTACATTAGAATAGGTTATTTACCTCTTCCTCTTCAAGATTTCTTTCTTGTTTTTTTTATTGAAAATCAGCAAGGACTTGTTCACTTGTCAACCTTCTAACCAACATACATATAAGGGTAATGAGCATTAAGCATTATACTTAAACTCATGAATAAACCCTAGATTACAATAAGTGTTTTAAAACACTAAAATGGATGTTTACCTTGGAATTTGAAAGAGAGCTTGATTAAGAAGTAAGATAGGACTCCTCCTAGTCATTTGAAGATTGAATCAACCCAACTAAAGAGCAAGATAAGGCACCATCAAGAGATGATTCTCGGCCATATATAAAAATGAGAGGAAAAGTGAATTTTCTTTGGCTTTTCTTACCTTGAAGCAAAGGAGAATGACAAGGTGTAAAAAGATGAGTTTTTCCTCCTTCAATGGAGGTTCTCCATGGCACCGAGAAGATTTGAAATGATTGGAATGTAGAGCTTACTCTAACTAAGACAAAGATGGTCTTGGAATTAAATTTGGAGCATGGAGTTGGAAGTTACAAGGAAATGAAGATCAAGAATGGAGAGGTGCTGTAGCAACACGGTTTTGGAGCTGGGAGAAGAAGAAGAACACAGTGGGAACAAGAGGGAATGAAGAGAATGACGTGAGAGGGTATGTTTTGATGATATTTCCTTAATAAAGTAAATAGTCATTATACTTAATTTCTTCTTCTTCTTTCTAATTGGCTAGCAAGTGGGATGACTCCCCACCTTAAAAACTGGCCCCCTTCATTACATAGGATATTTTATGGTCTTTGTTTACCAATTAATTAAGCTAAGTTGACTTAAGTTTAAACTAGCACTATTTGAGCACTATTCACACATTAGTGCACATATTTGTGAAAGTTTTTATTTCCCATTGATTTAGACTTCCTAATGTGATACTAATTAGTACAAATATTTATTAAGGTGTAATGATGGGCATTTAGCCACTCAAAACCCATTTCCAAGACAATATTTTCAAAAATGTGCTTTATGACTCCTTAAAGCACATTTTGTGTTTTAACTTGTTTTTGAGCTTGGTTTTCTTTAGTAATTTTTTTAACATGTCCATTAGCATATTAATAAAGTCTTGGTAAGCTCTTTGAGTCGTAACCAAGGTTATCCTAAGCTTAGAGCATGTTTTTGCTCAAATTGTCTTTATGGTACTTTATTGTGTTTTCTATGGTTTAAATTGTTCACTAATGTTTCTAAGGCACTTTTTAGCCTTAATATACCATAGTTTAATATTTAAACAACATATCAAGGGTTGGGGTATTTCACATGCCATACTACAAGGCTCCTGCTACAACTTCCCCAGGGATCACATTATCAAAATGCAAGGGTGTTTCCAGTCGTCCATATCGACCTGGGGAGATATGAAGCTTCTATAAAGGAAGGCCTCTGCCCTCCCCATAAGAAGCCTCAGTCAGGAGGGGTTCTAGTGGTTTTCTGTGAGTATCATGGGCACCGGACCCACAGAACCGTCAACTGCGCCAACCTTGCGAAGGAACTCAGAACAATAAAGGAAAATAAGAAGAAAGGCAAGCAGTCGGCCATACAACGGAGGCAATTCATCCAACACTCCCAGGGCAGGTAAGAAGAAGAAATTCATCCTGAACTGGACCATAGTAAATCCATCAGGATGATTACAGGTCTGTAGGAAAGTAGGAGAATTCCACTAGTAACTAAGGATCACGAAACATTTTTTTACCAAGAAATAAAAATGCGCCACTTGTCATTATCTTTTTTACACTTTTTCATACCTGGAAAAATTTTGAATTAGAAACTTAGAGAATCTAATAAAAACTTTTCTTAATTAAATTTATAGGCCTCTTTTTAGAAGTAGGACCACTAGCCCCAAACGAGAGGAAAAGACACAACCATAAAGTACATCGAGAACTTCCCAAAAGAAAGATGGTTAAACATGAAAAGCTTCCTCAGATCTATTTCACTGAAAAAGATGAAGAAGGAGTCTTGTACCCTCACAATGATCCACTTGTCATCCGAGTGCAAGTAAATGGATCGAATGATGGAAGGCATTTTAGTTGAGAGCAGGGCTGGGGCAAATGTGATCTCGGCAGAGGCAGTCAAAATGCTCGAAATAAGAAAATGCGATCAAACCCTACTCGACAGTTCTTGGAGGCTTCATAGGAGGAATCTCTGCCAAATCCTCAGGCAGTGTTGACTTCACTATTACTCTAGACCAAGGAGGGTGATTTTTCGGTATGACGGGGGTCTATCTAAAAGGTTCTGGCTGAGAAGTTCTGATCCTACAAACTGCCATTCCGTGGAGGGTGAAAACCTGTCACCTCGGCATCCCTTGAATACCTACTAAATCGTCCGTCTTTCCCAGAAAGCATAAAGGGGAGTGCAAGTGTGCACTACACCTGCTCTCGCTGGGCTCCACGCAGACTTATGCCCGAAGGGCGGAAATGACTAGAGTCGCTACCTAGTTTGACCTATGATAACTAGGATGGAAGATCGGGTTCTAAGAACCGTTAATTGACTCTAAGATTGTTGCCTATGGATAGGACTTATCTGGTCATTTCAGAGATTCTATGTGGGTTTGACTGGGTTACACCCCTTGGAAGTGGCAACAACCACGACTTCGGATTGGTGCCCGAGGAAACCTCGGTCTCCGATTGTCGGGATTGCCTTCTTTCAAAACCTTAATAGAGAGATTCATTTGAGAGCCAAGGATAGGATTAGGACGAGAAGAGAGAAAGATAGTGGACGAGGCGAGCTTTTCTGCCAAGCTAGCGCCAAGAAGAAGAATTGGTGAATTCGGATGAGTATAGAATGAAGATTTGGGAAATGTCTGAGGTTGAGTGAACATACAAGACTTGAAGTCAAATGGTTTGAAGTTTGTGGGAGCCGAAGAAGGTTTGAATGTTTTGAGAGGTATGAAGAACACCTTAGAATGGGAAAAAGGTTTTTTATTGGAATGAGGTTGCACCCTAGATGGGCTGCCTACGTACTCAACTCCATGTTGAGATCAGACTTACCTAGTTCAGGGCCTTTAGGAGTTTTTTTGAGGTAGTCGAGGGTTGGAAGTCCATGGGGTTGTTTGGAGGTGAGATGGCTGAGTGCAAAAAGGTATTTTGATTGATGTGGGGTCGCACCTTGTGTGGGTTTCCTACGTACTCAACTCCTTGTTGCGATCAGACCTTACGTAGTTCATGGTTTTGGGATTTTACGAGTTGTATGAAGTTCTAGGAAGTTTCGGGTTTGAGACGTTAGTCTGTGAGACGCTTGGGTCTACGAGACATTTGAAATATTAATATGATGGAGAGGTTGAGATGTTTGAGTCTATGTGGCACTCGGGCCTATGAGACTTGTAGGGTATTGGAATGGTGGAAAGAATGAGATATCAAAGTCTGTGAGACGCTTGGGTCTATAAGATGTTTAAAACCTTGAGATGTTGAAGTCTGTGAGGCGCTCGGTCTGTGAGACGCTCGGGTCTGTGAGACGCTCAGGTCTGTGAGACATTTGAATCATTAGGATAACAAAGGCTGCGAGACGCTTGGGTGTGTGAGACATTCAAACGTGTGGGGGTATTGGATTTTGAAGGATGATTTGAGTCCATGAGATATTTAGAGTTTGAGGTATTTGAGACTTTGAGGGGTTTGAAGTTTATAAGGTTTGGAATTATTAGGGACTTAAAAGAATTTTTGAATTGCATTGGGAATGAATGAATTTTGGAATGAATTGGAATTGAGTGAAGTTGGATCGGAAATTGAATTTGAATTGGAGTTGGATTGGAATTGAATGAATTTTTGTCGAATTGGAATTGGATTGAATTTGAATTGAGATAAATTTTGAAAAGAATTGGAGTTTAGATGAATGTTGAATTGAATTAGGATTGATTACGGGATTGATTGAAATTGAGATTAATTGGAATAAAATTGAAGTTGTGGGCCAAATTTGAGCACTTGGGCCAGGATTGGACCTTGGAAATAGGCTGGATTGGGCCTTATAATTTGGGCCGAAATAGGCCTTGAGAGTTGGACCGGAATGGGCCTTGAGGGTAGGGCCAGAATGGGCCTTGAGGGTTGGGCTAGAATGAGCCTTGAAATGTGGGCCTTGATTGGGCCTTGGAATGTGCTTTAGGTTTGGCTGATTTTTGGCCTGATTTGAGGACTGGTTTTGGGTCATAACTTGGACAGATTTTTGGGCTGAAATTAGGCCTGATTTTGGGCCTGTAATTTGGGCCGATGCTTGGGCCTCTAAGTTGGGCCTGATTTGGACCTTGAAAATTGAGCCATGTTTAGGCTTTAGAAATTGAACCAACTATAGGCCTTGAAATGCGCCTTAGGTTTGGGATTGGCTTTATTTGGAATTAAAGTGACTTGAAATTGACTTTTTGAGCTGAATTTGGAATGACTTTTGGGCCTCAAATTAAATTGAATTTTTTTGAGTCAGGTTTGGATTTTGGGCCTTGGAAATGGGCCTTGTTTTGAATGATTTTAAAGTTTTGATTTATGATTTTCTTTTTGTTTTGCTAACGAAAGTTTCAATTTATTTTGATTTTAGAAATCTGATGAATTTTTAATGAGTCTCCCTTTTTGACAAATTAATTACAAAAGAAATGGGAATTTTGAGAGACCGTTTTTGGGATGAATGATTTTATTTTTGGGAACAAGGAATTTTGATTTTGAATTGGATTTTTATTGTTTGTGAATTTTATCTGAATATTAAGGATGATTTGGAAATTTATATTTTTTTTACTAAAAGAGATGTCCCCCACAAACAGGTACTACGACCCTCGGGTACTACGACCTTAATGTGGGTAACACCTACGAATAATCCTAGGGCTTTTCTAACGAGGCCCATTGAAACTTATGGGTCTGAACCGCATTTGAGTAACCTATGAGGCTCTCTAGTGTTCTCATGTTCTAGCCCATTTTGGCTAGCCATGGATTGGGCTTTATGGATTTCAATTTTAACAAAGCTCAACCCAACAATTTAAAACGGGTAAGGGTAGGGATGCGGCATGACATATGTACCATGGAAAAGGAAACAAAGAGAACAAATCAAATAAGCATACAGAAGACTGAATTCATGATTATTGTACTGATCCAAATTCATTACAACAATTGTAAGAATGCTTAATCTAGAATCAATTGGGAGGGCAAAACCAAAACCGAGCATTAAAACTCATGACTCACGTTTTTCCCTTTTTTTGATCTAAAACTAGGCAAACTAACGTTTGACCCTTCAAAATAAAGAGCAACACATTAAGACAAATTTACAAGAATGTGATTAATCGCAAATTTGAAACTACTACTCAAATATGCTAAATAGAAAACTATATACTAAATCCAAAATTTCTGGTTATCAAGTGTTAGTTCAAACAGAGATCATGACCAAAGTAATCGGATTAACACCGAGGGAAACAATTATGTACACCCTTAAACAGCAACTTACGAACAGCATGAGCAAAGTACCAATCAAAACATCTCATACATGTATCGTAAATAAGGAAGAATTTAACACCATGTTCACTAAAACAGATTTGAAGGTTATTGAAGTGAAAACTGAATACCAAGAGAAAGTGGGGTGTGTCTCGAACCGCAAGTTCTCTTTTTAATCAGATTGCGGTTCTTCAAGCAGGTTGATCTTGAACTGGGTGTTTCATCCAGTCGAACTTAAAACTAGAAGTACTTGTGGGATTTCTCGAGACTTTCTCTCGGTGAGCAAACCGGTCTCGGGGCTCTAAGCAGAGGGAAGATGCGAACCTCCTGTAATTAATTGAAAGACAACATAAAACCAACTCAGAGTAGACCGCGAGTATAATCGAATGAACAAGGAGGATAAGAAGGCAAATGGCAGAATACAAACACTTCTAAGATTGCTATGTACGAGAACAGGTCTTTTCCAAAGAGGATAGGGATAACTTGTACAATATATACCACACATGTCGCTGATGGATGTTTGGACAGAAGGAATGATGACATACATGCCTCTTTCAAGAAACAGCAGTGACTAATCATACACACAGCAACCCAGAACACAGAAGACAGGGTTTCTAGCCCATCTTGGACCGAGCCGCAAGAAAGATTGAAGAAACATAGATAGTGGTGCGAGAAATTACAAAACAGGTAAATCAGAGGAGCTTATAACCTGATTATAAATGCAAACAAAGATAGCCAAAGTTGTAGCATCACGAGCAGAGATTTCAAACTTTATGCATACAAGAAAATAAGAGAAGAAAAAAATGAAGATTGAATAAAATGAAGTTTCTGTTTAAGCCTTAGGGACATGCCCGATAGTTCCGTAATTCCTTTTGACTTTCGTTCCTTTTAGAATCTAATGTGAAAAATAGTGGACAAAGACATGGACGGGAGAAGACCGAAAGAATCTCCCATTCGAAGCCTGTTTCAAGGCTACGTTGGCCCCTCTTCTTTTGACTAATGTTGAATCTACTCATGTGGCCCGATTTTGAGGTTGAATCCAATAGAGAAACTAACGCCATCGGTGAAGAACAAGGTGTGGAAAGGATATTCGGGGGTGTTAGGCTAGTTTTCTTTTCGATTTTAGAGAGAAGAAGGAAGAGGGAGTCGGTGAGGGTGATGATTGATCGAGATAGAAGGAAAATGGTGGTGGCTTGCACTGGTGGAACGGAACCCTTTAATTACAGTCCAGAACCGTGTATAATTACGGTTCTGGACCGTAATCTACGCGGGCGTCAATAAAGATGGCGACGTCTTTAACTACGGTTTTAAACCGTAATTAAAGGCCCTTTTCAGGCCCGCGTGTCATTGACTTTACATTACGGTTATTACCAAAGGACTTTAGATCACGGTTTTACCAATAACCGTAATGTAAAGTTGATACTTTAGATGACGGTTTTCGCAATAACCGTCATCTAAAGTCTTTTGGCGCGCGCGTCCAAAGGACTTTAGATGACGGTTATTGTTAGAACCGTCATCTAAAGTGTTTTTTTTATTATTCTTTTTTTTACAAATCTACACAATTGCAACAGAGACAAATTGTAACATAGGGCAGAAACTGCACAATTGAACCACCTGAATCAAATACCAACAACAAAATTCATTCTCTGCACACAATTGCAACAGAGATAACATCTAATAAAGCACCAGATCGAAAATGTGTAACATATTCAATTGCATATTCAATCTGTTACACAATTGCAACAGAGATAACAATTGCAAATTCATTCTCTGCGCACAATTGCAACAGAAATATTCAATACAACAGCTAGAATCTGTTACAGCAGCTAGCAATTCATTACAAAAAATAAATCTATTACAGCAGCAGCAACTAACAGAATCAGAGGGCTACAACTAGCAGAGTAACCTATACATGGTAGATACAGCTAGGATGACTCCAGCAAAAATAGCATAAAACAGAAGCGTAAAACAGTACAAAAACGGTGCAGAAAACTGTAAAAAACAAAATCCATGATAGCAGCATCAGAGCTAGCTAGTCTACCACTCCATTCTCATAAACATGGCTGCCATGCTCTCTCTGACATGCAACAAGTCGGCAGGAGCATAGTCTTGAATCTGGCATAATGCTCTTTAATCTGCAACAAGAAAAGGAATGGAACACATAATGAGATTAAGATAAAGACACAAAAAATCTGCCGAAAGAATTAAATACAAGACAGCGTTCGTATTACCTTGTCTTATCATTCTTAAAACTTGGGAAGTACCCGCAGAACTCGTACATATACCGCATCACGTAGTACCCGCAACTCTTAGAATCCTTTTGGGTAGGGCACTAAATCACCAAAATTCACAAATGTAAAACAATTGTACAAAGATAATAGCAGCACGAATGAAATACATGAATTACCAAACCTTGATGTAATCGACGGTCAAATCACCAAACTCTCCCTGAGGGGTTTTTTTGTAACAACTGTTACATATATTAACAAAAGCGTTTAGCAAAATGAACAAGTACATTAATTTTGGTTCAAAAAACTTACAAACAATTAAATAGTAATAAAAACTTACTCTTTGATTAAGTCTTCAGTGTTGAATTCTGTCCACTGCCCTAGTGGATCTAGAACGAGCAGAGTAGCGGTGGCAGCGCAGAATATAAACAAAGCCCAGTGGTGGCTACAATGTCAAATACAAAATGAAATGAGAAATGAAGGTAAAAAAGTTAGCTAATTAGTATGTAATTTTATATTAGAACTCACGTTTGGTGATACGGCATTAGAATGAATAATTTATTCTGTTGATCAACAACATTGAAGCAATGAATCATGTATTCACAAAACCTCCCCGGTCCCTAGTGACTGACAGTCGTACGATAAACGCTCCGGGCACACCGCAGTAAGGTCATGTCCTTCTCAGCACATCTCTCAAGCAGACATCTATTATATCACATGTACTATAAAAAGTTAGCCAATGCAACTTCATAGATACTTATTCTATATGTTTTTACAGTATGAGGAAAGAACACTTACTTTAGATAAGCTTGAATAATGTTAATGTTCAGATAATCTCCACACATCATCTCTCTGATGTCCTCAAAGTTGATTGCCGTCATCATATCTTCTTCGTAGTGAAACATCGACTTTGGAAGCGTCATCATGAAGTTGTTAGTTTGAGATGACTTCAACATGATCTTGTCGTAGAGATTCATCTGCTTGGCCCCCAAAACATTAACAAGTTTTTGTGGCAGTGCGAGCTTATTTTTAGGCGCCTCAGAAGTCCTGGTGCGACCCCGGACGGGCGCTGGATTCTTACCTTTCGCACCCCGACTCACTGGATTCTTACCCTTCACACACAAACAGTAAAGCATAAATGTAAAGATAATTACTAATTGATTATTATAGTAACATTAAACATTTATCTAGAACATACCCTTGTACTTCTGACAGGATTCGCCGGCGCGCAGATCTCTTCTTCTCTGGGCCGGGATACGCGGCGAGGAAGCTCAGGGATCTCAGGATTCGCCGGCGCGCTGGTCTCTTCTAGTCTGGGCCGGGTTACGCGGCGAGGAAGCTCAGGGATCTATAATAGATTAGATTAGACACTTAATGCTAAATAATGCATTTTATTAGATACTAAATGGTTGTCAAACAGTCTTACCTCATCGGTGACAACAATATAACATGCTGGCCAGGGCAATATGTCTCCCTTCGCTTCGATCAGCGTGCATTTGTTGTCAAACGCCATCGGAAGGTATGCATGCTCAAATCCATCAACTATCAGGTCCAAGGTCACACGCGCGTAGAATGGGGGTAGACGTACGAAACTGATGAGCGTGAGTGGACCTGATGGCAACACCGTCCCGTAGGCCGCATCTACAGGGTGCCCGTCTAATGGTATTTGGAGACGACATTTTTTTTGCTCCTTTAATAAACAGAGATAATACGTGAAATAAATAAGTGAGTCCAATCTAATACTATTTAAATAACTTTATTTTAGAGAAAAATAGTTAAACAAAGTTAACCTGGATGTTGGCAAACGGGTACGGGTCAGCGGCCGGAGCACAACTAGACGAGGAAGACATCGAGGAGGATCTAGCTGCTGCTGCTGAGTAGTCGCATGTGCAATCGCATTCAACGCTTCCTGCAGCCTCTCCTCGATAGCCCGGCGCTCAGCAGCCTGTTTCTCGTCATTAGCTTGGCGCTCAGCAGCGAACTTACGCTCTACCATCGCCTCGACTTCAGCAGCACTCATCTGACCCTTCCTAGCAGATGGCGGGAATACGTTCTTCTGACGTACTTCTCCCCCAAATCCTCTAACACGCCCCGGGTGATCCTTCTTCCCAAGCATTTGATTCAGCGCGTCGTCTTGAGAAGGAGGAGCGTGTAAGTCTACTTCTCCTCTCTGTGCCGCTTCGTACTGTCCAATTTTCAAAGAAGTTAATGACGAGATTTAAGATCAACAAACACTTGAGTATATAAGTAAATTATTTAACAGCTACTTTCAAATACTTACAATTTGGTTAGCCAGTTGTTCCATCGCAGCATTAGGAAATATCCTCTGACCTTCGCTGGTCGTTTTCTGGCGTCCCAGTATGTACATCTGCACCCTCCTCGCCTCAGAGACATCCTCGATCGGGCATTCACTTCCATCCTCGTTCCTCCGTGTCAGCAAACCAGCTTCTTTCCATCCCTCGAGGCTGCCCACATATCCCCTTCGTCCCATGGTGTGGGGGTAGAGATTAGCTTCACGGTTTTGCCGTGCTTGTTCTTGTACTTGCTGTTAAGAAAGTACAACAGGAAATTAATTAGAAAATCAGGGATAAAGCATTATGAGCATTAATTAAGAAAAGAGTACACACAAACATACATACCCTGAACTCGGGGGTGGCGTGCCGCTCAACGAACTCCTTCCACTCCTCTTCAGTGATCATGCCATTGTACACAACATACGGCGGAGGCTCACGTGGGGGCACCCTGTTGATCCAATGCTCAACCAAGTAGTGGCGGAATGATTTAGCTTTGCCGGCCACCAAAGAAAGAACGGTCTTCTTCACTTCTTCTGGGATCTTGTACCGTTCTTGCACCTTCTTCCAGATGGTCTCCTTTACTTCTTCGGGACTTGTTTCCATGTGTGGTTGATGCAGCAATGTGATCTGGCCAGAGTCCCTAGCATACTAGCGAACTCTGACCTGCTGCCCCCACCATACCTCCCATACTGGTCCCACAGAAGACTAATCTGATCCGGTTTCTCAGTTTCAACCCACGGGTCGGACCTCTACCTCTGGGTCTCTGAGTAGCACTCGTAGAAGGTGCACTCATGGAAGGGCCAACAGCAGCAGCGGCAGATGTGGATGGGGCAACAGCAGCAGCGGCAGATGTAGATGGGACCGGTACCATTTGCTGCTCATTTTCCTCCTCCTCAACAAAATAAATCGAACTCTTCATCAGCCATGTCCTGATCAGCCATGCCTGCAAGGATTGAAATACAATTTGAATTAAATTAAGCATTTCATAATGGTCATAAACAAGCAATAAATAAAAGAGTGTTAATTTCATATAAATTTTTATAGTAATAACTTACATACACCATTATCTCTCAACCCACATTCCCTCGTTATGGTCTGATCGTATATACTCACGATGACCTGTGACCTCAGCCTCTTCCAATGAAATAGGAACAGTTGGAGGTTCATCTTCTGCATCATACTCATCCTCATCAACCACACCATCCACACCAACTATTCCTCTTCTCCCTTTAAGCACAACAGACCATCTAGGATTACAGGGATCAGTTACATAAAATATCTGCTTAACCTTCGTCCCAACAACGAATGGCTCAACCGTGGGAGTAGCTCTAGACAGATCAACCAGTTTCATACCATGCTCCTCCTCACGGTAGCCATGATTGTTGTTAACCCAGTTACAGCGGAAAACACACATTTCGTAGCTGTTGTAGTCCAATACCCAGATGTCTTGTATAACACCGAAATATGATTGTTGTACTGAGACAGGACTATGACCCACGACACCGATGTCATATAAGTTTTGATAAGCTTCAAGCTCTACACCACTGTTTTGATTCGTTGACTTCTGATCCTGACGTTCTGTGAAAAAGGTGAATCCGTTGACATCGTACCCCTCATAAGAAATTACATCCAGATTTGGTCCAAATGCAACTACTTTAATCAGTTCAGGCACATTCGTGGACTGATCGGACAACACTCTCTCTTTGAACCATCGGACAAATGTCCTATTCTGCTCATTTTGTAGTCTAACGTCACTCATGTTTGGATATTGTGCTCTTAAAACACACAAGTGTTCATCAAAGTATGGTTCAACATCTTCAAGATGACTTAGCACAACTAAATGAGCTTTGTTAAGAGTGTCTATGTCAATTCTTTTCAGTTTCCTTCCAACCGTGCCAACACCCTTCAATCTGCCCTCGTGTCTAGAACGTGGAAGTCCAATGGTATCGACACCTTCTAGGTAATTGGTGCAGAAGTCTACAACTTCCTCTGTGATAGTGCCCTCTATAATACTACCCTCTGGGTGACGACGGTTCTTCATTTTCTTCTTCAGGACACCCATGTACCTTTCGAACGGATACATGTAGCGAAGGTACAAAGGACCACACATCAGAATCTCTCTTACAAGATGCACGAGGAGATGTATCATTATGTCGAAGAACGATGGAGGAAAATACATCTCCAGCTGGCACATTGTCACAATAAGATCCTTTTGTAATTTAGACAGAGTGTCCACATCAAGAACCTTAGACGAAATGGATTTGAGGAAGACACTGACGTTTGTGATTGTGTGTCTGACAGCATCCGGCAAGATCCCACGTAGTGCAATTGGCAAAAATTCTTGAAGTAGGACATGATAATCGTGAGATTTCATTCCTACTAATTTGAAATCTGTCATGGACACTAGGTTTCTTATGTTTGAGGAGTAACCTGATGGCACCTTGATGTTGTAAAGGGTACTGCATAGACTATGTTTCTCTTCTTTAGACAGAGTGTGACAGGCAGGAGGCAAGAATGTGCGTTTTCCACGTTCTTGCGGGCCAAGCTCTGTGCGTATGCCCAACTCAATTAAATCTTTTCTTCCTTTCAAATGATCCTTTGTCTTTCCTTTTATGTTCAAAAGAGTGCTAGTGACTTTCACCCACGTTCTTCTCGACATGCATCCCATCGATACAATGTCTAACCTCCAGATGCTGCCAGTACTGTAGTTCCCAAAATATTGATTTCTTTTTCCAGACACTTTTTTCACCACTTTTGGTTGGCGGCCCGAAGTTGTTCACAATATTATCCAACTTTTTGTAAATCTCTGTACCTGTCAAAGGCTGGCGCGCCATGCTGTGATCAGTTTTCCCATCGAACTCTTTCGCCATCTTTCGATACTTATGTCCTTTTGGAAGCATTTTTCGGTGGCCCATATACACGGTTTTCCCACTATGTTTCAAGCGAATGCTACAAGTGTTTTCACCACAAATCGGACACGCCAACGCCCCCTTGATTGAATAGCCTGAAAGATTACCATAGGCGGGGAAATCATTGATTGTGCAGTACAACATAGCACGCAAATTGAAGTCCTCTTTACTGAATGAGTCGTAAACCGTAGCCCCTTCATTCCACAAGAGTTGTAGATCCTCTATCAAAGGTTGTAGGAATACGTCAATTTTGTTGCCCGGTTGCTTTGGACCAGATATTAACAAAGACAACAAGATGTGTCTTGGTTTCATGCATAACCACGGTAGATTGTAAATAACCAAAAGCACAGGCCAGGTACTGTGTATGCTACTCAAAGTACCGTAAGGGTTCATCCCATCCGTGCACAAGCCTAGCCTTAGGTTTCTCGGTTCGTTACCAAACTCAGGAAATTTTACGTCTATGTTTCTCCACTGTGGTGCATCAGCGGGATGTCTCAATCTGCCATCCTTTTTCCTGTGAACTGAATGCCACCGAAGATTCTCTGCGTCTTTCTCAATGGAGAACAAACGTCTGAACCTTGGAATGATGGGCAGGTACCACAGTACCTTAGCTGGTGAACCTTTCTTACTACCGCTGATGTGAGTTTGTTGTTTCTTATACCGTGACGCTCCACATGCTGAACAGCTTTCAGCAAATTCATCCGATTTCCAAAACAGCATGCAACCATTTGGACAAGCATGAATTTTCTGGTACCCCATACCCATTGGGCACATCATTTTTTTGGCTGAGTACGTAGTCGTTGGTAAAACGTTGTCCACCGGAAGAACGTATTTCAATAGTTCCAGGAGGTCAGTGAAACTTACGTCGCTCCAGCCATGTTTCGCTTTCAAGTTGAATAGCTTGAGGACGACACTCAACTTGCTTAACTTTGTAGGGTCACACCCGGGGTACAACGGTGTTTTGGATGAATCCAACAAATTTTCATGCTTGTCTGGCGTGTTAGAGTAATGTCGTTCCACATCTTCGCATAGTCTCAATGTCATCATCCCAGAAATCTGGCTCAACGTTCCTGTAACGTCTTCTGGATCACCAGCAACTGTATCATCTCCAAGTTCTGTTTCTGTGTTTGCCTGACCATTATCCCCTTCGTCAGGCTTAATAACATCGAACGCACTCTGACCATGCCATCGGATTATGTCTTGGAAATCTTTTGTAAAACCGCGGCGGATCAGATGTTCCTTAATTGTTTCAACGCCGCGATATCTCAGATTGTTTTGGCAGTCGATACCGGACAAAATATGTATCCCTTGTCTGTAGGTTTCAGATTGTTCGCCAACACCGTGCATAACTTATCAACTCCTTCTAAAAACTTGTCGTCCAAATTTCCGCTGTAAATCCACGAACGTTCCATCTCCTTCTAGCTATTTATATGAAGGCAGCCATTTCATACCGTCACCCGTGGCAGAGTCTTTACACTTTTGTATCTTATCAACCTAAATCCATCCATGAGTATTAAATCCCACCGGTGAACGTGTTTTTAATATGTAATTTATTGAAAATTTCGGCAGCATCTCCCTACAGTTCTTCAAATGCACGATATTATGATATTAATCAATAATATATGCATTCGAAGAACAATAAAGAGATACTGCTGAAATAATCAATAAAGTACAATTAAAAACACATTCACACCCTAGGTGTGAGATTTAACAATCATGGACAGTCCCGACAGGGACTGCCGAAGATATACCTCTATTAGGTATATCTTGGGCGGATAACTATGTTTGGTAGTTTGTCAAATATTATATGTATATATGTAAATCTTACCTCTGGTAGACGATTAGCCGATGCTAAGACGGTTGAGGTCGGAAGCCAAAATAAAGTCGTAGTCCTGATGCATAAATGAAAAACGACAACATTAGAATTCATCAAAAAATCAAGGTTAAATGCTAGCTAAACCGCGGAAAAAAATCGACAGCATCTCCCCTATATTTCTAACGTCTCCAAATCAGTTTTATCAAAGTCAAATTTGCACGCACCATCTAGAACTAGTAACATACATAAACTTATCTTTTCTACTATATGAAGTTTATTTATGACCTTCTCTGCAGTACTTCAGATTGAAGGACTGAAACTAGTCATTCTAGAACCATTAAAATACCGAAACTCATCTTATTCTTTCTGGTGGTTATAACAATAGCATTGTTGATTCCTGTCACAGATTGTGAATCAAACAGAGAGCATCTGGCATAGCAGATTGAGCAGTTGAAAATGAGCTATTTTCAGGAATCGGTAATATACTTGAACTTACTTTCTTTCCTGTGGCAGTTTTAAGTAGTAGCATTTTTAAAACTACACTATTATTTATTAATTGTAATACTAAATGCTAAGAATAAATAAATACAGCAGTTTACAGTTTGCTTTGCAAAATTACCGTTACTAAGCACCGAAGTGGGCAAGTAGTGTAGAAATCAGCCCACGAACTAGGTTGCAATTAACTGTGAATCTGGGCACAAATATATGAACAAGGTTAGAACATTTGCCATTACACTCTCAGGATTCGATAGAAACGAGGTTAGAACTTGCAATCGAAATGCATGTATATGAACAAAGTTAGAAAAAAACGACAATCAATCGATCGCATACCCAATACGCGATAGAGAGGTCGACGGTGAGACCAGTGGTAGATGGGTGGTGACCGGCGGCGATGGGAGTGACAAAGGTGGTGGGAGCGACGGCGGCGATGGCCGTTAGCAAGGTGACGGGAGAGAGGAGGCGATTTCAGTGAGGAAGATAGCGCGAAAGAAGAGTTACTGTAAGTACAGTGTGCAGAGTAAACGGGCAAATGTTGTAGTTAAAAGGACTTTAGATTACGGTTTACATGAAAACCGTAATGTAAAGTCACACTTTAAATGACGGTTCCTAAAGAACCGTAATCTAAAGTGTAACGAAATAAAAAAAATAGCGCGAAAATTATTTGGCCTATGCTGGGTTTCGAACTCAAGATCGATGGTGTTGACTCATGTACCCACGGCCATTAAGCCATGAGTCTTATTCGATCAAACATATGTAACACATTAATATAAAGTTATTTTTAATCTAAAATACACTGATAAACGACGTCGTTAACTATAATTTAGATTACGCGCGGCGTCGAAAAAATCAAATAACACGGGAAATATTTGGCGTCAGGTGAAAACGACGTCGTTGACCATCAGTCGGAGGTAGGCGCGCCTTTTTTAGGACGGACTTTAGCTGACGGTTATTAGTAAACCGTAATCTAAAGTCCATTGACCGTAAAGCGCGCGTCAACACGGGACTTTAGATTACGGTTTCACTGATAACCGTCATCTAAAGTCCGTCCTAAAAAAGGCGCGCCTACCTCCGATCGATTATTGCTTACGGTTAATTCAATAAACGTCGTTAATTAACTCCGGCCTTCATATTAATTACGGTTTCTGTTAAAGCCGTGATTAAACCACCGTCATTAAAGGCTTCCGTTCCACCAGTGTTGTTTGCTAAACTAGGTCGATTTTCAGAGATGTAGGGGAGGGAGTGGGAGTTCACCGTTCCTCTTCTGGCATGTGTTAGAATGGAGGACTGCGGCTAGGTTTCTTTGATTTTCTGAGATCGAGCCACGTATCAGAAAAGCGTAGAGGCGAATGAGGAGAGCGATGAGGGGAAGAAGAAGATAGAGTGGAAGATCGACAAGGAATCTTTGTCGATCATAAAAACTCTGATGTTCTTATGTTTTGGAATTGGTCTTGGAAGATGACGACTACAATGTGGGAGTTAGGGTTGATGAAGAATGATTCTATATATTGATGGTGAAGGAAGAAGACCTCCTTCGAGAGAGACGGCTATTGTTCCATAAGAAGAGAATGAGTAGGGTTTGTTACGGTTTAGGTCGGGTTTGACCTGCGGTCAAATGGTTTTGAGACTGAGTGGTCAGTAAGGGTTAGATAAAAAATTAAAAAAAACGAGCCTCAAGCTCTTACTGAGATTCAACCCTCTGCCCTGATGCTACACTTCCACACACTAAGCGGCTAAGCTAGATAGAACTCAATACTACAACCACGAAAAATAAATCAAAGCTATAGTACAGACTCAACAGGAAAAAGGAAACCACTATGTTCTTGTCAAGATTTGAACCCGAAAACAATAGTATCCTTAATGAACATACACTAACCAGCTAAGCTAACTCAAACTCAGTATATGAATAAGAGAAATAATATTAAAGTTCTGATTTGAACCGAATAATTCATAAAAACACTAGCGTTTACGAAGTATATATGTACAGTAAGGCGAAAGAATTTAATCTAGTAGAATTAATTGTTTTGTTTTGTAAGAGTCATGAAATTATGGAAAATAATTAATAAAAATACAAATCACATTGAAAATATAAAATAAACGAAATAGCATAATGATAAGTACATGAAATAATGAATTAGTACTAGAATGATGGAAGTAAAAGTATAAGTGAACGTCATAAAAATGGAAATCAAATTAGATATGTACGGAAAGCAGTAAATAAGATAGATATAAGAAGTAACAAAATAGGATGAGATGAGGAAGAGCTTAATCGAATTAGCGACAAAACAAAATATACTAGTATGGAATATAATAGTGAAAATGTTCATAAAATGATGAAAGTGATTCTAAAAATAATAATGATAAAGACAAAATAAAGACAAGTACTAATAAAGAAAATATAAGTAAAAGATATCAATGGAATGAAATGAGATATAAACAAGTAACCAAATCAAAATGAATAGGCGAATAAATAAGCGAATAAAAACATAACTAACTAATATGAAATAAATAAAAAATGAATGCACATGAACAAGTTTTGAAAAGAAAGACGACGACCCTCTCATTTTATTTATTTGTTTGAATTTTGCTTTAAGGGGTGAGAATTTTTGGTGTCTACAGATGGCTCCCCTTGATTCAATTTTGCAAGCCCTTGCAGAATTAGATCAAGGTTGAGAGGGCGCCAAAAATTCTCACTACGGTTTTGTGGTGCATTGGGATGCGACCACGAGGAAGATAATGTATGAATGCGACCGGAATTGATGTGATAGCTAAATGCATGAGGACTTATTATGAGCCTCGACTGGACCTCTTGACACCTAGTCTTAGGACTTATGGCGAGCCTAGAATGCTAACAATAGATAGGTTTTGGCGCACGATGACTTAGGAGAGCCTCAATTGGACCTCTTGATATCCAGTCCTAGGGCTAATGATGAGCCTAGAATGCAATTGAAAGTATGTGGACTTAGGAGAGCCTCAACTAAACCTCTTGACATCTAGCTATAGGACTTATGACGATCCTATAATACTAATAATTAGATTGGCTTAGGGTGCATGAGGACTTAGGAGTGCCTCAACTGGACCTCTTGATATCTAGTCCTAGGGCTTATGATGGGCCTAGAATGCAATTGAAAGTACGAGGACTTAGGAGAGCCTCAACTAGAACTCTTGACATCTAGCTATAGGACTTATGATGAGCCTATAATACTTTGGTTGTGTACCGTACTAGTAGCGTAATAGCTGCCTAGCAGGTGGGTGCGAAACGATCTTGCACTAGTAGTGTATTAGCTGCCTAATGAAGGAAAAACCGCGGGACCGCACTAGTAGCGTAATAGCTGCCTAACGGGTTATGAATTGGACGGTCTCGCACTAGTAGCGTAATAGCTGCCTAGTGGAGGAAAAAAGGTGGGACCACACTAGTAGTGTAATAGCTGCCTGACGGGCTATGAATTGAACGGTCTCGCACTAGTAGGGTAATAGCTGCCTAGTGGAGGAAAAAAGACGTGACCGCACTAGTAGCGTAATAGCTGCCTAGCGGGTTATGAAGTGAACGATCTTGCACTAGTAACGTAATAGCTGCCTAGTGGAGGAAAAAAGGTGGGACCGCACTAGTAGCGTTATAGCTGCCTAGAGGACTATGAATTAGACGGTCTCGCACTAGTAGCGTAGTAGCTGCCTATGGAAAGAAAAAAGACGGGACCGCACTAGTAGCGTAGTAGCTACCTAACGGGTTATGAATTGGACGTTCTCGCACTAGTAGCGTAATAGCTGCCTAGTGGAGGAAAAAAGGTGGGACCGCACTAGTAGCGTAATAGCTACCTAGCAGGCTCTGAATTAGACGGTCTCGCACTAGTAGCGTAATAGCTGCCTATTTGAGGAAAAAAAGACGGGACCGTACTAGTAGCGTAATAGCTACCTAGCGTGTTATGAAGTGAACGATCTTGCACTAGTAGTGTAATAGCTGCCTAGTGAAGGAAAAAAGGTGGGACCACACTAGTAGCGTAATAGCTACCTAGCGGGCTATGAATTAGACGGTCTTGCACTAGTAGCGTAATAGCTGCCTAGTGGAGGAAATAAAGACGGGACCGCACTAGTAGCGTAATAGCTGCCTAGCGGGTTATGAAGTGAACAATCTTGCACTAGTAGCGTAATAGCTGCCTAGTGGAGAAAAAAAGGTGGGACTGCACTAGTAGCGTAATCGCTGCCTAGCGGGCTATAAAGTGAACGATCTTGCACTAGTAGCATAATAGTTGCCTAGTGGAGGAAAAAAGGTGGGACCGCACTAATAGGGTAATAGCTGCCTACCAGGCTATGAATTGGATGGTCTCGCACTAGTAGCGTAGTAGCTGCCTAGTAGAGGAAAAAAGGCGGGACCACACTAGTAGCATGATTGCTGCCTAGCGGGTTACGAATATGCATTAGATAGTGAACGAACTTTGTGGGTATGTGCAAATGATATGCGATGTGAGGTGTTTTAAAACAAGTGCACTAGTTAAATCGAGACTCCCTGTTTGTGGGTGTAGAATCTTTTTTCTATGAGTTGATGGCTCCAGAGTTGCTCCAAAGTTTCGGGATGGCTCCGACATGGTTTTAAAGATCTGAGATGGCTCCAGTAATGCGGTGATGGCTCTGGTATGCGCTAATGACTCCGGTATGCGCTGATGGCTCCGGTGTGACCCATGGTCTCGGGGTGGTTGGTGGGTTGATATGGTTGGTGTGTTTTTTTTGGGATGTGATCATTTTGGGTGGTTGGTGGGTTTTGATGTGATTGAAATACTTCGCTGTTGGGGGGAAGATTTGGTTGAAAATTTTTGAAGTAGTTTGATGGCTCTAGTGATGGATTTATTGTGATTTGATGGGGTTTTTTGTGGACTTTGTAGTGGGTGAATGGTTTTTTTATGGGTGAGTGACGAAACACAGTTAAATCACTTTATTGGTAATTCCCATCATGGTTCCAGGATTTCCATGGATGGCTCCAGGATGACCTTGTGCTGATTGAGCATGACGACGCTTTGGTTGGTTCACTTCGATGACACCGAGGGGAAAAAGGAAATTTTCGCCCTTGATGTGGTCGCACCCTAGACGGGTTGCCTACGTACTCAATTCCATATTGAGATCAGACCATACGTAGTTCGATCTTTGTAGGCAAGGCCTTGGTGACGAAATGGCTTCAGATAGGGATTTGAGGTGGCTCCCGTTCGTCCTCAAAATGTTGGAATTGCTCTAGTGTAGCTCTAGAAATGGTCTCAATGTTTGAGGATGGCTCCCGCATGGTTCCAACTTGGTTCTGGATATGGCCGTAGGATGACTCCAGCTTTGACTTTTTTATCGGAAGTTATGCTTTGATTGCGGAAATTGAAGTCGACTTTCAACGAGACTAGGCAGAGTTCTTACCAGTCAGATGTTGATAATGAAATGATTATGATAAATGCTGACATTGAGTGCTAAGCAAGATGCAAAATGCATATGCAGTTTTTCAGAGAGGGTACGGTCCTATCTCTATTAGTATGAGGTTTACGAATATAAGACATCATCAGCTTGATCTTGAGTGATTGTTGAACTCGAATGCGTGAATAGTTTTCCTCTCACAGAGGGATGTGGGTAAATATCTCGTGAGTATGGTCGTGTGTGTTAATGTTGTGGTGATACTCTCAATGGTCGGAGCAGTATTTTCCTTAAAATTCCTTTTTGAGGTTCTGGCCTTTCCGATCCTTACAAATTCCTCATCTACAACTGGGTAGGCTGTTCATGTCTTGGTGTTTAGAATGGAGATTCACTCTCACTCAGAAGACCTCGTGGGGTAAGGTCACACTCATTCGCTCATGGTCCCTTTACTATGACAAGACATGTTGATAACAAGTAAGAAGCTTATGATTCATGTTTCAGATCCTGTACTTTCAGTTAACGCTCATCAACTTATGAGTCAGAGGTCTTTATTAGGTTGTAACGGGGTTTAGGGGCATGATGTATGTCACATGGGACTGGAGTATTTGTTTAGGAATTATGGAGCTTTTGTGCAATAGGGGACATGTTTCACCTTTGCCATTGGTGGAATGATTAGACGGGTTTTGATAACCCCTTATCGGTTTCTTCGGGACATCATTGGTCCTTTTGGTTTGGATTTCTCCTTTTTGCCTCTCCTGGCTTATGATTTGAACTTTCTTCTCATTTTTGTGTTTTTGAAATTGCATTTGGCTCATCAAGTTTCTCAAACATTCTCTTCTTTGTATTTTGGCTTTCAGCTTTCGAGTTACATTGACTCATCGATCTTCTTGAACATTTTTGGTGTTCTTTTTTGGTGTTTGACTTTGGAGTTGCATTGACTCACTGATTTCTTTGGACATTTTCGTTTGCTGTTCTTGTGGAAGATGGTGGGGAGAGACCATGGCTTCGGTTCCTTCAATATCCTCTATTGCAAGGGCAAGTAAATATATGTACGTGGGTTGGCACGTTGTGGAGTTCACAGAAAAAGGTTTATCGTGAAAAGCTCAGGGGGGCTCACTAAGGGATTATGTACAGGGCAGTCAAAGATTTTTGGTTTTGTGGAGATTTTGATTCCTAAGTGCCTCGTCATTCTCATTAGTTAATGATTGTTTTCTTACTATTCTCAGATCTTGCATGAATCACCGTTCATATCCTGTTTATCGACATTGATCTCACTATGTATTGTACCTCTCCATGTGCTGAAGGAATGCACATATCTCTTGTGGTTTTACCTCCATTGGATCTCTCGATCTTCCCTTAACGCTCATCGGATTGTCCAACACCCTCATTTGAAATTCAAGGGAAAATACCACTCTTCGCACACTACTCACTTAGTTTGTGGTCCTGATTTCGATTACACCCTTGTATTCATTGACGGGTCGAGAGTTTAGCGGTTCAAGCACTCTGTTCAAAAAATCAGTCAAGATTTGTACCAAAGACATCATTTCGATATGGGAGTATGCAAATGCAACTATCTACAGTGCAATATATCGTGATAATATGGAATTACAATATGATGCATGTGCTGATGTTGATGATGAAAATTACTGAGTACGAATTTTGCTGGAATGTTTTTTTCTTTTTGGATGCAGTGCATGAATGATAAGGTGACTAGTCTTGCTTGAGTCGAATTCAGCTCGCGGTTCATAAGCTCATCCCATCAATGTTGGCCTGAAGATAGTCTATCTGTGGGGTGTGATGTGAGAGAAGTTGTTTCAGAATGATATTCGGTTGATGATTGGTTCCTGGAGTTTTGGAATTTTAGGGAGTGGCCACTCCCGCATGGTGGCCCCAAGATATGATGGTGACTGCATTTTTTGGGATATTTTTATGTATTTTTTTTTGGATTTTTGGATGAATGATTTTTTTGAATTTTTGGAGGTTGCATTTTTTTAGATTTTTGGATGTATGATCTTTTTGGGTTTTTTCTTTTTTGTTGTTGTTGGTCAATATGTACATGGTAGCTGAATGGGAAAAGGTTTGAATCTCTGGTATTTCTTGCTATCTCATCAAAGATCATGCTATCACTTATGGGTAAAGACCGTTAGTCACCTGCAAACATAACCATCATAATAGAAAGGAGAATCTGACCAATGTGAATGTTAGCATGCTTGAAAAATGGGATGAATGCTCGTGTGAGGTGTGTTGGAAATCTAACATGTGATTATACAATTTTTCTGAGGTGAGTACGATTCATGCCGATTTAGTGAAAGTGAACTGATCGAAAATGGGAAGAAGCAAGTTGTATGTGCTACAAGAAATCAAGTTTTTAGAAAAACAGTTTTGAAAACACGTGTTTTCGAAGTAGTGGACTTTCTCAATATGAATTTTGACGCTTGGTCATTCATAAATAAAACAGGGAGTGTGGAACCCTATACATATTGATCTCAATAAATTCAAAGGGAATGTACAACCTATACACAAAGTTTATTCAGAAACTGACAAGAGAGAAAAGAATGGTAGGCGAAAACCTATACATCAAGCAGTCAGTTAGAAGTCATTCGTAAATAAAACAGGGAGTGTGGAACCCTATACATATTGATCTCAATAAATTCAAAGGGAATGTACAACCTATACACAAAGTTTATTCAGAAACTAACAAGAGAGAAAAGAATGGTAGGCGAAAACCTATACATCAAATCTAAAAGTCATTAAATGGGAGAGTTTGAGGTTAAAAACTTCTCTCGGATTCTTCTGCTTTGTTTTTGAGCTTCTGACTGACTTCTTACTCATGTACGGGCTCCTGATTGGCCGTTCGCTCGTCTTCGGGTTCGGTCAACAAGGTGACACTATGATTAAGAGAAATTGATTAGTGCTCTTCTGACCCTCAGCAGCTTCAGACTCGAATGGTCATTGCTAGTCTTCATGCTGCTCGACTCGAGTTGATGCTTCTCTGATTTTTGGTTTGAACCGTTGTTGTCGATCTTCATGCGCTCCTCCTTCTCTGACAAGGAAAATGAGGGGCATTTCTTTAGAAAGGAAAGGTGAATGAGCGAGAACAAAATCTTTGTGAAAATCCACCACTTTTGTGAAAACACGAAATGACTAGTACGCTCCACAGTAATGACCGCTGCTCTTGTGAGTTGAACTCCAAAAATAGTGGGTCACAACATGGGGACTAAATCATTTATTTTGAAATACGTTTATGAAAATCAACTTGAAAGCTGTTTTCAAAAACAAGTTTGAGATAATATTCGTGAGAAAACTTGTTTGAAATTTGTTTGTAAAAATTAGTTTTTGAAATAACATGTGTGAGAAGTGGTGTTTGAAAATCATTTTGTAAACATTAGATTTTTAAAATATGTTCTCTGTAAACCGTTTGACAAAGCTTATTGTCTGGAAGACTTTGATTGAAATAGATTTTGAAAATTGCTTTGGAAATAACAATTTTGAAATCATTAGAGATGAACGACTTTGCAGATATTTCATTAGAGTGTTCGAAATGATTCATTTTTTTTTATTTTTGCAACTTTTGGAAATTTGATCACACATAGATGTAAGTGCAAAATAAAAATCGTGGCTGATTTTATGTGGAGCTGAGTGCGAATGATTGGGATAATCACCTTCCAGGTTAATCAATGCTTCCATACCACCAGGGGAACCGTCGTCCCTTCACTGTTCATCTCTCGGGATATCTCTGTTACACCTTGTGGGGCACGTCGTCGAGAAAGACCGGAGTGCTTAAGTTTGAAAGGTCAGGAAACCCGAAGTGATACAGTCAGACGAGCCACGGCCGGGGATTATCACAACATACTCACTTTTGGAAAACTTGGGGAAGTACTGCATGAGAACGGGTCTCCTCTCGTCTGCACGATAAGGTGTGTCTAAAGTCCAAATTATTCGCTGACTACGCTATGTCATGTATGGGTATCCATAAATACGGGATCCTCTATGAATTTGTAGCGTGACATTGGGCTTTAAAGACACCCGTGGTGCAAAGGAATCATGAAGAACTGAGCCCATGCAATCTTCAAGGTAAGGCAAAGGGTGGTCAGCAAGACGGCATACAAGGGGATGACTACTCATAAAACCCGTCCTAGACACCGGACCAGGAAGCTGGACACTGGAGGCTCATGGCTTACTATATGCAGGCTTTGACTCAAAAAGGTAGGCGTTGTAGGGTCATGAGTTTTTCAAGGCGTAGATACTATGATCATACCGCCTCGTGTGCATAGTCCTTACTACGAAGGGCCTCTACTCATGGGGAATCAATTGTGGAACAATGTTTATCCCGACCACAAATATCAAGGGTGACACAGTGGAATGCATGTCCTAAGCTACCCTATGCACCCACCTCAGGACTATTCCTTTCAGTTCAATATCACAACCGAAAGCGGTAAATAAATGCGCAGGCAAAGAGAGGGAAGAAGTTAGACCCCTAATAGGCCCACCTACCAGGTTAGTCTAACATAATCACTCGATTGTGTAACAAGCAAAGCACAGATGGCAAGCAAAGATATGCTACACACTCTCATCCTAGCTATCCCCATTGATCACACTCTAAGTGTGGAATAGAGTAATCCTAATGGCTTTCAATATGAATCTCTTGAAGGTTTTGAAAGAAGTGGAAGTCTCGACAATTTCGAATGGAGTCCAGTCTTCCTTGAGTTTGAGAAAAACTTACTCAAGTTTTCCCCAGTAGAGTCGCCATTCTGTGGAGGGTGATTTTTCAGTATGAGGGGGGTCTATCGAAAAGGTTCTGGCTGAGAAGTCTTGATCCTAGAAACTGCCATTCTATGGAGGGTGAAAACCTATCACCTCGGCATCCCTCAAATACCTACTAAATCATCCGTCTTTTCCAAAAAGCATAAAGGGGAGTGCAAGTGTGCACTACACCCTCTCTCGATGGGCTCCACGAGGACTTATGCCTTAAGGGCGGAAATGACTAGAGTTGCCACCTAGTTTGACCTATGATAACTAGGAAGGAAGATCGGGTTCTAAGAACCGTTAATTGACTCTTAGATTGTTGCCTATGGATAGGACTTATCTGGTCATTTCAGAGATTCTATGTGGCTCCGCACTGGGTTACACCCCTTGGAAGTGGCAACGACCACGACTTCAGATTGGTGCCCGAGGAAACGTCGGTCTCTAATTGTCGGGATTTCCTTCTTTCAAAACCTTTACAGAGAGAATCATTTGAGAGCCAAGGACAGGAGTAGGATGGGAAGAGAGGAAGATAGGGGACGAGACGAGCTTTTCGGCCAAGCTAGCATCAAAAAGAAGAATTGGTGAATTCAGATGAGTATATAATGAAGATTTGGGAAATGTCTGAGGTTGAGTGAATAGACAAGACTTGAAGTCAAATGGTTTGAAGTTTGTGGGAGCCGAAGAAGGTTTGAATGTTTTGAGAGGTATGAAGAACACCTTAGAGTGGGAAAAAGGGTTTTTTATTGGAATGAGGTCGCACCCTAGATGGGCTGCCGACATACTCAACTCCCTGTTGAGATCAGACCTTACGTAGTTCAGGGCCTTTAGGAGTTTTTTTGAGGTAGTCGAGGGTTGGAAGTCCATGGGGTTGTTTGGAGGTGAGATGGCTGAGTGCAAAAAGGTATTTTGATTGATGTGGGGTCCCACCCTGTGTGGGTTGCCTACGTACTCAACTCTCTGTTGAGATCAGACCTTACGTAGTTCACGGTTTTGGGATTTTATGAGTAGTTTGAAGTTTCAGGAAGTTTTGGATTTGAGACGTTAGTCTGTGAGACGCTCGGGTCTACGAGACATTTGAAATCTTAATATGATGGAGAGGTGTAGATGTTTGAGTCTGTGTGGCACTCGGGCCTATGAGACTTTTGGGGTATTGGAATGATGGAAAGAATGAGATATTGAAGTCTGTGAGACGCTTGGGTCTATGAGACGTTTGAAACCTTGAGATGTCGAAGTCTGTGAGACGCTCGGTCTGTGAGACGCTCGGGTCTGTGAGACGCTCATGTCTGTGAGACATTCGAATAATTAGGATAACAAAGTCTGCGAGACACTTGGGTCTATGAGACATTCGAATGTGCGGGGGTATTGGATTTTGAAGGATGATTTGAGTCCATGAGATATTTAGAGTTTGAGGTATTTGAGACTTTGAGCTGTTTGAAGTTTATGAGGTTTGGAATTATTAGGAACTTAAAAGAATTTTTGAATTACATTGGGAACAAATGAATTTTGGAATGAATTGGAATTGAGTGAAGTTGGAGTGGAAATTGTATTAGAATTGGAGTTGGATTGGAATTGAATAAATTCTTGTCGAATTGGAATTGGATTGAATATGATTTGAGATAAATTTAGAAATGAATTGGAGTTGGGATGACTGTTGAATTGAATTGGGATTGATTTCGGGATTGAATTGAAATTGAGATGAATTGGAATGAAATTAAAGTTGTGGGCCAAATTTGAGCCCCTCGGTCAGGATTGGACCTTGGAAATAGGCAGGATTGGGCCTTATAATTTGGGCCAAAATAGGCCTTGAGGGTTGGACTGGAATGGGCCTTGAGGGTTGGGCTAGAATGAGCCTTGAAATGTGGGCCTTGGAATGTGCTTTCGGTTGGGCTGATTTTTGGCCTGATTTGAGGACTGGTTTTGTGTAACACCCCAACCACTAATTCGCAATTAACAAAAATTATTAATGCCCAAGTCAAATGAAATCGCAGTGGAAAATAAACTCAACTCCACGGTGTTACCGCCGTTAGTCACCCACGTGACTAACTAGGCCTTTCCAACTCCTCTGTAACGGTCTGACAAACTGAATACGCTACCGACAACTCTAATAAGTAAATATGGATTCCAACATAATTACATACCGAGTTTCCAAAGTTATGGAACGTACATAAGTTAGGATGGAAGTTTCCATATACAAAACGGGTATAGCTTATATGAGGCATAGTCAAAACAAAGTACACCCCGTACCCTATATCTACCCCATCTACTCTCGGTCGGGTCTCCTCAGCATCCGGTACCTGAAATGGGGGTGCCCATATGGGCTCAGCAAACTACCCTGGTATGAAAACGTGCAGCCCGCAAGCTACTAGACCACACCAACTAATTGGTCGTTAACATGCAGTTCATTTTACATTTATATAAGTAAAACTGTAAACACACAACATGCAAACATGCAATTCAATCAATCCACCAAGGTATCAATACACCGAACAGACAGGAGACATTAATAAGTCAGTCAGTGTTCGTTATAATATTGGCCCCGAGAATATTGAGGTCTCGTATAGGCTTCGTTTGCTCATTGAGGGCAATCCACATAGTGAGATTGTCAATTCTTGAATCCATGTAGTTATACAACGCATGTGTAGTCAATTCAATTAGGTGGGTATGTAAACCCTGTTAATTACCGTCTTGAAGACGCTTAATAGTTCGGGTATGAATAAACCCTTCAGACAAGAATGGGACTCTTGCGGTTGTAAATGGGTAATTAACCCCGCAGAAGGATATAGTTTCCTTCTGGACACAATATTATTGGGTAGTTAGCCCTGCAGGGGATAGTAGTCATCCACCTGGCCAAATTACGAATGGGTAGTTAGCCCCATAGGAGATAGTCTTCTCCTGGCCTCCGTCGTGACGTATATATTTTTGGAAGTCGACCTGATACAGGTAGGCCTCCGGAATTTGCATGCATGCTCAGAAACATCTGGGATCCTCGCGTCCCGTATCTTGAACATATTAGTAGTCATTCATCCTAATACTAGGGTGATTAGTCAAATATCACGTGCGGATATTGACATGCATTATAAGGGAAGTTAGCGAGAACTTGAGTGCAAGCTCTCAATATGTAAGCTCGTCATTCGTAATCCACTTGTTATCGCATGTATCGTACATGTAATTAACTTGTTTCAAAGGTATAGTCAGTGACAGGAAAATTAAACATAATAATAGTACGAACGCACATTCACCATATTACATGCATTAATCTTGGTCGTTATTCACAGAGCAACTAGCACACAAGCCGGTATAATCCGGTAGCAAAAAGTCTGCAAGAATCCATACCTTTGCCTAATAGATGTCCTCCTAATCACTATTAGCACTCCCGGCTATCCAATGCGAATCCCGCCTATAGTTTATTTATCGAGCGTGTCAATAATCTGTCTTGTTATTAGTTTATTCATGTGCATCGTTTTCTTACGTACTAATTCTAACTTCATATTATAAGGTGATTGCGCTATTCTTGTCATCCTATGTGAGATGTGATTACCGTTCGTTGTAACCTCTTTCATCCCATAACCTTATTGGTAATTAAGGTTTCATTTATTCATCGTGTAATCTTTATTTATGAGACTTATATTAGTAGGGTAACTTTCTTTTAATTACCTTCATGATTTCATGTATAACATGTTATTTTATTTCCCTTTGATTTATTTTACCTTCCTTAAAGGTATGCACATGTATTATGCAAAATATATGTTTGTAATTGTCTATATAAATTAACGACTTACTAACTCCTTAATAATATTCCTAGGTCACGTATGGACACAAATATTTTATATCTTTCATACATACAATCTAACTCCAAATAATATCTTATTGTTTACACATCAATTTTGTATACTTATATAACCTATAGTTTTAATTTCATAATTCCTTGAATCAAGATTTCTTTCCTAATTTCTCCAAATATCCACATAAGACTTAGTATAATTTTAATTTGAATAACGACACTATATTTTCGGTTATATTCATTACTCCCAAATGATTTTATAAACTTTACATTTCACCTCTAATTACATTGTATCGTATAGTTTTAATCCCTTACTTTATTAAGTTATAATTTCACCTCTATAATTTCAGTAATTATTATGTGGACACAACAACTTCCATAATTACCTTCAGCCACATTTATTCTCGGTTTTACACTAAACTTTTCTATATTTAACTTTCACCCCTTAACTCTTATAACATTTACATTATATAACCTATAGTTTTAATATTTCTTTCTAGTTAATTTTGAGCTTCCCCTTTTATTTTTGGTTTTACACAACAACCCTTTATATCATTTCAGTTGTACACCAAATTTTATCTTAATTACATTTTCACCCCAAAACTTTTATAAACTTTATATCCTATGTTATTATTTATTTCTAACTCCAATTTTCAGTCAACAATTTGACCAATACCTAATTTAATTCCTAATACATTTATACACTCAGAATTTTACATATTTCGACTGGGCACTCAATTTTCCAGATTTTACAAATTAGTCCCAAAACTTTGTAATTTGTTACTTTAACTCCTTAACACTTAGGCCATTATGAATCACTTTATGCAACAAGTACACACAGTTCCCTTACTTTACATTTTAACCCCAAAATTTGACAAATTTTGTCATTTAAGTGCTTAAACCTTATTTTAACTTACTCAAAATTATAATATAAGTTCATAGACATAATTATATCATTATGACCCATTTTATACAGAACAATTTCAGCCTTATACAGATCTAACCCTCTAGTCTTTAAAAATTGCATTTTTGCCCCAATTTACTTATTCCTTTGTACATATAAGCCTTTTAAACATAACTTAATGTTTCAAACTTGTCCTAAACACATTATAAACTCAAAAATACAGTAATGAAACAGTAAGATCTCTGCCTCAGTGGTTACAACACCAAAACTTTGTCAAAGTGACATTAAACCTTAATTTAAGAAGTTTTACCTCCTAATGTCAAGAGTTGATTCTTAAAAGACTTTGTAGCTTGAGGTTCCTTGTGCTCTCGGCCCTATTTTACAGAGAAGAACACTAAGTTCTTGTACAAATTTTAATAACTTAAGCAAGCTTAATTTACCAAGGTTTAGTTTAAGGATTTTACCCTTTTTAAGGTTGATTTCTCCACTTGTGTTCCCTCTGATTTATTGGAGATTTTAGGCAGTTTAATGCCTCCACATTTCGTTCATGGTACAAGGAAATAAAAGGTTCAAGAGTTAGATCTCTATACAACTCTTAAACAAAGGTAGAAGCTTAAAACACCAAAATGGGGTTTAAGTGTGGATCTTTACCTTAAGGCTTGGAAAACTGATTTTTTCTGTTCCCCCATTTCGTTCAGCTACATAAGATGTGGGAAATGAGCTCATTTGGACAGATCCATGTATAGAACAAGCTTTAAGCTCTTAAAGCACATTTTTAGAAGATTTACCTCAAGGAAGTGTGCTGGTTGTTTTCGGCCCTTTTGAAGGTTTATGAACACATTTTGAGCATGAAATGAGGGAAGAAAAATGGGTTAGAGAGTTTGTAATTTTCGTACATGTATACCCATGGGAGAGATGGGAGTTTAAAGCACATTTTTACCTTGTGTGTTGTCTTGTCCTTCACCCACGGTTTTGGTACAGATTTTGGGCTCCAAATCTCTATATTTTCAGAAATGGAACAGAGGGAGTGAGTATTTGAGGTGCTAGTTTTATTAATGGAAGGATGAAGGAGTTTAGAACCGTAAGGCACATTTTTACCTTTGTTGTTGTTGAATCTTGTTTGCCTCTTCCTTGCTATTTACCCACGGTTTTATAGCCTTCTTCACACCATATTTTTGGTCTTACCAAGAGATGAAGAAGAGTTCTTAGTATATGATGAAGAAAATAGAAGATTTGAGGCAAGAATGGATGTTTTTGAGCAAGAGAACTTATGTTTCTTCAATGGAGTTCAAAGAGAGAAGGATGAAGAAGGAAGAAGAGACTCACCATCGGCTGAGAGGGCTGGGAGGAACTGAATTGTCGTGAATTGAGAATAGAGAAGGGAATGAATGGCATGAAAGAGAAGGAGTTAAGATATTAAATGAATTGTAGTTTCCAAGGAATGGACTTTGGAATTAGGAAGTTTCATACTTAAAGCCATGTGTCTTCTGATTTCTTTCTCCTTGCATGGCCGGCTCCTTAGAGTTTTTAGGCTGTTTTTTAAATTCTTTCGTGACTTAATGTTACAACATTCAATGTTGTAACCCCCCCTTTTCTTGAACTTGTTTTAATGTGTTAGATTGTGACTTATATTGTTATCTTGTCTTAAAGTGTATAACTTGTATTTTTTTTTGATGTTGGTATGCCTTGTTATTAATTGTGATTTATAAAGTATACCACTTAATTCTTTCACATGATTTGTGACCTTAATTTATGCGCTAATATGTTACGTATTATATTAGCTTAGGAGTTGTTTTCTCCTTTATTAATATCTCTTATTTATGTAGAATTAAAATTGTTTGGACTTTGTATATATTTATCCAAGTACACGTGTGTAACACCCCTACCGCTAATCCTTTACTTACCATCTAGTCATCCTAATTATACTACTTCTCGCAGTGGAATTACTACTACTACGGCGGGTGGTACAACGCCGCTAACCGCCCATACGGCTAGCTAGGCTTACCTTACTTACAGTCATGGTCTGATGTCTAAATATTACCGAGCTACTACATTACATTCCACTTACAAAATATCATATACTTACATTGCTGGATTACCGAGTATCAAAGTATAGTTAATTACATCCCTTTTCAATCTCCCAAAAATAATGAGTTTCTACCAACTACTCATTACCCCATCTCATAATTCTTTCATTATCCAAAAAGGGTGTACCCCATGGTACACCGGCTAACAAAAAGCCTATAGCCATGTACAACTTGGTACACCTTTCAAAGTTCAATAATTACATCCAAAAAGAAACCATCATGTTCTCACCAATTCTTCACCCGTCTCGAGGACCTGTAAATATTCAAAACAGTGCCCAAGGGGCTCAACAAAAAGCTGCATATAAACTTGCATATACCGCGTGCTAACTAGGGTACGCCGACTATTTAAGGTCGACTGTACATGCGGTTCATTATTATCATGCATACATGCTTTACATCCTTCAAACAATCATACATAATACAATACTCAAGCAAAAACAACAATACAAAAGCATACAAAATACTTACCTTCACAAGGGTTAGCCAAATTACACATCCGGGTTAATCGGATGCTTATTACTCCTTTACTCGTTACACATTACTTACACAAACTTTCTCTTACATTACTTACTTACTTTTCCATACTCGTTTACTCATTCTTACTTACTTACTTTTACTCATGTTAAGTCGGTATAACCTCCGGGCAGGGACTACATCGTCCCACCACCGGGTTTTACTTGGCTTACTAATCCAGGATGCTACCCATTTAAGGGGTTTGGGCCATGGAAAAGTTTAAGAGCCAGGAATTGGAGCCAACCTCTTGTGACTCCGCCTCCTCACGCGTGGCCGAAACTATATCGGACTTTTACTCATTCCAATTTACCAATTTATTATGTTAGATTAGTTAGCTTGTTAGGAATTAGTTAGAAGTCCCTCACAATTGTATTCGGTCACAACACAATACCGCAAGCATACACACATTCATTATCATCCCTACATTTCATGAATTATACAAACTATGATTTAATGACAATATCCAACAAGGAACAATATCAAATATTCACAAGTAAGCATAATAGTTCTGTTTCGTGCATTTATCTTGTTAGCTGATCAATTAGCACACAAATCAGAGTAGCCAAGGTAGCATACAGGGCATGAGAAGTTCATACCGTTCACCGTTGTACTTGTAACTGACTTTCCTTCGGTGTTCCCAATCCAAGTCCTATAACATGCATATGGTTGTATGGTTAATGACCCATTATTTATTTAACTCTTACTCCATTACCTTTATGTTTTAGTTCCTTACTGAACAATGATGTACTTATATATATATATATATATATGCATATGTATATGTGTGTATACATATGTACATATATATATATGTACAATTATTATTATTATTATAATATTTTTATTTTTATTTTTTTTATATGGCTCGACCGACCTTACCCAGGGTCGGACCCAAGGTCGGTCGAAGTCAGTAAGTTAATACGCTGGAAGAATTCAGGCCCGACCGACCTTGCAAGTCCGGTCCCAAGGTCGGTCCATTCCAGTGTGTTCTGGGTTCGGGATTCTGGACTCGACCGACCTTGCAAGTCCGGTCCCAAGGTCGGTCCATTCCAGTAGGTTTCATTACGGGAAAATTTCAGGCCGATCGACCTTGCAAGTCTGGTCCCAAGGCCGGTCCATTCCAGTAGACTTCCGTCTTTGTAAATCTGGGCTCGACCGACCTTGCACGTCCGGTCCCAAGGTCGGTCCAGTCCAGTGGTTTCATTTTTATTTCTGTTTTCAGTTCTTCCTTTTACCCATTACTTCTCCATTGTTCCTACACTTAATCCCACATGTTTTAACACCAATTAGACCTCCTAATCCACCTTAGTTCATCGATTAACTCATTACCCATTTCCATACTAATTTACTCACTTGTTTCCTAAATTTCATTTCAACACATACATTCTTTCTTCCTAGTATAGTTATGCTACAGATTTTTATTCTCACTTTCTCCTTCTATAGCTCCCTCTTTTAATGTCGTTCCTAAGGCTTATAATGCATTACACACCTCTCCCAACCAACCCACTAACTTACTCCAATTAAAATCTGTTTCAAGAACATGTTTTCTACCCAATTTCTAGCTCTTAAGTGTTCTAGTTCCTAGGTAAAATTTTCCATAGTCTCCCCTATATTTTTACATTCTCACCACATGATTTAGCTCACAAAAAACCACTCGTTACACCTGTTTATTAACAGCATTAATATACAAAGCTCTAAAGAAATTACTAAGCATTAGCACTCATTAAATTTCCTGCACACAACATCTAATTCCCTCTAGGTTTCATCAAGTTTTTAAATGTCTTTTAAGCTTCAAAACAGTTTGGTTCTTCTTCCACATTACACTACTACTCATTACCATTTTCAATACACATTTATAGGCTACTAAAATCTGTTACAACAACATACAAAAACTACACAAGGATGAGTGTAATTACCTTGTTTTCTCACTACTTTTTCTTTTCCTTCTTCTTCCTTCTTCCTTTCCTTTTCTCTCTTCCCACCAGTTATGAAGATTCAAAACTCTACACTACAGCCCATTACATACCACCATTTTAATTCAACTAGCCCTTACATTATCTTAAAGCTTTAAGGTAATTCTAGGGTTTAGGAATTCATTACCTGGCAAAGGAGTAGGTGAAGCTTAGAACAGCACAAGAGCAATATTTATACTCCTCCAAAGATGCCAAAATCGGCTGGGAACAAATAGAATAGGAGCTTCAAACTCGGAAATCTTTATTTACAAATAAGAGTGAGTAAAAGTAGTATTTTTGGGTTTCTTTTTACCTTAAACCAATGAGATGAAGAAGGGGCTCCTAATGGTGGTCTTCAAGCTCCAAATCAAGAACACCCATGGAGACGAAGTTGATTGTTTTCGAATTTAGAAAAGAGGGAAATGCTCTTCTTGATGAGAGGAAGACAATGGTACAATTTTTGTGATTTTTGGTGAAGGTTTAAGTGGTTAACAAGAGGAGAGAAGTTGAGGTTGGTGTGGTGGTGTGCAAATCGCCATGGTTGGCTCCAAGAGGAAGAAGAAGAAATCAGAGAAGGAAGAGAGGTGCTGTACGTGAGTGAGGTGAGGATAAATGAGGGAGTAGGAGAGAAAGTGGTAAAGTAATAAGTTACTTTTTGCTTTTTATTTGTTTTGTCTTTTGCAAATAAGGATGGAATTAAGAGAGTGTGAGAAAGGGAAGTAAAATCGGCCCACACAACACACACAATCAGCTTTTACATTTTTATTTCAATAGTGGACACACTAGTTTGGTTTATTTATGCTTTCACCCCACAACTTCCTGTTTTTGACAGTGTTTACTATTTTCTCGTTTTATTGATTTTATCGGCTCTAGACCTTCACTAATGTTTATTAATGACTATTTGGTTGACCAAAATTGTTACGAGTCTATTTGACCCGCTTAAAGTCGCGTTTTCCCGGTTTCCTCGAAAAACGCGCTTTAAGGTTTGTTTGTGTTTTTAATATGTTTTAAGGATCCGTTTTCTTCAGGATTCGTTCCCTCATGATTATTTAGACATAATTAAGCTTCCAAATTACTTATTAGTCTAATTAATCACTATTTTTAATTATGGGGTATTTCAACGTGTGTATATATATATATTTGTTTGTTTACATGTACGTATACATTAAGGAGTTATATATTTCCTTAATGGAAATTGTTACGGTTGGTTAGTCTTTATGATATGATGACTAACCTCATTTAAACTCCTCCTTTTAATTAATCATGATTAATTTACATAATTAAGGTTTGAGGTATTTCAATCTACCCCTCTTAAAAGGACTTCGTCCCGAAGTCTTATTCCCAAATCAATTGGTCCTAGAAGATCTAGTTCCACGACTAATGTAGATCCTAGGGATCGAGTCCCATATCAAAATACTTAATCTCAAGTGTATATTCTTGTAACACCCCATCTCAATCCAAATGTGGTTTCGCAACTTAACAACATATATATACATGTCACAGCGGAATACAATACACTCCAGGACCTTGCCACGGTCTGACTGACAGAATATACCGAACATTAGTACATATAAATCTTAACCAATACATATCCTTCTTACAATCCCTCACAACCTATACATCTTACTAACTCAAATTGCCATACGAGTGTACATCCACAACTCGTAGGCCACACTTAACCCGTAACGCTTGTACCCCATCTTACTCTCGTGACAGCCGCCTTCTGGCGTTCACCTGTGTAGTAAAAACAGCCCCCAAAGGGGGTTAGCACGAATGCTGGTACGATCCTCTCATGGCCCCCATGCTAACGTGGCTACGACGAATAATTGTCGATAGCATGGAGGTTGATTAGATGCACAACATAATAGAAAGTGCAATAAACAACAATCCAAATATGAACAATCAAAGTTCAACCAATTGAACGACTTAAATACGTTCCCTTAATTAGAGAGTTAATTATTTAACTCCTTAAGTTATGTTTCCTCTTAATCTTAGTCCATCCTTATCTTACCTCAATCTTAGTTTTATCTTAGTCTTAGAAACAACCAACCTTTAAAGAGGAATGGATGTAGCTTATCTTAGTCTTATAATACAAACCATCCTTTAAATAGGAATGGTTGCAACTTATCCTTACCTTATCTTATATATGCCAACTGTTCTCTAATTGGGAACTGGTTAACCCTTAGTTCGTTGTTTATTTTCATAGGGCTTGGTTAACCCTAGCCAGCAGCAGGACACTTACTGGCAATAAACAACATTCTTAAATTGTTGGGGATGTAGGCTAGATCCCCCCACGCCATCTTAGTATGCCTCCCTCCTAAAACAAGTAGTCTGAGGAGGTCGAGTCTATATGTCGACTCTAGGCGACGAGTCTGAAGACAAGTCATATTTGGAAGTCGGTATCTGATAAGGATACCGACCTCCCCCAATACACATGTGCCGGTACCATTCCGGATTCCTCACTCCCCCCCAAAGTTAAAGTTGGTAGTAGTCTCAATGCGAAGTTTGTTTGTTTAACCTCTTTCAGTTATTAACAAACTAATATTAGGGAGTGTTCCTTAGTCTCACACAATTCCTTACAAAACGTTAGTTAGTACGTTCTCACGGTAAGTTGTGTTAGTTTTCAAACATCACACAACAATACAATAAACATAATGTTCCGGTTGCATGTTTTATCTTGTTTAGTGAGCACACAAAAACAAATAGCACACAAGCCGAGGGACACCTCGTTAGCAAGCAGAACACAAGAAGAACTGTACCGTTCACCGTGGGTCGTTCGATTGCTTACTCTCTTCCGGAGTCCAAATACTCAAGCCCGAAAACATTCATTCTGTTTTAGGTTGTTAATCACTTAACTTAATTAAACTTATTTAACTTACTTAACCCATAATGATTCCCCACCTAACACCTCATAAGTTTTACAACTTATTCTTACAACCTAACCTTAAACTTTTAAGTTTATACTTATCTTAATCCCTTAGGTCTTTATACCACTATTCATCATTGCCCTCTTAATGGGGTACCACTAATACCTCTAAACTTTCTTAGGGTTTCTTTCTTTTTTTTTACAACTTAAGGGTCGACCGACCCTACCGACCGACCTTACCCAAGGTCGGTCCATTCCAGAACTTATTGCCGTTTGAAAATTTTACCCCGACCGACCTTGCAAGTCCGGTCCCCAAGGTCGGTCCATTCCCGAGAGTTTTCCCCATACAAAATTTTAGACATGACCGACCTTGTAAGTCCGGTCCCCAAGGTCGGTCCATTCCAGAGACTCTTTCCGGTAATGTAAACTGGGCTCGACTGACCTTGCAGGTCCGGTCCCTAAGGTCGGTCTGCTCCAGACCTTTGTTTTTAGATTCCCATTTGACTCCAAACTTCTCCACAAGTTCCCCCATGTGTCCTAATACCATTTAGGCACTTAAACTCACCTTTAAACATCCACTAAAACCTCCTTAGCTACTTTCTCAATTCTTACTAGGAATTCATAACACTTGTTTACACCTCTTAAGGCCTTTACAAGTCACCAAACGAGGCCTATACATCATCTAAAACCATTACCATTCAAACCCCCATCATTAGAAGCCAAAACAAATTTTTTTTTCTTTCTCTGCATTGGACCGCCCCTCTAGGGCGGTCCCCAGGGGCGGTCCCAACCAGAAGCTAATTTTCTGCACGATTTGCCTGGACCTCCCCACAGGGGCGGTCCCTAGGGGCGGTCCACAGCAGAACCTATTTTCCAAAGTGCTTTTCTCCTCATTTTGAACTCCAAATTCACCCCAATCTTTTCCCACTCATTCCACAATCTTTCCACATGTTTCCTACATGTTTAAACACCTTAAAACATGCACTAAACCTTTCACAAAAATCACCAAACTTGACACTCAATTTCTTACAAAATTCTTACACTTAACACTTGATTCCTTACACTTCCCTCTTGTGATTTTGCCTAAGACCTCAACTAATCATTATGTTTCTTCACAACCATCTTAACTACTCCTCAAGCATCATTTTTCACACCCATTTGCTTTACTCAAACTTCTCAAGGCCATATATAATCTAGCACATGCTTACATCCTTATAAGTCGTTATACCTTATTTTTCCTTCAAACTTCGTACAAGTTTCCTTGCTTCCTTAACGATGGTTTTGGTGCATAAAACTCACCATTATAACCCCTAGTCCCTCTTATACATCCCTAGGTCTTCCTAGAACTCAAGAACTCCATAGTTTATCCGTTTTCACCAAAACGACCCTCAGTGTTTACTAGAACATCCTTAGTCATAAAATCTCCTTAGAACACCTTAAACGCTTAGCTTCCTACTCAAATTTCGCCATAGTTTCTCTAGTATATTATCATGCCCAAATGCATTGTTTTCCTCATTCAACCATCTCACATACATCAAGTCCTTTCTCATCATATTTTCTCATCCAAATCAACTCATTCATAACAACTCAATATAGTGCAATAATCTTAAATTGTATAGCACTAAGGCTCTTAAATGACATGGCTCTTAGGCCCTTAAATGACATGAATTTAAACACTGAATTTCCCACATATAAAAGCTTTCAACCTGCAAATACACCCATCAATCTCATAGTAGTTATAATGCTCTTAAAATCCACCTTAAACTTATCTTATTAACTCATTCCCATTGGCTCCTTAGTCACAAGTTCATAAGCTTGTTTAAATTCTTTTTCCTAGGTTATATAACCCATTACATAATGTAAGCTTAAAGCTACATTAGTACTCATCTAAATACCACCCCTTAAAACTTAAACCACCATTAGGTAAGCATTTTACCTTGTTTTTCCAAGCTTATCTTAACTTCCTCCTTAGACCTTCTTCTTGAATGAATCTCGGCCACCCATTAAATTTCCTTTGCCAATGTTCTAATCAATATTCAATGACTCACATGAGTGCTAAATAATACACTAACCTTAAGGAATGAAAACCTTGGTCAAAAATGTGTTTTAAGGTTTTATAATGAATATTTTACCTTGAAGTCTTAAGGTAGGCTTGGATATGAATCAAGAAGGACCTCCTCTAGCCCTTGGAGAATAGAATCAAGCTAGAACAATGGATAAAAATGAAGCCCCATGAGTAGTAATTTTCGGCCATGAAGAAGAAGTGGTGGAAACATGGTTTTTCTTACATATTCTTTACCTTAAGAGAATGGAGAAGCTAATGCACTCTTCAAAATTGATTTTCCTCCATAAATGGAGTTTTCCCTTGGCACCGAAATGGAGCTTTGAAGGATTTGAAAAGATAGAATGAAAGAGCTTGCTCTAACTAAGAGTAATCTATGCTCACTTTTTGATTTGGAGCTAAAATGAGCAAGTTATGGACAAAGCAAGGTGAGGAAACAATGGAGCTGCTTGGGAACGGTTTAGAACAGAGAGAAGAAGAAGAAAACCGTGGAAGAAGAAGAGAAATGAAGAAGAGAGGAGAGAGGTAGGCTAATATAAGGTATTTTGCTTTTATAAAGCAAATAGTACTATTCTCTCTTAAATTGCTTTGTCATGTGGTGACTCCCTACCTCAAAAACCGGCCACCCCTTATAATCAAGATATTTATGGTCTTGGTTGACCATCTTATTGACTTATGTTGACTTAAGCTTAATTTAGGCACTATTTGGCACTATTCACTAATTAGTGCACATATTCGTGAAATTTTTGGTTTCCCATTGATTTAGGATTCCTAATGTGATACTAATTAGTACACATGTTTATTAAGGTGTAATCATGGGCATCTAGCCACTCAAAACTCAATTCTAAGACAATTTCTCAAAAAGGTGCTTTAAGGAGTTTTGAAGCACATTTTGTGTTTAAGCTTGTTTTTAAGCTTGGTTTTCTTTGATAATTGATTTAAAATGTCCATTGACATATTACTAAGGTCTTATAATGGTATTTGGGTGCTAATCAAAGTCACTCCAAGCTTAGAGCACGTTTTTGCCCAAATTGCCCTTAAGGCATTTTCTTGTGTTTTCCTTGGTTTAAATTGTCTACCAATCTTTATAAGGCATATTTTAGCCTTAATACATCATAAATTGATGTTTACTTAGAATACTTAGGTTTGGGGTATTTCAATCTACACCCTTAAAAGAACTTTGTCCCCAAAGTTCCCATGCATCTTATCTTATTAGAATACATGTCTTACCTCATTCCATAGATCATATAGATCATACTTATGTATACTTAAACTCATTGAATCATTAGATTCATCGTATGCTTTTACTCATACATCACACAACATGCTTAAGCATGTATAGCATTCAAAATTCCCTTTGTTCCTTTTGATGATTAAAACAATCACATAATTTTCATCGTATTCTCCCATGTCACCGGTCTGTAGACAATGGCTCGTTCGTCCTCGTCACCATGGGCCAGAATACAAAACAACTCTATTCCCCCCATGTCACCGGTCCGAAGACAAAGGCTCATGCGTCCTCGACTTCATTGGCGAGACTCAGTAAAAAGGAAATCCTTTTTACGAGGTCAAGTGAGGGATAGTTCCCTCTATTTGAAAATACAATCAACTCCAATTCCGTTTTATCCTAAAGTCTCTATCCATAGCATGATTTAATTGTGACCACTGGTAGAGAGTTTCAGGAATCATCCAACCCTGATGTGATCAGCATCAGTGTTGAACTATCCTTCCACCCCAATTTGTGTTCGGTTTCCCTTGATCCCTAGAAAATCAAGTTCCACCTCCCATGTCATTTTCAAACATCAAATAATTCACTCATGTCCAATTTCTATCTTTTTAGTTCTTCTAATCATAATCAATACATCTCCAAGGTGTGGACTTAGTCCATCAAACATTCCAAATTCATCTCTTAGTAATTACCTCAAGGCTCTCATTCCTACTAAGTTCTATACCAGTCTCATATCATTTCACCATCTTATATCTCATAGCATTACTATCTTCTTCCTCATACTCATATCGAATAGTATCCCATAGTGTTATCTTATTCTTATCTCACACATAGTCTCATATCGACTCATACCTCATATATTCCATATTCCTTAAGTCTCCTTAATCCTCTTCCTTAATTCTCTAAACTTGTACTCACACCCGAGTTAACATGATAGGTACTTAATATGTATGGCATTCACATCTTCTGTGCGCAATAACCATAATTTATCTCAAAATGTTTATGCAAAACATATTCTCAAATTCTTTTGTGTTATGCACACCGTAGTTTATGTACTCAGTACACAAACATACGCTTAGCGGTTTTCGCTCTACCCCCCTTAAAATGGATTACGCCCACGTAATCAACATTATATCATCCTTGAACATAAGTTCAAGATGTCTAATTCTCACCAGGCATTCTAGCTTCCACGTCATCTATCTCACTTACGATTCGATCAGAGGGTCATAACTATGCTAATGACTTAGTCTCTGCATCGAGGATTCTTCATGGTACTGATACCATATTCTTAACTTAGTTTGGTCTAACCTCAAAGGTAGTGGTCAGCTAGCTTCAGCTGCGCGACTCTGATAATCTTAGGCTTAACTGCCTTTCTAATCGTTCATAGTATTGTATATCCTTCTGCCTCCTTATAGTTTAGGAATATTGGTCTCTCAGTGGACACGCGTTATCTTTTTATATACACGGCCTTAATGAGTTGTAACTCGTCTATCCATTTTCCTTGAAGATCTTATGTTCATACTCTTAGTGTTTTCTCGAATGACTAAATTGTTCTCTCCAACTGACCCTTGGTCTGAGGATGACCCTTAATCTGAAACTACTGTTTAGTGCTTATTGCGCTTTACAGCCTTATCATTAATGTTATAACCCAAGATTTGGTTATATTTTATTTCGTCACAACTTACTCTTAGGTTGGTTTAATCTTAATTCAGGACATGGAAGTCTTTTGGATTAAAGTCAGGGGCGTGGAGGTCTTTCGTTATTTATTTTCTGGTAAGGGTTTTGTTTTATCAATTAAGGGATATTAAGGCTTCTCTTATCGTGATGTTAATCACGTTCTTTTCAAACCCCTTATTCCCGATCAGTTTCTCAGAGACGTGGTGCCTTCCTTCTTCTCTCTCTCTCTCTTCACGTTTGCTCTTCATCAATCTGTCCAAGTGCTTCTGATTGGAGACTTGACTACTGCTGTGAATTCTCTTTGCCTCGTTGTTCTCTTCGCAATCAGGTTTGTATATCGTTTGGTAGCGTTGCTATTCAGTTTGGAGAACTCCTCAATCCCTAATTCCCTTCTCTACAATCTGATTGTGAACCAGTAATCCTCCGACGTCTGCGTCGATCTCTCCTCCGCTGTGGATTGCTGCTGTGTCACTTATATCGTATTCAGGTGAGTGGTTCAATTCCGTTCCGTTTCAGTTTTGGTGTTGTGGTCAGTTCTGATTGAGAGTGTCTCTGCGTTGTGTTCAGAATTCAGTGTTTTGGTTGGCATCCTTGGTCTGCATTTCGGGATTCTGCTGGATTCGAGCTCTGCTGTTCAGATTGTGTTTCGTCTGCTGCAATCAAGGTAGGTGGCTGATGGATTCGATTAGTCTGTTCAGCCTTGGGGCGTTTCGAATTCTGGTTTCTAGTGTGTGATCTGCTTCTGCGTGTGTTTGTGAATCAGTCCGTTTGTGTTGTTTGAATAATTACAAACCCCTAAGGTTGTTTTCTACAAATGTATGATGTTTTGACATTGTTTTAATGCCTCTGATTGTGTAAAAGCGCCTCTGTTCTCTATGTTTTTCGGCGTGTCCGAACTTCTGTCCGACCGTTGAAGTTCGGACATGCCCCTCTGCGCTTTAATTCTCTGAAGTTTTCGCTGTGTCCGAACTTCTGTCCGAGCTTTGAAGTTCGGACACAGCCTTCTGCATTCTCTGATTTTGGCTTCGACTTGTGTCCGAACATCTGATGTCCGGAAACAAGTTCAGACTCTGCGCGTGTCTGATTTCCGAAGGACGTCCGAACATCTGTCCGACCTTTGATGTTCGGACACCTCTGTCCCTTCTACTGTTTTAAAGTTCGACCTGTGTCCGAACTTCGTAGTTCAGACACATTTTCGGACATCTGTCTGATTTTGACTTCTGAGTCTCGACTTGTGTCCGAACATTGATGTCCGGACACAAGTTCGGACATGGTACTGTTTTAACCATAACTTGCTCGTCTGTGCTCTGTTTTGACTTCTGTTTGCGGGGTTGGATTCCCCTTCTGATTTCCAAGCCATCTATGTGCTTTCTGGTGCCTTTGGTGCACATATGCTTATCTGTATTTAAGCTTCTGTTTTGGGACCTAGTTATCTCTGTGTCTGAGCCTTTGGATGGCTGGTTACGCTGTCTCGTAGCGCGCTATGTAGGATCCTTCTGTTCACGGGTGATGTTCCCCGTTCTGTCCACGGGTGTTTACACCTGTTCTGTTTACGAGTGAGGTTTCCTCATTCTGTTCACGAGCTGGTTGCTCGTTCTGTCTGTATGTTGTGATCGCTAGTGTCCCACTCTATTTTCTGCTTCTGTCCGCTTCTGACTCTGTTTAGTCCTCTAACGTATGGACTTCTGTTCTGTTTTCTGACATGCTTTTGGGTTCCTTTGACTCCTTCTGATTTGTTAACATTCTGTAAAATGTTTTGAGCATGCTGGTTGATGAAGTTTGTCATCTACTGGGCATAGTTGTGTGCTCATTCCCCTACTTTATCTAACATTGCAGATTGATCAGCGAGGGTCACTTTGCAACTCTGGAGTTTAGTTCATTTTGTTAATTGTTTCGTTGAGACTTGTATTTGAATTTGAGCCTTTGGGCCTCTTTGTTAGCTTCCGCTTCTAATATTAGTTTGGTGGGTTCTGTAATACTTTTGGGATGTTGCGACATCATCTTGATTATACTTTATTTAAGTATTCTGTTTTGTGCCTTATTTGCTTATTTGCGTTTGAATATTAGAGCCTTGCGTTGTTAAGTAATAATACGCGGCGTGTAATACACCTAACTCCTAGGCCAGTGTTTGGGGGTGTTACATTTAGTGGTATCAGAGCTCTGGGTTCTAATCTGCTGGGATTTTAAGTTAGCCAGTTAGTCAGAAACGTCAGTGTTAGTGTCTGGGTCTAACTGCCTGCTGTTGGACTTTCAGAATGCCGCCAAGAAGAGCAACGAACCCTCCAGGAAATGTGGCTGATGCTGTTCAGCAGTTCATGACGCAGCTCATGCAGACCATGGCTGCAGGGGGTGGTCCAGCTGGAGGAGGACCAGCTGGCGAAGCAGGCCCAGCTGGGGCGGATGCTGGAGGCAGAAATGTGAAGGCGCTTCAGGAGTTCATGAAGCTGAAGCCGCCGTCGTTTGATGGGGCAGGAGACCCCCAGGAGGCCAGTCACTGGCTGTCAGAGGTGGAGGATCTGCTGCGTGTGATGGGCTCTGAGGAGGAGCAGAAGGTCGACTTTGCTACTTTCCTTTTTAAGGCCGAAGCCAAGGAGTGGTGGAGGTCAGTGATGGGGAGATTCCCACAGCCTTGGACGTGGGAGCAGTTCACTGGGGAGTTCAATAAGCAGTTCTACCCCGATGTTTATAAGGACCAGCGCATTCTGGAGTATAACCGACTACGCCAGGGTCGGGATATGAGTGTGGAGGAGTACGTCAAGAAGTTCATCAGCCTGTCGAAGTTTGCACCAGAGCCTGACGAGCATAGGAAGGCCAGGAAGTTTGAGAGTGGCCTGAGGCCTGACATCCGTTCTGCTGTGACGCCTCTGCGTCACAAGACATTCAGGGACGTTGCTGATGTCGCCCTGTTGGTAGAGGCCGACTTGAGAGGTCGCCAGTCTGGAGGGAAGGACCAGAAGAGGAAGCAGAGGTCCGACGAGAGCGATAGGAGGGATCAGTCTTCTTCTCAGAAGAAGCAGTCTACTGGAGACCGAGCTGGAGACCGCTCTGGGGACCGTTCGCGAGATAGAGGTGGTTCGTCTTCGTCAGCCCCTGCTCCGAAGTGCCAGGTCTGTGGCAAGTTTCACAGAGGTCAGGACTGCTACAGGAAGTCTGGAGCCTGCTTCAAGTGTGGGTCCATAGGACATAGGATAGCTGACTGCCCTCAGGCCGAGAGGAGCAGAGGTAGCTCTGGAGGTAGAGCTGGTGAGTCTGCTTTAGGGTCCAGATATCGAGACCGGGCTGAGCAGAAGAAGCCCCAGGGCCAGGCCAGAGTGTACTCGATGGCTGGAGAGAGAGACCGATCGACTAACAGAGTTGTCACAGGTATTCTCCAGCTGTCTTCTCGTTCTGTCTTCTGTTTGTTTGACTCTGGAGTCACCCACTCTTTAATTTCTGCTGAGTTAGTGGGTGAGCTCGGTTTACCTGTTGTGCCTCAGGGTGTTGAGCTGTGTGTGCATAGTCCAGTAGTTAGGGACTCTTCTATGCTTCTGAATTCTGTTTGTAGAGATAGTCCTGTGCTAGTCAGAGATAGGACTCTGTTTGCTAACATCATCCCTATGGAGATGACTTCTTTTGATGTGATTCTGGGCATGGATTGGCTTGTTGCGCACCATGCCCACATTGATTGTGCTGCTTCGAGAGTCACCTTTGAGGAGCCGGGTCAGCCCCGCCTAGTTGTAGCAGGGAATGGACTCCCGTGCTCGCCGCCAGTGATTTCAGCCATGCAGGCATTTCGTTTCTTGAGGAAAGGATGCCAGGGATATCTGTGCTACATCCTTGAGGTTCGCAAGGATGCGAAGATGGAGGACATTCCAGTAGTCAGAGATTTCCCAGATGTGTTCCAGGATGATGTACCTGGGCTTCCCCCTGTCAGAGAGGTGGAGTTCTCGATCGAGCTCGCACCTGAGACTCAGCCGATCTCTAAGGCCCCATACCGCATGGCGCCTGCTGAGCTTAAGGAGTTGAAGGTCCAGTTACAGGAGCTGCTGGATAAGGGCTTCATCCGCCCTAGTGTGTCGCCTTGGGGAGCGCCGGTGTTATTTGTTAAGAAGAAGGATGGTAGCATGCGTTTGTGCATTGACTACAGGGAGCTCAACAAGGTTACCATTAAGAATAGGTATCCTCTCCCGCGCATTGATGACTTGTTCGACCAGTTAGCAGGAGCTAAGGTGTTTTCGAAGATCGATCTGAGGTCCGGTTATCATCAGCTGAGGATTAAGGCAGACGATGTGCCTAAGTCCGCCTTCAGGACTCGTTATGGACATTACGAGTTCCTAGTGATGCCATTCAGTCTGACGAATGCGCCTTTTGTGTTTATGGATATGATGAACCGGGTGTTCAAACCCTTTCTGGATCAGTTCGTCGTGGTATTAATAGATGGCATCTTGGTGTATTCCAAGAGTGTTGAGGAGCACGAGGAACATTTGAGGACTGTTCTCCAGACTCTGAGGGAGAAGGAGCTGTACGCGAAGCTGAAGAAGTGTGAGTTCTGGCTGGATCAGGTGGTATTCTTGGGACATGTGGTCTCTAAGGAAGGCATCTCTGTGGATCCGGAGAAGATTAAAGCTATTACTGAGTGGGCCAGGCCTACTAATGTTGGAGAGATACGTAGCTTCCTTGGACTAGCGGGCTACTATCGTAAGTTTGTGGAGGGCTTCTCCAAGCTCGTGATCCCTTTGACTCGTCTGCTGCAGAAGGATGTGAAGTTCGAGTGGAGTGAGGCATGTCAGCGGTGTTTTCAGGAGCTGCAGAAGAGGTTGACGTCTGCGCCGATTCTGACCCTTCCAGAGGGTAATGAGGGTCTGGAGGTTTTCTGTGATGCGTCCCATAAGGGACTTGGGTGTGTGCTGATGCAGCATGGGAAGGTAGTAGCATATGGCTCTCGTCAGTTGAAGCCATATGAGAAGAACTATCCGACCCACGACCTGGAGTTAGCTGCTGTGGTGTTTGCGTTGAAGATTTGGAGGCATTACCTCTATGGAGCGGCGTACAAGGTTTATACGGACCACAAGAGCCTCAAGTATCTGTTCACTCAGAAGGAGTTGAACTTGAGGCAGAGGAGGTGGCTGGAGTTGCTGCACGACTATGATTTGGAGATCCTCTACCATCCTGGTAGGGCGAATGTGGTTGCTGATGCGCTCAGTAGGAGGGGTCCATCTGGGACCGCTTGTGCTTTGTCTGGTGTGCAGAGGTCTGCTCTTGAGTTGTAGTGTATGGGTATCTAGGTTGTTCGTCCAGAGAGGTCTGGGATGTTGGCAGCGTTGCAGATTCAGCCTACCTTGATCGACCGGATCAAGGCCAGTCAGGAGCTCGACGTCGGGTTGTGTAAGATCAGAGAGAGTTTGTCTGCTGGTCAGGAGTCCGAGTTCAGAGTTTCAGAGGATGGTTGTCTGAGATTCAGAGACCGTGTTTGTGTGCCGGCAGACGACGCCTTGAGGCGGGAGATTATGCAGGAGGCTCATGAAGCTCCATACTCGGTACACCCAGGAGGTATGAAGATGTACCGGGACCTACGTGATACATTCTGGTGGAGTAATATGAAGAGGGACATCTCCGACTTTGTATCCAGATGTAGGATCTGTCAGCAGGTCAAGGCAGAGCATCAGAGACCAGCTGGTTTGCTTCAGCCTCTTCCCGTTCCGGAGTGGAAGTGGGAGAGCGTCGGTATGGACTTCGTTATGGGACTGCCTAAGACTCCGAGGGGTTTTGATGCGGTTTGGGTTATCAGGGACCGGCTCACGAAGAGCACTCACTTCTTGCCTGTCAGGAAGACCTTCAGTTTGCACCGCTTGGCTCAGTTATATGTGGATGAGATAGTGCGTCTGCACGGAGTTCCGGCTTCTATTGTGTCTGATCGAGATCCGAGGTTCATGTCCAGATTCTGGCAGAGTTTGCATCAGGCTATGGAGACGAAGTTGTCTTTCAGTTCAGCTTACCATCCTCAGTCAGATGGTCAGACAGAGAGGACGAATCAGGTCCTTGAGGACATGCTCAGAGCATGTGTGTTGGACTTCGGGGGCAGCTGGGATCAGCACGTTGCATTGATTGAGTTCGCCTATAACAATAGTTTTCAGACCAGTATCGGGATGGCTCCGCTTGAGGCCTTGTATGGCAGGAGATGCAGGTCACCCATCTGTTGGGACGACCTGAAGGAGAGAGCCGTGATTGGTCCAGACTTGGTTCGGGATGTAGTGGGCAAGATTCAGTCTATCAGAGAGCGTCTGCTTGTGGCTCAGAGTCGTCAGAAGAGCTACGCCGATCAGAGGAGACGACCTCTAGAGTTTGAGGTGGGCGATCATGTGTATTTGAAGGTTTCTCCAGTTCGAGGAGTTGTCCGGTTTGGGAAGAGAGGCAAGCTTAGCCCTCGTTTCGTGGGTCCTTTTGAGATCCTAGAGAGGATCGGACCGGTTGCCTATCGTCTGGCTTTGCCTCCATCTTTAGCAGCAGTGCACAGTGTTTTCCATGTTTCTATGCTGAGGAAGTATATTCCGGACCCGTCGCATGTGATCGACTTCAGTCCGCTTCAGTTGAGGGAGGACTTCACGTTTGAGGCAGTTCCTTTGAGGATTTTAGCGCGGGATGTCCGCAAGCTCAGGAGTAAGACCATGCCCTTGGTGAAGGTGCAGTGGTCGGGTCAGTCGGAGGAAGAGGCGGCCTGGGAGGTCGAAAGTGAAGTGCGTTCTAAGTTCCCCGCCCTCTTTGAGCAGTAGGTATGTTTTAATTTCGAGGACGAAATTCTTTTAAGGGGGAGGTGATGTTATAACCCAAGATTTGGTTATATTTTATTTCATCACAACTTACTCTTAGGTTGGTTTAATCTTAATTCAGGACATGGAAGTCTTTTGGATTAAAGTCAGGGGCGTGGAGGTCTTTCATTATTTATTTTCTGGTAAGGGTTTTGTTTTATCAATTAAGGGATATTAAGGCTTCTCTTATCGTGATGTTAATCACGTTCTGTTCAAACCCCTTATTCCCGATCAGTTTCTCAGAGACGTGGTGCCTTCCTTCTTCTCTCTCTCTCTTCACGTTTGATCTTCATCAATCTGTCCAAGTGCTGCTAATTGGAGACTTGACTACTGCTGTGAATTCTCTTTGCCTCGCTGTTCCCTTCGCAATCAGGTTTGTATATCGTTTGGTAGCGTTGCTATTCAGTTTGGAGAACTCCTCAATCCCTAATTCCCTTCTCTACAATCTGATTGTGAACCAGTAATCCTCCGACGTCTGCGTCGATCTCTCCCCTGTGGATTGCTGCTGTGTCACTTATATCGTATTCAGGTGAGGGGTTCAATTCCGTTCTGTTTCAGTTTTGGTGTTGTGGTCAGTTCTGATTGAGAGTGTCTCTGCGTTGTGTTCAGAATTCAGTGTTTTGGTTGGCATCCTTGGTCTGCATTTCGGGATTCTGCTGGTTGGGCTCTGCTGTTCAGATTGATTCGTCTGTCAATGAGGTAGGTGGCTGATGGATTCGATTAGTGTGTTCAGCCCTGGGGCGTTTCGAATTCTGGTTTCTAGTGTGTGATCTGCTTCTGCGTGTGTTTGTGAATCAGTCCGTTTGCGTTGTTTGAATAATTACAAACCCCCAAGGTTGTTTTCTACAAATGTATGATGTTTTGACATTGTTTTAATGCCTCTGATTGTGTAAAATCGCCTCTGTTCTCTGTGTTTTTCGGCGTGTCCGAACTTCTGTCCGACCGTTGAAGTTCGGACATGCCCTCTGCGCTTTAATTTCTGAAGTTTTCGCTGTGTCCGAACTTCCGTCCGAGCTTTGAAGTTCGGACACAGCCTTCTGCATTCTCTGATTTTGCTTCGACTGTGTCCGAACATGATGTCCGGACACAAGTTCGGACTCTGCGCGTGTCTGATTTCCGAAGACGTCCGAACATCTGTCCGACCTTTGATGTTCGGACACCTCTGTCTTCTACTGTTTTAAAGTTCGACCTGTGTCCGAACTTTAGTTCGGACACATGTTCGGACATCTGTCTGATTTCGACTTCTGAGTCTTGACTTGTGTCCGAACATTGATGTCCGGACACAAGTTCGGACATGGTACTGTTTTGACCATAACTTGCTCGTCTGAGCTCTGTTTTGACTTCCGTTTGCGGGGTTGGATTCCCCTTCTGATTACCAAGCCATCTATGTGTTTTCTAGTGCCTTTGGTGCACATATGCTTATCTGTATTTAAGCTTCTGTTTTGGGACCTAGTTATCTCTGTGTCTGAGCCTTTGGATGGCTGGTTACGCTATCTCGTAGCGCTCTATGTAGGATCCTTCTGTTCACGGGTGATGTTCCCCGTTCTGTCCACGGGTGTTTACACCTGTTCTGTTTACGAGTGAGGTTTCCTCGTTCTGTTCACGAACTGGTTGCTCGTTCTGTCTGTATGCTGTGATCGCTAGTGTCCCACTCTGTTTTCTGCTTCTGTCCGCTTCTGACTCTGTTTAGTCCTCTAACGTATGGACTTCAGTTCTGTTTTCTGACATGCTTTTGGGTTCCTTTGACTCCTTCTGATTTGTTAACATTTTGTAAAATGTTTTGAGCATGCTGGTTGATGAAGTTTGTCATCTACTAGGCATAGTTGTGTGCTCATTCCCCTACTTTATCTAACATTGCAGATTGGTCAGCGAGGGTCACTTTGTAGCTCTGGAGTTTAGTTCATTTTGTTAATTGTTTCATTGAGACTTGTATTTGAATTTGAGCCTTTGGGCCTCTTTGTTAGCTTCCGCTTCTGATATTAGTTTGGTGGGTTCGGTAATACTTTTGGGATGTTGCGACATCATCTTGATTATACTTTATTTAAGTATTCTGTTTTGGGCCTTATTTGCTTATTTGCGTTTGAATATTAGAGCCTTGTGTTGTTAAGTAATAATACGCGGCGTGTAATACCCCTAACTCCTAGGCCAGTGTTTGGGGGTGTTACACTTAACACTTTAAGACAAGTCCAATGTCTGTGCTTAACAATCCGTGCTATTCGCACTTCGTAGTCCTTAATTATTTGTTCTTTGATTCCTTTGTGTTGTTGGTTCAACTAAATTCTTCTCTTCGACTGTTTGTGGTAGTTGCTGCTCTTGTCTGATCTTGCGTCGTTGTCCGTGGTACGGAGTCGACTACTTCCCGTGTTCCTTACACCACTCGTCTACATGCATGGGGTACCTTACTGGTACATTACTACTTACCCAACTAACTCATAGATGAGCCTGGCAGGCCTGCAAGCCCCTATGGGGTGCAATCGTCCCACATCTCGTTTTAGTAAACTCGTAGTGTCCGTCACACGTTTAACCATTGCTAACTATGAAGTATTCTGTTGTCGATCTCCTCTTTCATCGTTCCATAATAACACTTATTGTTCTTCTTGAACTTAATCAAGGAAAATCCATTTACTATGTTCTTGGGTATTGTATGCTCTAGTTCTTTCTATATCCCGTACTGATTCGGTCTCTTAGTGACTGAGGTCTCTTTCCATAGAGCCTCTTATCTTCTTTCTCATATTTGTTCTACTAGGAATGCACTTCCAGTTCCTTAAGGAGTGGGTAGTGTGCTTCCTGTGAAATCTTACCTAACCAGGTCCAGACTACTTGCATCAATGCACAGTTCGTCTACCATCTTATTTCCTTACTCATATTGGTTTCTGCTCACAGATCTAGTTGCCTCGGTGTCAATATTTGATGGCTTATACATAATTGTCGCCTTACTGCGCACCATGACTTAATCCCCCATATATAAATATTGTACTCACGACCACTACTACCGTGGTAGTTGGCCTTTACCATGTTGCCCGTTGATGGCGCAACTACTTACTCATTTACTCTAACATCTTATCTTATATTCAATTCCTTCCTGGTGTAAACACGCTAGGGTTTCTTTAATTCCGGTGTTTGGCGGTTGTCATACCAAGCTGTAAAATGGTTATCTCTTAATACGAAGGTGTTCTGCTTCAATCTCGGGTTCATAAGTAGGCTAATTTTTCTCGCATTCTTTCATCCTTTATGATGTTATTTACCATGTAATTTAACCGGTTACTGAAGAAGTCATCCGTTTAATCACTAGCTCTTCTGAGCATTGGTCACTTGACGTGCCATACTGTGCATTCACAATGTCTCTCTTTAAGGATTACCGATTCTTAAATCCTGGGTGTTGGATATGAGGTTTGTCTCTACAGCCTCCCTTATTACTCAAGTGTATCTGGTGTGTTCTAAGGTAATCTCAAGGTTTACAGTTTTCATTCTCTAACAAAAGTGTATTACATCTCTAATAAGTGAAAGCCCTTTTTGAGGGGTTTACTCCCACTCGTGGCCTCACAACAAAGAGAGGTATCCCCACCCTAAAAGTCATGGTTCGTTCTCCGCCCCTGCCAATGTACTATCTCATTATTCTCATTGGTGCCTTTTCCTGGCAATATTTTCCATAATCTAAGTTATAGGTTTGTAACCGTTCACATCTACACATTGTAGTTCCTTCATGGCTTGAATAAGCTCTTTTACAACTTACTATGCCTCGGGCTCTGATGTGGTTAACATCCTTGGCTCGTAGGCTCTTAGTGCTTAATGCCTCAGTTCATTACTTGTACTCTTATTCATCTGTAGGTCATCCTTTTAGGTTTTTGTTTCTTTGAACATTAACCACCGTTAGGTTACATATTGAATGTAGTATCGGGTTTCATGGTAAGTTGCTGCATCCTGCTTCTTGCAATGGAAGTTAATTCAGGTGATCAGAGGTTACTTAGTGTCCTCGAAAATACTGTCATTTTACTAGACTTATGTCTTTTAGCAGTCAAGGTTAGCTTCGTATTAGGCGTTTGCCTTATGGTGTCCAAGTTGGATATCATCCTGTCATCTTATACTTCCATCTCAACACTTCGTTCAACTTCCGTTGACTATGCCACCCGTTGATGATCAATCATACATGGGTGTTAATGAGTTAGACGAACAGTATTAACTGTCATTCATCAGTTTGTCAGGCTCGACCATGCCAACTCTGTGGGGGTAGTCCTCTGAGCTTCCCTCTGTCGGGATTGTATATCTTTAATCCTTAGTAGATTACTGCTTAAGTTTATTCCTTTTGTCCCTGTTTTTGGGGTTCACCAACATCTTCATTGTAGAATGTTTGTTATTGGTATTCTTAATGGTAACTCTGGGAATCTTATCCCGTTTTCGTTGGAAGTCGTTGCGTCAACAGTCTCAATCGTATCTTACAATATATCCCTTGTATATTATTGCTTATATAGTGTTTTGCTCGGATTATTGAGCGATCTCTCAGGTTCCTCTCCCTGAGGTTCTGGATTGATGTTCTTACCGTACTGTCGGCTGATGTTGTAGTGGTTGTACTGTCGTCAAGATTTATATCGCTTAGTATTTCGTCTAGGTTCAGCTCCCTGCTGACTGGTGTATCCACTCATCTCATCCTGGTCAGGCCGTCAGGCCCTTCCAAGGCCTTATTCTCCCATTCTTATGGATTTGCAATCCGGTATTAGTATGTTCTACATCTGTAGCGTTCTATTATTTCGCCATGATGGCTTTCTGTACTATTTAACCGTGGTAGCACTTGCTATGGCAAATGCGCCATGCAAGATGGGTTACCGATACTGTGTGCGTCGGTAGTGGTACTTCCACCTGATCTTTTTATATATTTGGTAGTCCTCGGGACTCCTTCGATGTTCTTTCGTTTTGGATAACTAGCCATCCGGCAGTTTCCTGTTGTTTTGACCGTACTGTCACTTATCGGGGCGTTCCTCTTCCTGAGGGAACCCCTTGTTATTTTCTTACGTCTTAATCCTCACTCCCGTTTCCACACATTTTGTCGTGGTTACTAAGTAATGATTCTACTTTAGGCACTACATCGTAGTCCTATTCCGATATACAGTTGTACGCGTCTTTATTGTCGCCTGCGCTATGTCGGCCAGGTTTTGTAACCTTCCTCATTGCATGGGGTTTGGAGTCCCCGTTTCTAACTGGACCTTCCAGTAATCTTAACTCTCACGTTATGTATTATCCCACTGTTATGCTCACTCGGACCACTGTCCGGTACTTGTGTCGCTTATCTTTTCTTATCCATTGCACTGGTAGTGCTTTTCTTATCGTTGGTATTATGGTGTAACTCGATTGCGTAGCATGTCGACCCATGTTGCCGGTAATTACCGTTCTCTTACTGGTAAAATTCTGTTGGCAGCGCCTATCTCCACGTTGCGCTCCAATTAAAAGGTTCAAGTTCCCGTGAACTGTTGTTCAACAAGATGTTTTTCGTATTGCTTACTGTTAACTACCTGCCAGATCGGGTTTTTCCCGAGTAAGAGAAGACTTTCTTCTCTCTGGTGTTTGTTCCACGTATTCAGGGTTAGGGATGTGGAGGGCGGGCTTAGGTACAATGGATATCCGGTAAACACCGGGAAGTCCTAGCTAACGCACCTCTCACTCTATCACTCAACCCTTAACCCATAACTCAAACTCAACCTCAGTATTCACCTAAGTTCGGTATTTCTTGTCTTCAGAGCGTAACTACGCTCTGATACAAGTTTTTGTAACACCCCATCTCAATCCAAATGTGGTTTCACAACTTAACAACATATATATACATGTCACAGTGGAATTCAATACACTCCAGGACCTTGCCACGGTCTGACTGACAGAATATACCGAACATTAGTACATACAAATCTTAACCAATACATGTCCTTCTTACAATCCCTCACAACCTATACATCTTACTAACTCAAATTGCCATACGAGTGTACATGCACAACTCGTAGGCCACACTTAACCCGTAACGCTTGTACCCCATCTTACTCTCGTGACGGCCGCCTTCTGACGTTCACCTGTGTAGTAAAAACAGCCCCCAAAGGGGGTCAGCACGAATGCTGGTACGATCCAATCATGGCCCCCAAGCTAACGTGGCTATGACGACTAATTATCGACAGCATGGAGGTTGATTAGATGCACAACATAATACAAATTGCACTAAACAACAATCCAAATATGAACAATCAAAGTTCAACCAATTGAACGACTTAAATGCGTTCCCTTAATTAGAGAGTAAATTATTTAACTCCTTAAGTTATGTTTCGTCTTAATCTTAGTCCATCCTTATCTTACCTCATTCTTAGTCTTATCTTAGTCTTAGAAACGACCAACCTTTAAAGAGGAATGGATGTAGCTTATCTTAGTCTTATAATACAAACCATCCTTTATATAGGAATGGTTGCAACTTATCCCAACCTTATCTTATATATGCCAACTGTTCTCTCATTGGGAACTGGTTAACCCTTAGTTCGTTGTTTATTTTCGTAGGGCTTGGTTAACCCTAGCCAGCAGCAGGACACTTACTGGCAAAAAACAACATTCTTAAATTGTTGGGGATGTAGGCTAGATCCCCCCACACCATCTTAGTATGCCTCCCTCCTAAAACAAGTAGTCTGAGGAGGTCGAGTCTATATGTCGACTCTAGGCGACGAGTCTGAAGACAAGTCATATTTGGAAGTCGGTATCTGATAAGGATACCGACCTCCCCCAATACACATGTACGGTACCATTCCGGATTCCTCACTCCCCCCCAAAGTTAAAGTTAGTAGTAGCCTCAATGCGACGTTTGTTCGTTTAACCTCTTTCGGTTATTAACAAAATAATATTAGGGAGTGTTCCTTAGTTTCACACAATTCCTTACTAAACGTTAGTTAGTAGGTTCTCACGGTAAGTTGTGTTAGTTTTCAAACATCACACAACAATACAATAAACATAATGTTCCGGTTGCATGCTTTATCTTGTTTAGTGAGCACACAAAAACAAATAGCACACAAGCCGAGGGACACCTCGTTAGCAAGCAGAACACAAGAAGAACTGTACCGTTCACCGTGGGTCGTTCGGTTGCTTACTCTCTTCCGAAGTCCAAATACTCAAGCCCGAAAACATTCATTCAGTTTTAGGTTGTTAATCACTTAACTTAATTAAACTTATTTAACTTACTTAACCCATAATGATTCCCCACCTAACACCTCATAAGTTTTACAACTTATTCTTACAACCTAACCTTAAACTTTTAAGTTTATACTTATCTTAATCCCTTAGGTCTTATACCTCTATTCATCATTGCCCTCTTAATGGGGTACCACTAATACCTCTAAACTTTCTTAGGGTTTCTTTATTTCTTTTTTTTTACAACTTAAGGGTCGACCGACCCTACCTACCGACCTTACCCAAGGTCGGTCCATTCCAGAACTTATTGCCGTTTGAAAATTTTACCCCGACCGACCTTGCAAGTCTGGTCCCCAAGGTCGGTCCATTCCCGAGAGTTTTCCCCGTACAAAATTTTATACATGACCGACCTTGTAAGTCCGGTCCCCAAGGTCAGTCCATTCCAGAGACTCTTTCCGGTAGTGTAAACTGGGCTCGACCGACCTTGCAGGTCCGGTCCCCATGGTCGGTCTGCTCCTGACCTTTGTTTTTAGATTCCCATTTGACTCCAAACTTCTCCACAAGTTCCCCCATGTGTCCTAATACCATTTAGGCACTTAAACTCACCTTTAAACATCCACTAAAACCTCCTTAGCAACTTTCTCAATTCTTACTAGGAATTCGTAACACTTGTTTACACCTCTTAAGACCTTTACAAGTCACCAAACAAGGCCTATACATCATCTAAAACCATTACCATTCAAACCCCCATCATTAGAAGCCAAAACGAATTTTTTTTCTTTCTCTGCACTGGACCGCCCCTCTGGGGCGGTCCCAACCAGAAGCTAATTTTCTGCACGATTTGCCTGGACCTCCCCACAGGGGCGGTCCCTAGGGGCGGTCCACAGCAGAACCTATTTTCAAAGTGCTTTTCTCCTCATTTTGAACTCCAAATTCACCCCAATCTTTTCCCACTCATTCCACAATCTTTCCACATGTTTCCTACATGTTTAAACACCTTAAAACATGCACTAAACCTTTAACAAAAATCACCAAACTTGACACTCAATTTCTTACAAAATTCTTACACTTAACACTTGATTCCTTACACTTCCCTCTTGTGATTTTGCCTAAGACCTCAACTAATCATTATGTTTCTTCACAACCATCTTAACTACTCCTCAAGCATCATTTTTCACACCCATTTGCTTTACTCAAACTTCTCAAGGCCATATATAATCTAGCACATGCTTACATCCTTATAAGTCGTTATACCTTATTTTTCCTTCAAACTTCGTACAAGTTTCCTAGCTTCCTTAACGATGGTTTTGGTGCATAAAACTCACCATTATAACCCCTAGTCCCTCTTATACATCCCTAGGTCTTCCTAGAACTCAAGAACTCCATAGTTTATCCATTTTCACCAAAACGACCCTCAGTGTTTACTAGAACATCCTTAGTCATAAAATCTCCTTAGAACACCTTAAACGCTTAGCTTCCTACTCAAATTTCGCCATAGTTTCTCTAGTATATTATCATGCCCAAATGCATTGTTTTCCTCATTCAACCATCTCACATACGTCAAGTCCTTTCTCATCATATTTTCTCATCCAAATCAACTCATTCATAACAACTCAATATAGTGCAATAATCTTAAATTGTATAGCACTAAGGCTCTTAAATGACATGGCTCTTAGGCCCTTAAATGACATGAATTTAAACACTGAATTTCCCACATATAAAAGCTTTCAACCTGCAAATACACCCATCAATCTCATAGTAGTTATAATGCTCTTAAAATCCACCTTAAACTTATCTTATTAACTCATTCCCATTGGCTCCTTAGTCACAAGTTCATAAGCTTGTTTAAATTCTTTTTCCTAGTTATATAACCCATTACATAATGTAAGCTTAAAGCTACATTAGTACTCATCTAAATACCACCCCTTAAAACTTAAACCACCATTAGGTAAGCATTTTACCTTGTTTTTCCAAGCTTATCTTAACTTCCTCCTTAGACCTTCTTCTTGAATGAATCTCGGCCACCCATTAAATTTCCTTTGCCAATGTTCTAATCAATATTCAATGACTCACATGAGTGCTAAATAATACACTAACCTTAAGGAATGAAAACCTTGGTCAAAAATGTGTTTTAAGGTTTTATAATGAATATTTTACCTTGAAGTCTTAAGGTAGGCTTGGATATGAATCAAGAAGGACCTCCTCTAGCCCTTGGAGAATAGAATCAAGCTAGAACAATGGATAAAAATGAAGCCCCATGAGTAGTAATTTTATGCCATGAAGAAGAAGTGGTGGAAACATGGTTTTTCTTACATATTCTTTACCTTAAGAGAATGGAGAAGCTAATGCACTCTTCAAAATTGATTTTCCTCCATAAATGGAGTTTTCCCTTGGCACTGAAATGGAGCTTTGAAGGATTTGAAAAGATAGAATGAAAGAGCTTGCTCTAACTAAGAGTAATCTATGCTCACTTTTTGATTTGGAGCTAAAATGAGCAAGTTATGGACAAAGCAAGGTGAGGAAACAATGGAGCTGCTTGGGAACGGTTTAGAACAGAGAGAAGAAGAAGAAAACCGTGGAAGAAGAAGAGAAATGAAGAAGAGAGGAGAGAGGTAGGCTAATATAAGGTATTTTGCTTTTATAAAGCAAATAGTACTATTCTCTCTTAAATTGCTTTGTCATGTGGTGACTCCCTATGTAACACCCCTACAACGCTCCTATCATCTACCGAAGTCGCAGCGGAACTAACCAACCAAATAATAACTATCGCTTTGGTGTTACAACGCCGTTAACCACCCACGTGGTTAACTAGGCAGAATAAATACATGTGTATCGGTCTGATGATCAGACTCCCGAGCATAGTAACTAACATCCATATATAAACATAACCGACAATACCGAGTATTTAATTTACAATCATCTCCAAACCATAATCATCCATAACTGTATAACAAGGTATCAACATGTACGCCTCGGGAGCACAGGCGCATCCCGGGCTCAACAACCTACTTATCCAAAAGTATTTCTACCACCTAGGACCTAGAGCCACTCTGCCTCTTCGATCCTCATCCTGCAATAAAATGAAATATGGGGCCCCCGAGGGGGTCAGCACCTTTGCTGGTATGGCTAACGCGCAGCCCATCGACTAACGGGATAAGCGCGACCAATTGTCATAATAACATGGCATTCATTTTAGAACAACCAACATTTATATCACACATACCATAGCATAGCAAGGGAAATTGCATAGCATCACATCATCAATACATACCACCACAAGAACGGTTCACATTAATCCTTCCACACAGTTAGTACATACCATGAGCATAGAGATTGTTGCCAAACTCACCCAAGCTCGTTAATTACCTCATCACCATCCTGTTATTTGAACGGTTGACTTAAACCCAAGGTGTGTCGGATATAGTGATCCCAAGCACACCAAACACACAGTATGCCCCTATGGCCCGACGTGAGTCAGTAAACTAGCTTTGGATAAGCTAAGGGAAGGTTGAAACCAAATTGGAATACCACCTAAACATACACCTAGGGAGCCGAACTGGATATGATAACGACCCCCATCCATCACACGCGTGGCCGGAACATACCGGACTCCTCACTCCCCCCGATTAGTACTCGTTAGTGAACACACAACATTTGTCAAGTCACAAACAAGCAACATTTAGGTCTTGTTAGACACACCAAGGGTAAGGAGTCATAGTAACACAACATCATAATATATAACAACTGTAAACTCTTTTCATGCCTTAATCTTATAAGGTCGAAAACACTCAGAAAACAAACAACACCCAAGCCGGTGTAAACCGTTAGGCAACAGACTGCAAGAAAACCATACCTTGGTCCTTGCCTTGTTTCGTTCCCACCTTGAGAGAATCCTATACACATTAGTAAGGTCGGTTAATTAATTATTTAACTTCACACTTACTATATATTCAACATGCTTGTATGACATGTTTTAATGCCTATCTTACCCTAGGTTACCTTCATTAAATACCCTAGGGTTAACTACATAAGTCACATTCTTTTCTGGTTTTTTTTTTTTTTATAAGTTTTGGTCCGACCGACCCACCGTCCGACCCACAACTGGGTCGGACCCTCCCAGTGGTCTTCGGGTCTGAAAAACTTTATCTTGACCGACCATGTCCGACCCAACATTCTGGGTCGGTCCATGTGCGAACATTTTCCTAACATTTTACAGAGGCTCGACCGACCCATGTCCGACCCACCCTTTTGGGTCGGACCGTCACCGAACATTTTCCTAACATTTTACAGAGGCTCGACCGACCCATGTCCGACCCACCCTTTTGGGTCGGACCGTCACCGAACATTTTCCTAACATTTTACAGAGGCTCGACCGACCCACAAACTGGGTCGGCCCCTGGGTCGGTCGCCTTCTAAACTTACCCAAATTTTCCAATTCTTCACCAAACTTCTCCTAAGGCCTCTTAATGCTTCCTAGCAACATTTGGTAACTTTATATCCACATACAACCTTCATGAAACTCATTTTCTAACTCCTTAAGCCTTTACTTATTTCCTTGTAAAAATTCCTTAACACTTATGTTATTTCATACTAGGTTTCCTAGATGGTGTTTCTCACCTATGGTAACTACTATCCCAAAATGCTTTCTCCTTAACTTAATATCATCTCCCAAGCATCATCTCTCACCACTAATTCCTTATCTCCTTCTTGAAACTCTTTTCCTAGTGTACACTTCTCCTTATTTTACCAAAGTTTGCCTAGGTATTTACCTAAGTCCCAAAGTGACTTTGGTACCTACTTAAATCTCAAGACCATGCCTAAGTCCTTATTACACTATAGAATGTTTCCTAGTTCATCAAAATTCCTTAAGAACATCATAAACTTCTTATTCATCTCCTACACTTTCTAACTCACCAAATCTTATGTAAACACTTAAAACTCCTTGCTTCTTACCTAAATTTTGACATGGGTTCCCTTAGAACATTACTAAGCCTAAACACTTCACCTTCTCCTTTAAACACACAAGAACATCTAAAATCATCAAGAACACTCTCATACACAATTTCACCAAATTTACACCACATTACAATATAGTGCACAATATAAATTGCATGGCACTTAGGCCCTTAAAATGCATGGCTCTTAGGCCCTTAAAGTGCTTAAATCATAAACACTGAATTTCCACAATATATGTGCCTTTAACCTGCAAATACACTCAACACACATATGCCCTTTACTAGTCTCTTGAGAATACTTTACTAAGTCATTCACCATTTGCTCTTTAGGTAGTTTTAATAAGCATTTATAAGCTCATTTCTCCTAAGGCATTAAACAACATTTAAGTTAGTAGATTTACCTCTTTTGCAAAATAGCTTCTTTCTTGTTTCCTTTAGAAACCAATAGAGTACTTGCTTCTTTGACAAGTTCTAAACAATATACAAACTTTATAATGAGTATTCAAGCTATAAGCTTCATCTCATTGTAAACCCTAATTTGACATTGTTTCAAAAACATTAATGTAGTTGTTTTACCTTGTTCTTTGAAGAGAGTTTGGATATACAACAAGAGAGGACTCCACCTAGTCCATGAAGAGTTGAAATGAAGCTAGAACAAAGTCACACAATGAGCTATATCAATGTGTATTTTCGGACATGACAAAACAAGGAGGAAACTTGATTTTTGTTTGAGATTCCTTACCTAGAAGTAAAGGAGAGTAATAATATGTAGAAATCCAAGCTCAAGCTCCTTCAATGGTGGAACACCTTGGCACCGAAATGGAGCTCTAGGAGTTTTGAGGAGATAGGAATGAAGAGCTTGATGAGAGGAAGAGATTGGTGGTATTTGTTTTTGATTTAGACAAGTGAGCTAGATTTAGCAAGTGGTCAAAGCTTGTGTTTTAATGGTGGTAGTGGTTTATCGTGAGAGAACAAGGAAGAAGGGAGAAGATGAGTGGGAAACCGTGTGAGCAAGGAAAGGAAATGAGAGAATGAAGATAGAATTTGCTTTAAGAGATATTTATGTGTTAAAAGGTAAAAAGTAGATTATTTACTTATCTTATCTTACTTAATACATTAATAAGAGAGTGGTGAGTCACCCCTTATAAAAACCGGCCCCTTATATTAGTGTGGGGGTGTTTTAGTCTTTGTTTGTCAATTTAATTACTTATACCACATATGTTACAAAATAGCTTATAAAAAGTACTATTCACCTATACAAGGCACATAGAAGTGAAATTTTTGATTTCCCACTAATATAGCCACCCAAATGTGATACTATATAGTACACATATATATTTAAGAGTAATGATGGACATTTAGCCATTCAAAACTCATTTACAAGACAATTTTTCAAAAACGTGCTTTAAGACTTCTTAAAGCACATTTTGAGTTTTAACTTGTTTTCAAGCTTGATTTTCTTTGGTAATTGGTTTAATGTGTTCATTAGTATATAAATGAAGTCTTGGTAAGCTCATTAGGCCTTACTCAAGTTTATCCCAAGCTTAGAGCACATTTTAGCTCATATTGACTTTAAAGCACATTTGTTTTTCCTTTTGTTTAAATTTGTTTACTAAGGTTTCTAAGACTCTTTTTAGTCTTAATATACCATGTCTTAATGTTTAACCAACATACCAAGGTTTGGGGTATTTCACCCTACCTCAAAAACCGGCCACCCCTTATAATCAAGATATTCATGGTCTTGGTTGACCATCTTATTGACTTATGTTGACTTAAGCTTAATTTAGGCACTATTTGGCACTATTCACTAATTAGTGCACATATTCGTGAAATTTTTGGTTTCCCATTGATTTAGGATTCCTAATGTGATACTAATTAGTACACATGTTGATTAAGGTGTAATCATGGGCATCTAGCCACTCAAAACTCAATTCTAAGACAATTTCTCAAAAAGGTGCTTTAAGGAGTTTTGAAGCACATTTTGTGTTTAAGCTTGTTTTTAAGCTTGGTTTTCTTTGATAATTGATTTAAAATGTCCATTGACATATTACTAAGGTCTTATAATGGTATTTGGGTGCTAATCAAAGTCACTCCAAGCTTAGAGCACGTTTTTGCCCAAATTGCCCTTAAGGCATTTTCTTGTGTTTTCCTTGGTTTAAATTGTCTAGCAATCTTTCTAAGGCATATTTTAGCCTTACTACATCATAAATTGATGTTTACTTAGAATACTTAGGTTTGGGATATTTCAATTTTGTACCACAATAACCACCAATCATAGTGCGACAAGTGCATATAATATCTCATCATAGTGTAACAAAAGTGCTCATAAGTATAATCATACAAGATACCTCACCACATTCAAACATAGTGTAACACAAGTGCACATGCAAGCGTTCACTAGTATCGTGCAAGATACATTACAACATCCTATCATAGTGCAACATGAGTGTACATACAAAACAAAGTGCTTCTAAGTGCACTTTCAAACCTTCCAAACCAAACCTTTTAAACCAAAAATGAAAAGGTTCTACCCCCCTTAAAATAGGGGTACGCCCATGTACCCTAGACTAGAGTATCTAGTCGGTAAATAGCGAAGGAAACTTCGCTCTCAAATCATCCTCTAACTCCCATGTGGCCTCCTCGATGTCATGGTACGACCAGAGGACCTTTACAAGTCTCACTGACTTGTTTCGAGTGTCCCGGGTCTTCCTGTCTAGAATCCTCTGAGGCTCCACATATCGCAAGGTCGGCTCTAAAGATAGCCTCTCGGGTTGTAGGACATGAGAAGGATGGGGCATATACTTCTTGAGCTGCGAGACGTGGAATACATCGTGTACCTTCCCCAACTCAGCAGGCAAATCAAGTCGATATGCAACAGGGCCCACCCGCTCCGTGATCGCATAAGGTCCTACAAACTTCGGGCTCAACTTGCCCTTCTGCCCGAATCTGAATGCTCCCTTCATCGAAGATAATTGTAGAAATACCTGGTCGTCAACTGCGAACTCAAGGTCTCGTCACCTCTCATCAGCGTACGACTTCTGCCTATCCTGAGTGGCTCTCATATTCTGTCTGATCTGTTGTACCTCGGCCTGAACCTAGGCTAAGTACTCCGGTCCGATGATGACGGTCTCGCTAGACTCAACCCAACATAATGGCGTGCGACATGGTCTGCCATATAATGCCTGAAAAGGAGACATCTTGATCGAAGCATGATAACTATTATTGTACACAAACTCGATCAGATGTAACCTGTCTATCCAGCTGCCCTGAAAATCTAAGGCACATGCTCTCAGCATGTCCTCCAATGTCTGGATGGTCCTCTCGGACTGTCCGTCTATCTGTGCGTGAAACGATGTACTGAGCTTCAACTCTGTGCCAAGCGCCTCCCTCATAGATCGCCATTATCAGAAAAGGAATCTCATATCCCGATCTAAAACTATGGTCTTTGGCACCCCATGATGCTTGACGACCTCCTTCTCAAACAGCTCCGCTAACCTCCACACCTTCCATATGTCTTTCATCGGTATAAATCATGCTACCTTGGTCAGCCAGTCAATAATGACCCATATCATGTTCAGACCTCCTCTAGTAGGTGGAAGCCCGACCACGAAGTCCATCGAGATGTCGTAAAACTTCCACTCTGGGACTGGCATAGGCTGCACCATGCCCCCAGGTCGTCTATGCTCAAATTTCACCTTCTAACAGGTGAGACATCTCAACACGTAATCCGTCACCTCACTCTTCATCCTACTCCACCATAAGTGCCGCTTCAAGTCCTTGTACATCTTTGGGGCTCCTGGATGGACAGACGTGGAAGAAGAGTGTGACTCTCTAAGGATGTGATCCTTCAGCTCTATGCTGTCTCTGGGGATGCATAATCAGCCTTTCAGCCTAATCAACCCATCATCATGTAGCTCAAACTCATACTTCCCGCTCTCGAAAGTGCCATCAGACAGCTTCTGACTGATCTCTCTCATGCGCTGGTCAATCTGCTGTGCGCTACGCACTTCGTCGATGAGACTAGTGCTCACAACTATAGAATGTAATGAGTGTGCTCGTCGACTCAAGGCATCAGCTACAACATTCGCCTTCCCCTCCTTGTATTGAAGGTCGATGTCATAGTCCTTGAGGAACTCAACCCACCTCCTTTGTCGCATGTTCAACTCCTTCTGAGTGAACACGTACTTTAAGCTCTTATGGTCTGAGTAAACAGTCAGCTGGACACCGTAGAGGTAATGGCTCCAGATCTTCAAGGCAAAGACAATCACTCCAAGCTCCAAGTCATGCGTGGGGTAGTTCTCCTCATGCTTCTTCAGCTGTCGGGAGGCGTAGGCCATCACCTTCCCATGCTGCATGAGTACACACCCTATACCTCTGCCTGATGCGTCGCAGTAGACTTCGTAACCCTTTGTGCCCTCAGGAATAGTCAGAACGGGTGCTGAGGTCAACACATCCTTCAATTTATGAAATGAGGTCTCTCACTCATCGATCCACACAAACGGCGTGTCTTTCTTCATCAAGCTGGTCATTGGCTTCGCCACCCTAGAAAAGTCCCTAACAAATCTCCGGTAATAGCTTGCTAGACCTAGGAAACTCCGTATGTCGGTAACTGTCTTCGGCCTAGGCTAGGTGCGTACTGCCTCGACCTTCGCTGGATCTACGGAGATGCCAGCGTCTGAGATGACATGACCGAGAAAGGAAACTCGATCAAGCTAGAACTCGCACTTGGAGAACTTAGCAAACAGCTTGTTCTCCCTCAAAATCTCCAAAACTCATGTGATATGGCTCTCATGCTCCTCCCTCGACCACGAATATACCAAAATGTCGTCAATAAACACAACTACCAACTTATCCAGCTATTCTCTAAACAATCGGTTCATCAAATCCATAAATATTGCTGGAGCGTTCGACAGGCCGAACGACATCACTGCAAACTCATAGTGGCCATATCTCGTCCTAAATGATGTCTTCTCTATGTCCTGCTCCCTGATTGGTATCTGATGGTACCCTGACCGCAGGACAATCTTGGAGAATACTGATGCTCCCTTCAACTGGTCAAATAAATCATCAATGCGCGGCAGTGGATATTTGTTCTTCACAGACATAGCATTCAACTCTCTGTAGTCGATGCATGAACGTGGGCTACCGTCCTTCTTCATGAAGAGGACCGGTGCACCCCAAGGTGATACACTAGGTAGTATGTATCCCTTGTCCAATCCTTCAACTGCTCCTTCAACTCGGCCATTTCTGCTGGTGCCATGCGGTATGGTGCCTTGGCTATCGGGCCCGTACCGGGAAGTAGGTCGATGGTGAACTCTACCTCTTGAGGTGGTGGCATGCCGGGAAGTTCCTTAGGGAAAAGATCGGGGAACTCCGACACCACTAGCACATCATCGCTGAACTCGGGGTCTCGCTCTAAGTCCTGGACATAGTAAAGGAACAGTTCACTCTGCCTCCTGATCTCTCGGTACATGGATATAGCAGATATGACCTTGATCGACGGCTCTCTTGGACTCTGGCGGTATGATACTGTCACCCCAGATGGGCTCCTGAGTAATAGTCTGCGCTCTGCACAAAGAATGCGGCCTTTGTGCCGCCCTAACCAGTCCATTCCCGTTATAACATCAAATCCAAGGCCTCTGAACTCAATCAAATCAATCGGAAAATCCTCAACCCTAATCCGGATGGTGGCGCCTCTTTAACATCGAGTACAACGGATCTTCTCCTTAGACGGGAGAGTCACCATAAAATCGGATAACTCCACAACGTCTAGCCTCAACTTCCCCGCAAGTGATAAAGAAATGAATGTATGTGAGGCTCCGGAGTCGAATAATACTGAAGCTGCCACCCCGTTAACCGGAAAGGCACCTAATATTATATATTCGCAGGTCAGTCCTCTATTGATTTTTCGGTATCATTTAGGGTCCTTAATCATTCTTATTTCACTCTAATACCTGTGAGGATAGTGCCGCTCTCGCCGGCCTCTGTCTCTGTAAGTATGCTGAGAGTACCTTCCGTCTCATTCCCACAACCTATTTAACAAATTTTGAAAAGTGGCTGATATCACGATGGAAATCGATATAAACATTCAGCATTTTATCCTATTCATCCATTGATTACATTATGATTTTCATTACATGTGCTTAGGGAAATTGCAACGCTAATATTTCCTAAAGGTTAGATTCAATCGTCCGGGTCTCATGTGTGTGGCGTTAATTACTGCCGAGGGTGTCGTATTTAGTTTAATTCTCTTAATACCATGAAATAGCATCCTTGACTTCCCTCCCATAATCATAATGTCTCCTGACTTCAGTGTGATCTTCTTAGCAAGGTCCACACACTTCTGCTCGCCATAAAGGAACTCCGCATCATCCCTAATGAACATGGACACTACTGGTATCCCTTGGTTGAGGGACTGTGAGCCTCGATTTTAAACCCCATTCTATGTTGATTAAGTTAATTAGGGTCTAACCGGGTTTTAGGTCCACTTATAACCTAGGATTAATAACTATGTCATATAACAATAATTATTAAAACCTAAGCTAGCTCACTGGAACCTATTATGAGTCGCCACCTAATTTTAACCTAGATCAAATTAGGAAAGGAGAGTTTGGGTTCGGGGGCTTGGTATACGACTTATTTAGGGTTCAATTACTTTCATTACCCCTAGAAGTCATTTTTCCTCTACTTAGTTTAATTACGACTTATTACGGGTCGCTTTAACCCATGTGCGCGAGCTTCTATTTTTTGTGTTTTTTAGCATTTTTTGACAGAAAATTAAAAAGGAAATTAAAATTACCTAATGTAACACCCCATCTCGATTCAATCGTGGTTATCTCAAACTTATCACCATATATACAACGTTGCAGCAGAATTAAATACATTCCAGGACCTTGCTACGGTCTGAGTAACAGAATATACCGAACATTAGTACTTACAAGCCTTAACCAAATACATATCATTATTACAAACCCCTCACCTCCTATACAACTTACTAACTCAAAATACCATACGAGTGTACATGCACAACCCGTAGGCCACACTTAAACCATAACACACCTACCCCATCTTACTCTCATGACGGTCGCCTTCTCACGTTCACCTGCGTAGTAAAAAGAGCCCCCAAAAGGGGTCAGCAAAATTGCTGGTACGATCCTCTCATGGCCCCCAAGATAACGTGGCTATGACAACTAATTGTCGATAGCATGGAGGTTGATTAGATGCACAACATAATATAAAGTGCAATAACCAATAAGCCACATATGAACAATCAAAGTTCAAACACAATGAACGACTTAAATGTGTTACCTTAATTAGTGAGTCAATTATTTAACTCCTTAAGTAATGTTTCCTCTGAATCTTAGCCCAACCTTATCTTACCACAATCTTAGTCCTTATCATAGTCTTAGTGTAACACCCCACTCGTAGTCACCTAATAATCACTCACGTATATCTAATTAATAACGTCTCACAACGGAAGCCTCACATTAATAAAACTCACTTGGGTGTCACTTGCCATTACTCGCCCATACGAGTAAAGAAACAAAATAAATAAACTAAGAAGTAACACAGGTATTACAAATACAACCGCAGTGATAACGAGATACTAACCTATACATCAATCTAAACCAAGAGTACTCTAACGACAAGTGAGCGTCTAGATAGATCTCATATGAGTGCAACGTTATAAACACATTAAACTAGTACCCATCCTATACATTACAAAGTCTCGTACTGTGATTAACCAACTACCCGGATCCCGCTCTTCGGCTTCGACGGTATTCATCACCTGCACGTAATGCCATAAAGGCTCAGCGATAAACGCTGAGTACGCCAGGCCTGGACCCTATTGGTCACTTAATAGTCATGGTCACCATTATTAAGTTCGTTACATGCTTTACCGGTGTACAGGTATTTAAAGCTGTAAACACATGGATGGCGGTAATTTAAACAAGTAATACAGTCACTACATTTCACGCAAACACACACCACAACACACAACACAATAATAATAACATTAACACGTGCAGCCGTTAGTAACGGTCAGGTTATTTAGTTAGTCGCACGACCCCCCGGGTCCTCATTACATCACATCACATACGTTAGTGGGTGTCAAGTTAGGACAACCCGAAATAATCTCACTTGGACAGTAGTCCCACGTACACACAAGGTGCTCACTGCCCTGATCATCCGAAGACTCTGGGACTTATTCACTTTGCCTTTGTAAAGGCGTCCATTTAGGTGGCCAAGGGCCTGGTGCCAACGGTAGCACACTCCGCCTGACGATCTATCTAGGCTCGATCAGGATTAACTAGGGAAAACCCGATACGGGATATCCCAAGAGATCTCTACGCGCGACCAGCAGCCAGTGACTGTCTGGATTAAGGTACATCATCACATCCATTCACACTCCACTGTTAGCTTTGTTAGTTAGATAGTCAGTTATAGTTTTAGTTATGGAGTACATCACTTAATTTGTTGGCTGCCCTATGGGTCTTACGCATGCCTAGAATTATTCTAGGTAACATTCACGTTCGAGTCAAAGCTCCGGAGACCGACAATGTCGTGTCTCATTCCTAAGTGTTTTACTTAGGATATAACTACATACTTATAATGATTAGTGTATTATGCCAGAGATAGGTATTCACAATCACATAATCCGTATATGTAGTTTTATATAAGTCGATCTATAGTCGACGTAGTATTAGTCCCGGAGGACGTTCGCGCACAATTAAATGGTGCGGGAAATTAAACAATTAAACATCACATATCACAATCACATCCACTCACATACATACATGCATCACACACGTTATACAACACACATATCTGAGCCCGAGGAAGTCCTCAGGACATCTCAGATCAGACCTCTTTACGTACCGTTCACCAAAGACCTAGGTTGCGCAGTAGACCACTAGCTCGCCGAGCGCCTTCGTCAGTGATACGGTCTAAATATCAAACATAACATAAGTCAATCCACATGACTTATTTAAGCTCGGTAAATCCGAACAGCACAAATAATCCCAACCTTTCAACCCCGGATTTCAACTGTTATTGCTAAGTTACAGTTATACGAGACTCGTTACTCATAGTACGTTCTAATTATCAACGTCCGGGTTTATTCAAATGAGTCGGTGAAAAGACACTTTACTAATAGCGTATTCAAATATCAGGATTTATTCCTTATACTTATGAGTATATGAATATACACATATTCACGTTTTATACTTATGTATTGTTTTAACCGTTCCGGTTAGGTAAACAAACATACATTTGAATATAGTTGCATGTGTGCATGCAACGTTATTTCGCACAGCATTTAATGCTCATGCACTAACGTTATATGATAGTATTATTTAACCATTTGGCATTGTACCATATATTACATATCACATTATTCATTTTAATAAACTATACTTTAATTTTACACTGTATGACTTATAGTATATGTACTTATTCTAATGTCATAACTTTCACTCTTTATATTATATAGTTTCCAACTATATCATATGCTCAGTATTTATATTTATTCACATATGCTTGCGCATCACATATATATATACACTTATATTATATTTCATGATTCATTCTTTTATATTATATGTCACATTTTCATCATCTTAATGTAAGATGATTATTTGATTTGTTGCATTATATTATGCAATTTATATTAAGAACTTTATCTTAATATTTTGTAACATTTCATGACATATATTTATAATTCCTAAGGTTCATTTTATACCAACCTTAGTTTATAAATTCCATTTTCTCATTAAAGATTATAACCCATAGTTTTAACAAAAACTATATTATTGCCGAAAGGCATATAGATCAAAATTCTTATTTTCATCAACCCTTACTTCATTATATTATAGTACTTATAATTATACTACCATCTCATAAATCTTATTTGCTTGTCAACTCAATACTGATTCCAAAAGTGGGCTCCTCAAATGGTTTCTATCTCTTCATCCGATTTATATGAATCAGCTCAAAGTATTTTATTTCTTTAATTTTTTTTTTATTATTTTTTTATTTTTTTGTTTACACTTAATCTAAAGTTCAAACATAGTATGACAATGTATGGAAATTCAATTGTAAGTTCTAGAACTGTCTTAAGCTGTGAAAACAGAAAATAAAACTGGAACTTAAAACTGAAAAGATGAGCAAGTAAAACATGTCGCAACACCTTTGCTATTATCAAGTTTAGTCACATATTATCCCCTTTTTTGTCTATTTTGTATAGCAGTATTAGCGGACTATAAAGCATTTTGGAACAGGTTGGAAACAAAAGCAAGAGCTCTAAACTGCCTATGTTGTTAAAAAAAAAAAAAAAGAAACATAATGGCACATGAGTTTGGGAAATTTTATAACAGCAACCGTGGCATTTATCTCTCCGGATTATTGTACAATTCAAACAAGTTAATGCCTCTGAAAAGAAGCACACACACACCTAAGAAAAGTCTTTGTTATCACGTTCAGACTATTGACCATTTAAGCTTGTGTAACAAATGCATTATGTCTACTTAAAGTACTAAGTATAGCAGCTTTACTCAGGCTGTAACAGGAGTAAACAATTGTAGAACTTAGGAAATGGACACTTATTTAAAAGAGAGAGTACAAAACAGATGCTACATAACCTTATGGAGCAGTGACCGATGTAACAGTGCAGAAATATTGCAACTTATGGTCCAATACTGACCGTAACCCATGGCTCTACTCAGGTTATTTATTTGTGATTTTAAGCACTCAAAATATGCTCTTTGTATCTACTGAGAATGGTGGCAAAAGAAGATGAGACATAGCTCGAGAGTGTAGAGATATAATACACTTGGGCAATAGCAAAAACTGATCTGGAATTAGCAATATTCAAAGGAATTAAAGCTGCTATGACAAGGGCATTATTGAGCACGAAAAACAGAAGAACTAGAGTTTGTAATCTATCGAATCCTTTTCGCATAAACTGGCCTAAACAAGGTTGAATGAAGCCCAAATTAAAACAGGAGTGAACATGTTTTATATCATGGCCTAGGTTGACAAAACAGACATCAATAACAGCAGCAACTCACACTAATATTGACAATTGAAGTAGTGATAATTATGGGAACTGATAGTCCAATCATAGCATAAACTATACTGGATCTTAGTGTTCTATTTGAGATGATAAACACGCTCACGCATGCTACATCTTTCACTTCAAAAGTGACCGAACCAAATCCTAAAACAGATGGGGATATGCTTGAATAACACTCAAGAAAACTACCCAAGATGTGGCCTTATTAGCAGTAAAACAGCAGTAGAAAAGTGAGTCATTGAACTCCCATTGAAAACTGTCACATAATGAATTTAGCTGTGTGCTGTCATGGTGCATAATTTCAGAATTCATGTGTTGTTTTAGTGCAGTAATTGCTGTATTAGCATGTTTTTTTTTTCAGATGATTAACAAGCATTACTAGCTGTCAAATTAGATTACAATCGGTTCAGCTAATACACAATTTGTCCAGATACACCACAATATGCTCAGCTGCTGTCTAGCAAGCAACAAGTATCTATTTAACTAATCATGTTTATGAGCTTCAGGACAAGCAGAGAATACATTGCTGCTTACAGTTCTCATCGTTTGTTTCACCGAAAATATCAAATTTCTATTGTCATTATGGGCAGCGATGACAAGTTTGTAGTTTATATGCTTATCATTTATTTTACTGGAGTGACAGAATAAATCAGGCTGATATTGTTGTAATAGCCAGAGGAGAAGAAGGCAGGTTGGAGTATATTACCGTTCTAAAGTGGAACTGTTTCCAGCCCCTCTTCAGCCTGGTGTGCAAGATGTAGCAGTCCAGAGAATCGTGTAACAGATCCAAAAAAACAGAAATAAGGAGACTGCAGAGCATGCTCAGCATCAGACGCAATAGTTCCAGCGATTTGCTACAGAAAAGAAATCGCAAGAAGGGAATTAAAGAGACCGTAGGTGAGTATCCAATTTGAATCTGGTATGTGTGATGCAGCAATCAATGATCTATGCACCCCAAACAAAAGGGAACAGAATGGAGGGGGTTTACACTGCAACGGTAGATATAAGGAGGGAAATGAAGATTACTTTAGTCCTAGTCCGAATCTGGTGTGCTAGCAGCAGTTCCCGTGATCCCATGAAGTGGGGAGTATGTACGTTCCTTGTTTGCCTTCATCTAGTATGCAGGGTGTATCCCTCGTAGTGCAGCAACAAGAAGAGAATGATGAGACTTGTTTCTAGTAGGTCACCACGTGAAGAGAATGAAGAGAATCAGAGGTGTAGAGCCGTATTTCTTGTATTCCAGTAGGCACCAGAAAAGAATAGAGACAACGATCTACAAGGAGAGGAATGAAGAGTAGAGGGTTTTTTTTTTTCTTGTTCGCTCAATTCGGTCTGAAGGTGCAGAGAAGTCACAAAGCACGACGGCAAAGAAAATGAAGAGAATGAAGTTGAGGCGGCTCTCCTCCCTAGGTAGGTTTACAACAGATAGTGTAATGGCTTATGAATTATTAAGGAAATTGGGTAATTATAAGCTGGCTGATATTTAAGCCAACAAGGGAGCATTTCTAACTCTTTCTAATGTTTAAATGGCTCTTTAATTAAATTAGTATTTTAGATTTCCCCCATACTTTTAACATACTAATTTATGTTATGGTTTCATGTAATATTACATCTCACATGTTATACCCCTTTATTTCCTTATTTAATTTGTCATTTAGATATACTCTTAAATCTAAGGGTATATTTTATAGTATAATCAAATCGATTAGCTCTTGGTTTATATTAGTATATTCTTTAATATACTATATTCCATATAAAATACTTATGTCAATCCATCCATATATTATTTTCTATTTGACTTTAGAATTATTTATATAGGTTTAGGGTTTAATACACCCTTTTTAAAACCTTATAAATATTATACAAATACTCATTTACAGTTTAAAGAAACTCCTTTAATCATAAGGAATTTGTTTATATATATAAAGAATCAGACCATTTTGAATTATAAGGATATTTATTCCTATATGATAGGGCTTAGTAAACCTTATAATTAGTCAAATATTTATTACATAATCCATAATAAGACTTACTTAATAAATCTTCTTAAAATAATGATCACTATTTACATACCATCTTAATAATGTCCTTGTTATTATTTTATGTACCTCCTTGTACATTATATAATATCATTGCTGATATTTAATTTCTCTATTTAAGGTGTTTAACAATTCCCTTTTTACCCATACATACGTTTATACAAAAATAGACAGTTATGGTTAAATAAACTCTTTGTCTTAACCTTCTCAAGATAATTTATGTTCTATTGTTTCTTTTTACATATTTAAGATATTTAACCTCTCATTAATCACCTTCATCTAATTAATTTATTATTAATTAGGGTAATTAATATTTGGGATATTTCAGTCTACCCCCCTTAAAAGGACTTCGTCCCGAAGTCTCATTTCTAATCAATTGGTCCTATATAATCTAGTTCCATGACTAGTATTACTCCTAGGGATCAAGTCCCGTATCTTCATATATCAAGGTGTAGTAAGTGCACATAATATCTCATACGCATAGTGCAATAAAAGCACTTCTACTATATCATACGAAAATGCAATCCACACACGGTGCAACTCAAGTGCACGGCACAATATTCACACATCCACAAATGGTGCAACACAAGTGCACAATACCATATTGGTTCTTTCACTTTCCACATAGGGATATATATCTATCATAAGTATCTCCAAGGATACATCAAAAACAAATGTGTTCACAAACATAATCGAGTATCTCGTAGGATACATCACACATACAAGTGCACAAATGCACATACAAACAATTATAACTAAGTATGCCCCGCATACGTACCACAAGCACAACATTAATTAACACAATTCTGGTAGGCACCAGTGCACGCCAAGAGGCTCTACCCCCCCTTAAAAAGGGTTACGTCCGTGACCCCCAAAGTATCTAACAACCGCTATAAGAAGAGCGTTGGATACTTGGCTCGTATGGAGTCCTCTAACTCTCATGTGGCCTCTTCTACCTCATGGTTCGACTAAAGAACTTTGACCTTTTTAATGGTCTTGGTCTTGGTTTCCCTCATTTCCGTATCAGGGATAAGGAGTGGAGTCTTCTCTTATATGAGAGACGGTCTAATTCTAGCCTTTTGGGCTTGAAAATATGTGGAGGGTGAGACGCGTACTTCTCAAGCTGGAAAGCGTGAAGTATTTTGTGCGCTCTCTCAAACACGTTGTAATGGGCCCACTCGCTCCGTAGTGAGGTGGCGACCCACGAACATAGGTTCAATTTGCTCTTTTTTTTGTTCTTATGGATGTATTAGGAATTGTTTATTGGTAGCAAGTTATTTTTGATCCCGTTCCAATGTGACGGTGCTATACACATTCTTTCTTACTTTTGGAAATATAGGTATCTTGATCGGAGCGGTATTTTTATTGTACGTACGCTCGATTTGATTCAAGTCGCCTATCCTGGTATTCCGGATTACTAGCATTCATGTTTGTACTATATCTTCAAATGTTCCTTGTCTTCACTTACTGACTTTCAGTTAATGGTGAGATGTGACATTGGTTATCGTTAGCATTCAGTGCTCTTTGCACTTTTCTCAGCAATCTTGAGACATACTATTCTATGTATTCACTGAGATAGTCCTTGTGATCTCGTGTCTCCAGGTTGTTTTGTTCCGGAGTAATACATTAGTTGTAGTATTTGTTAGGTACTTCTTGTTGATGTATATTGTGTTCTCTCGTATGTCGGTCTAACAACAATATTTGTATTGTTCGCCCTACGCTTCTACTAGGGGAAAATTTGTTATTCTTATTATTATATTTTTTTTGTGTTATGCTTCTTTCAGCATCCAATGTGAGTATGCTCTACGGCATTGAGGCATTTGCCTCAGGGTTTATCTTCTATCTTTCTCATGTTGCTTTACCATGAGTGTATTTGTACATTTATGATTCTCCACGTTGGTGTGTAGCGTTGAAAAGCTGTGTCCATTTGGAGTGTCTCTTTGAATGGTCTAGACTACTGTAGTCTGTCTTTACAATAATTTTGTTCCTCATTATTGAGTTTTATGCGAGTTTACTCGTCTAATTCGTGCCAACGTGTTTATTTCTAATGGCTGCTTATAATGGTCGCTTATGTGCGTACCATATCGTAGTCGATTCGACGGTTATTGGTTATTGTTATACTTGTTTTAAAGCTTAGGGCATCCGCCAGTATACTAGCTCTGCCTTTCTTTTATCAATTAGTAGTGTGTTTGTGTTTAACCCCCTTTTGGGTGAAAATGTAGCATTTCCCTTACTCTTGGGCATGTGGTGACTGTTATATCATACAGTATTATTTCGTGTTTTAGTTTGGGGAATAGTTCTCTTTATGCCCCTTTATCGGGTAGTAGCTATCATCATTATGTAGGTTCTTTCTGTATGGCAAGGATCGTGTCATCATGGACTCTTGATTCTTATTAAGATTCACCTATTTACTCGCCCATTTAATGGGTTCTCATGCCTCTGTCATTTAGTTGACTATTAGTTCTCTCATCTTTTGGGAGGTTTCCTTTTATACTATTGTGTATTAATCACTACGACTTTGGTCGTGGTGCATCTAAGGTTTTTTTTTTTGGTTCCTCTGGTCTCGTTGTTTAAACCGAGACTCTTCTTGTCATTTCATTCGAGGTGGTTATTTGTATTGGTCTGGATTTGTATCACTGACCTTGGCACAAAGTTGACTACTTCTCGTTTTCCTTACACTACATGTCTTTATGTACGGAATATCCTACTGATAAACTACTACTTATTTGACTAACTTTTAAATAAGTCTATCAAGCCCTCAAACTCCTATGGAGTGCGGTCGTTCCATACCTCGTCCTTACATATTCATAGTGACTGCCACACAGTTACAATCTTGTGAAATATTCATTTGCCAATCTCTTTCTCAAACTGTATTGGTGTGTCCCAAAGGGATTTTAGGTTTCCTGGGTCTCTTGCCTAATGGGCATGATTACGTATTTAATGTTTAGTAAGTGTTTGCAATATTGCATCTGAATAGTTTGGTTTACACTATAACTGTACGAGATGGTTTTCTCCCCTGTCATTGTTTTCGGCATATGTTCGCTAATGTCTTGATGGGGTTCTTACGACCACTTGTATTGACAAGTCATTGTTGGTCTATTGTTTAATAGGTTCTTTATTGGAGTGATTGTGCATCGACTCCAAATTATCATTATCTGGTTTTCGTGTGCGCCGTTTGGCGTTTATTCATTATTTCCCATTCCTATATTTTACAAGTTGTTTGTGTAGTTTATGTGACACATCATAGTTCTTTTAATTTTACCCTATTTCCTGGGTTACATTATTTGTTGTAATTTCGGACCCCGTGGCGACGGTATGTGTTTCCTTCTTTTATGGAAATCCTCGTTGTAGTTTGGTTTCAATCGGTTTTCCTCATTAGTCATTTTGTTTTAAGTGTTGTTGCTCTTATGGCATACCTTGGAAAGGTAGTCGGAGGTGGTAATTCCACTCTCCTGAGCTCGTGTGCCTCTAATAGTACATTGGATATTCTCACTCAGGCTTGTGCCTTATAGTGCTAGACCTAGTGTCTTGTATTATTGTTTACGTTGTTGTCATTGTTTAACTTACATAATCATCATCTAACATTCTTCACGTTAGTAAATGACATGTCTTAAACATTTACTTCTCTTTCGTCACCTCTCGTATGGTGGTATACCGGTGGCTATAGCCATTCTCTTTTCGTGGAAATTCCACCTAATGATCAGTGTGATCAAATGGGGTAACAATTTATTTCTCTATCTTGAAAATTGTCCGTTCATGTTGGTCATGGCACTCCTTTGTAAGGGTAGTACCTTGGATGTTAATTGTTTAAGCAGTCAATGTCAATTTACGTTCGTGGCTGCAATTGGTTTAAGTAATATTTGTGTTACGGTATAATGGGTCCAATCATTCTCTTGTTGTGGTCATCGTGTTTCTCGACGTTATGGTAGGTTATCGCTCAGGATTTTTTGCCCTTATTATTCTTACTGAAGGTAGTGGTACTTGTGGTTTTCCATCTCGATCCTATTGAGGATTAACAGGTTCTCCCTTTTCTAAGTATTTATTGTGTATTGTCGTGTGCCGTTATGGCATAGTGTTGGCTCTAATTGTTACACGGTCATTTTTCCACCATAATTCCCTATATATGTTCAGGGTTGAACTGTTATTCACAAATATTCATACTTGGTACCTTATGGTTACATTGGATGTGTTTTAGCTGTTTGCAGCTGGTATACTTCGGTTCCCTGTCTATTCCTATGTTAATAATTTGTGGCCACTTGTGGAGAGTTTCAGGAATCATCCGACCCTGATGTGATCAGTATCAGTGTTGAACTATCCTTTCACCCCAATTTGTGTTCAGCTTCCCTTGACCTGTACCGGATCAAGTTCCACCTCCCACGTCAATTTCAGATCATTAAATAATTTATCAATACGTTATGGTGTTGGGCTCATGAGCCGATGTTAATTATTCATTAATGTTTAGTTGTTGTAGTTTGTTACAAGGTGGTGTCTGCCCTTTAGTTGCAGTAGTCGGACTCATCGGGTCCTTCTAAGGTTTGTAGGCCTCATGTTTTTAAGGGTTGTATGACCCTAATTTGTGACAGACTATACATATGGTGTTTGTACGAAGGTCGTACGAATATTTAATGGTTACAGGTGGCCATGGTGTTGCACTTGCGGTCTGCATGACCTGTAGACTACAGTTGTAGTCGTCGTTACAGTGGTAGTTACTGTTGCAATTATAGTTGCAGTTATAATTGTACTTACAATTGTAGTTGCAGCACTTGTAAACAAGTGCGCGAGGTAGGCGGGATTGTTAATGCATTGCTTTTCATAGCGCTTGCTGTAACAAGTGCGCCATGCAGGTTGGGTTACTGGTTTTATGATGGTTGGTCTCGTTGACGCTTCGGTCGTTTGAGTATAGTTTAGATGGTTTGTCTTGAAAAGTGTAGCATTGGAGTTATACCGGTCCGTTAAGGTATAATGAGTTTTCTAAGGTAGTTTTAATTCTAAGTTCTCTGGTTTGGGTTCTTTCTGAGTTTTGTTTTTAAACTCCCTCATGTTGAAAGAAGGTTTTTTTTTTTTATGCATACTCTCATGCAGTCGATTTATTAAGTTAAAGGTGTGGGGTTACCTAGATCGCGCTGCGTACTAGTACCGGCGCCTAAGGTTCCCACAAAATTCGGGGTATTTTGCCCCTGGTGACTCCTTTCCCCTTCTAATTGCTCGTATCAGCTGGGGTCTTCTCCGTTTAGCTACCTCGTGGTGTTTCTGGTCCAGCAGATGGAGGATTCTAGTTGTCCTTGGTATTACATTCTTCCTCTTGAGTGTTTTATTGTAGTAATTTTAGGAGTTTAGTTCGTAAGCTCATATGGTTATTGCAATTGTAGGTCAGGTTTCTCTGAACCTTCTAGGTTGTATTGGGTTGAAGCTATCCCTTCCTGGGAGGTACTTTTAAGTGGTCATTGGTTTTGCATGTTATGCATTTTGACAGTCGTCTAAGACTTGTTCTCTATCTTTCGATCTTCAGGTGCACTCGTGCATGCTTTCCTCGGGTTAGTTGGACAGGGTTTCGGTGTCTAATTACAAACCGACCCGATTGTCCTATGGATTCCTATCCTTCTTCAAAGTAAGGTTGATGTATATTCTTCACTGCGTATTAGTACGCTTCTAGATACTACATAATTATCAGGACCCCCGGTCCTTAGGCATTCATTGATTCACAACTTTTCTGTCTGACTTGATGTCACAGTAATTATAGCAACCGCATCGGTTTCTGTCTCCTTGGCGTCATCCATTACATTGCTTCATAGGTGATACTCGAGGTGAGGGCAGCGGCGGTGGGGTACCATTGTTTAGGGATGTTCTTCCGCAAGTTCGTGCGGCGACTGTCGTCTCAACGCTGTTCGGGTTGCAGGACCTCCGTCACACGACACGCTTCTTTGACACCGTAATACGCTATGTCGTATCATTACTCAATAGTCTCATATAGCATTCAATCACATAGATATGCCATTAAGGCTAATATTGTCACGCATTCAGTGTTACTAAGACACTGGTTCATTTAAGACTAGAGGTCTCGTACCTCACAGACGTTCCCCGTTTCCCATAACCTAAGCTCACTGTCTTAATCCTAATTATCGTCATCAGAGCGGTACTCCGCTCTGATACACTTTTGTAACACCCCACTCGTAGTCACGTAATATCACTCACGTATCATCTAATTAATAACGTCTCACAACGGAAGCCTCACATTAATAAAAACTCACTTGGGTGTCACTTGCCATTACTCGCCCATACGAGTAAAGAAACGAAAGAAATAAACTAAGAAGTAACACAGGTATTACAAATACAACCGCAGTGATACGAGATACTAACCTATACACAATCTAAACCAAGAGTACTCTAACGACAAGTGAGCGTCTAGATAGATCTATATGAGTGCAACGTTATAAACACATTAAACTAGTACCCATCCTATATTACAAAGTCGTACTGTGATTAACCAACTACCCGGATCCCGCTCTTCGGCTTCGACGGTATTCATCACCTGCACGTAATGCCATAAAGGCTCAGCGATAAACGCTGAGTACGCCAGGCCTGGACCCTATTGGTCACTTAATAGTCATGGTCACCATTATTAAGTTCGTTACATGCTTACCGGGTACAGGTATTTAAAGCTGTAAACACATGGATGGCGGAATTTAAACAAGTAATACAGTCACTACATTTCACGCAAACGCACACCACAAACACAACACAATAATAACATTAACACGTGCAGCCGTTAGTAATACGGTCAGGGGTTATTTAGTTCGTCGCACGACCCCCCGGTCTCATACATCACACACACAGAGTTAGTGGGTGTCAAGTTAGGACAACCCGAATAATCTCACTTGGACAGTCTCCACCGACACACAAGGTGCTCACTGCCTGATCATCCGAAAGACTCTGGGACTTATTCACTTTGCCTTTGTAAAGGCGTAGTTAGGTGGCCAAGGGCCTGGTGCCAACGTAGCACACCCGCCTGACGATCTATCTAGGCCGATCAGGATTAACTAGGGAAAACCGATACGGGATATCCCAAGAGTATTACGCGAGACCAGTAGCAGGACCGGTCTGTGATTAAGGTACATCATCACATCCATTCACAACTCACTGTTAGCTTGCTTTAGTTAGATAGTCAGTTATAGTTTAGTTATGGAGTACATCACTTAATTTGTTGGCTGCCCTATGGGTCTTACGCATGCCTAGAATTATTCTAGGTAACATTCACGTTCGAGTCAAAGCTCCGGAGACCGACAATGTCGTGTCTCATTCCTAAGTGTTTTACTTAGGATATAACTACATACTTATAATGATTAGTGTATTATGCCAGAGATAGGTATTCACAATCACATAATCCGTATATGTAGTTTATATAAGTCGATCTATAGTCGACGTAGTATTAGTCCCGGAGGACGTTCGCGCACAATTAAATGGTGCGGGAAATTAAACAATTAAACATCACATATCACAATCACATCCACTCACATACATACATGCATCACACACGTTATACAACACACTATCTGAGCCCGAGGAAGTCCTCAGGACATCTCAGATCAGACCTCTTTACGTACCGTTCACCAAAGACCTAGGTTGCGCAGTAGACCACTAGCTCGCCGAGCGCCTTCGTCAGTGATACGGTCTAAATATCAAACATAACATAAGTCAATCCACATGACTTATTTAAGCTCGGTAAATCCGAACAGCACAAATAATCCCAACCTTTCAACCCCGGATTTCAACTGTTATTGCTAAGTTACAGTTATACGAGACTCGTTACTCATAGTACGTTCTAATTATCAACGTCCGGGTTTATTCAAATGAGTCGGTGAAAAGACACTTTACTAATAGCGTATTCAAATATCAGGATTTATTCCTTATACTTATAAGTATATGAATATACACATATTCACGTTTTATACTTATGTATTGTTTTAACAAATTACAAAACAAAAAAGAAAAATTTTCTAACCCACCGTTCCGGTTCTAAAAAGCAACTTTAATTATATAGTTTGCCATGTGTGCATGCAACGTTATTTCGCACAGCATTTAATGCTCATGCACTAACGTTATGATAGTATTATTTACCATTTGGCATTTACCATATATTACATATCACATTATTCATTTTTAAACTATACTTTAATTTTACACTGTATGACTTATAGTATAGTACTTATTCTAATGTCATAACTTTCACTCTTTATATTATAGTTTTCAACTATATCATATGCTCAGTATTTATATTTATTCACATATGCTTGCGCATCACATATATATATACACTTATATTATATTTCATGATTCATTCTTTTATATTATATGTCACATTTTCATCATCTTAATGTAAGATGATTATTTGATTTGTTGCATTATATTATGCAATTTATATTAAGAACTTTCTTAATATTTTGTAACATTTCATGACATATATTTATAATTCCTAAGGTTCATTTTATACCACCTTAGTTTATAAATTCCATTTTCTCATTAAAGATTATAACCCATAGTTTTAACAAAAACTATATTATTGCCGAAAGGCATATAGATCAAAATTCTTATTTTCATCAACCCTTACTTCATTATATTATAGTACTTATAATTATACTACCATCTCATAAATCTTATTTGCTTGTCAACTCAATACTGATTCCAAAAGTGGGCTCCTCAAATGGTTTCTATCTCTTCATCCGATTTATATGAATCAGCTCAAAGTATTTTATTTCTTTAATTTTTTTTTTTATTATTTTTTTATTTTTTTGTTTACACTTAATCTAAAGTTCAAACATAGTATGACAATGTATGGAAATTCAATTGTAAGTTCTAGAACTGTCTTAAGCTGTGAAAACAGAAAATAAAACTGGAACTTAAAACTGAAAAGATGAGCAAGTAAACATGTCGCAACACCTTTGCTATTATCAAGTTTAGTCACATATTATCCCCTTTTTTGTCTATTTTGTATAGCAGTATTAGCGGACTATAAAGCATTTTGGAACAGGTTGGAAACAAAAGCAAGAGCTCTAAACTGCCTATGTTGTTAAAAAAAAAAAAAAGAAACATAATGGCACATGAGTTTGGGAAATTTTATAACAGCAACCGTGGCATTTATCTCTCCGGATTATTGTACAATTCAAACAAGTTAATGCCTCTGAAAAGAAGCACACACACCTAAGAAAAGTCTTTGTTATCACGTTCAGACTATTGACCATTTAAGCTTGTGTAACAAATGCATTATGTCTACTTAAAGTACTAAGTATAGCAGCTTTACTCAGGCTGTAACAAGTAAACAATTGTAGAACTTAGGAAATGGACACTTATTTAAAAGAGAGAGTACAAAACAGATGCTACATAACCTTATGGAGCAGTGACCGATGTAACAGTGCAGAAATATTGCAACTTATGGTCCAATACTGACCGTAACCCATGGCTCTACTCAGGTTATTTATTTGTGATTTTAAGCACTCAAAAATGCTCTTTGTATCTACTGAGAATGGTGGCAAAAGAAGATGAGACATAGCTCGAGAGTGTAGAGATATAATACACTTGGGCAATAGCAAAAACTGATCTGGAATTAGCAATATTCAAAGGAATTAAAGCTGCTATGACAAGGGCATTATTGAGCACGAAAAACAGAAGAACTAGAGTTTGTAATCTATCGAATCCTTTTCGCATAAACTGGCCTAAACAAGGTTGAATGAAGCCCAAATTAAAACAGGAGTGAACATGTTTTATATCATGGCCTAGGTTGACAAAACAGACATCAATAACAGCAGCAACTCACACTAATATTGACAATTGAAGTAGTGATAATTATGGGAACTGATAGTCCAATCATAGCATAAACTATACTGGATCTTAGTGTTCTATTTGAGATGATAAACACGCTCACGCATGCTACATCTTTCACTTCAAACAGTGACCGAACCAAATCCTAAACAGATGGGGATATGCTTGAATAACACTCAAGAAAACTACCCAAGATGTGGCCTTATTAGCAGTAAACAGCAGTAGAAAAGTGAGTCATTGAACTCCCATTGAAAACTGTCACATAATGAATTTAGCTGTGTGCTGTCATGGTGCATAATTTCAGAATTCATGTGTTGTTTTAGTGCAGTATTGCTGTATTAGCATGTTTTTTTTTTCAGATGATTAACAAGCATTACTAGCTGTCAAATTAGATTACAATCGGTTCAGCTAATACACAATTTGTCCAGATACACCACAATATGCTCAGCTGCTGTCTAGCAAGCAACAAGTATCTATTTAACTAATCATGTTTATGAGCTTCAGGACAAGCAGAGAATACATTGCTGCTTACAGTTCTCATCGTTTGTTTCACCAAAATATCATTCATGAAAATATCAAATTTCTATTGTCATTATGGGCAGCGATGACAAGTTTGTAGTTTATATGCTTATCATTTATTTTACTGGAGTGACAGAATAAATCAGGCTGATATTGTTGTAATAGCCAGAGGAGAAGAAGGCAGGTTGGAGTATATTACCGTTCTAAAGTGGAACTGTTTCCAGCCCCTCTTCAGCCTGGTGTGCAAGATGTAGCAGTCCAGAGAATCGTGTAACAGATCCAAAAAAACAGAAATAAGGAGACTGCAGAGCATGCTCAGCATCAGACGCATAGTATAGTTCCAGCGATTTGCTACAGAAAAGAAATCGCAAGAAGGGAATTAAAGAGACCGTAGGTGAGTATCCAATTTGAATCTGGTATGTGTGATGCAGCAATCAATGATCTATGCACCCCAAACAAAAGGGAACAGAATGGAGGGGGTTTACACTGCAACGGTAGATATAAGGAGGGAAATGAAGATTACTTTAGTCCTAGTCCGAATCTGGTGTGCTAGCAGCAGTTCCCGTGATCCCATGAAGTGGGGAGTATGTACGTTCCTTGTTTGCCTTCATCTAGTATGCAGGGTGTATCCCTCGTAGTGCAGCAACAAGAAGAGAATGATGAGACTTGTTTCTAGTAGGTCACCACGTGAAGAGAATGAAGAGAATCAGAGGTGTAGAGCCGTATTTCTTGTATTCCAGTAGGCACCAGAAAAGAATAGAGACAACGATCTACAAGGAGAGGAATGAAGAGTAGAGGGTTTTTTTTTTTCTTGTTCGCTCAATTCGGTCTGAAGGTGCAGAGAAGTCACAAAGCACGACGGCAAAGAAAATGAAGAGAATGAAGTTGAGGCGGCTCTCCTCCCTAGGTAGGTTTACAACAGATAGTGTAATGGCTTATGAATTATTAAGGAAATTGGGTAATTATAAGCTGGCTGATATTTAAGCCAACAAGGGAGCATTTCTAACTCTTTCTAATGTTTAAATGGCTCTTTAATTAAATTAGTATTTTAGATTTCCCCCATACTTTTAACATACTAATTTATGTTATGGTTTCATGTAATATTACATCTCACATGTTATACCCCTTTATTTCCTTATTTAATTTGTCATTTAGATATACTCTTAAATCTAAGGGTATATTTTATAGTATAATCAAATCGATTAGCTCTTGGTTTATATTAGTATATTCTTTAATATACTATATTCCATATAAAATACTTATGTCAATCCATCCATATATATTTTCTATTTGACTTTAGAATTATTTATATAGGTTTAGGGTTTAATACACCCTTTTTAAAACCTTATAAATATTATACAAATACTCATTTACAGTTTAAAGAAACTCTTTAATCATAAGGAATTTGTTTATATATAAAGAATCAGACCATTTTGAATTATAAGGATATTTATTCCTATATGATAGGGCTTAGTAAGCCTTATAATTAGTCAAATATTTATTACATAATCCATAATAAGACTTACTTAATAAATCTTCTTAAAATAATGATCACTATTTACATACCATCTTAATAATGTCCTTGTTATTATTTTATGTACCTCCTTGTACATTATATAATATCATTGCTGATATTTAATTTCTCTATTTAAGGTGTTTAACAATTCCCTTTTTACCCATACATACGTTTATACAAAAATGGACAATTATGGTTAAATAAACTCTTTGTCTTAACCTTCTCAAGATAATTTATGTTCTATTGTTTCTTTTTACATATTTAAGATATTTAACCTCTCATTAATCACCTTCATCTAATTAATTTATTATTAATTAGGGTAATTAATATTTGGGATATTTCACTTAGAGTACCCCATCTCAATTCAATCGTGGTTATCTCAAACTTATCACCATATATACAACGTTGCAGCGGAATTAAATACATTCCAGTACCTTGCTACGGTCTGACTAACAGAATATACTGAACATTAGTACTTACAAGCCTTAACCAAATACATATCATTATTACAAACCCCTCAACTCCTATACAACTTACTAACTCAAAATACCATACGAGTGTACATGCACAACTCGTAGGCCACTGAAATACCCCAAACCTAAGTATGTTAAGTAAACATCAATATATGATGTAGTAAGGCTAAAATATGCCTTAGAGAGATTGGTAGACAATTTAAACCAGGGAAAACACAAGAAAATGCCTTAATGGCAATTTGGGCAAAAATGTGCTCTAAGCTTGGAGTGACTTTGATTAGCACCCAAATACCATAATAAGTCTTTAGTAATATGCTAATGGACATTTTAAATCAATTAGCAAAGAAAACCAAGCTCAAAAACAAGCTTAAACACAAAATGTGCTTTAAGACTTCTTTAAGCACCTTTTTGATAAATTGTCTTAGAAATGGGTTTTGAGTGGCTAGATGCCCATCATTACTCTTTAATTAACATTTGTGCTACTTAGTATCACATTAGGAGGTCTAAATCAATGGGAAATAAAAAATTTCACAAATAAGTGCACTAGTTTATGAATAGTAACCAAATAGTGCCAAGTTTAGTCTTTAATCACTTAAGTCTAATTAGTTGGTCAAACAAGACCATGACTTGCCTTAATTAATAGGGGGCCGATTTTCTAAGGGAGGATGAGTCACCATGAGTAGCCAAATAATGTTAGAAAAGAAGAGGGAAAAAGTAAGAGGTTACTATTTGCTTTTAGAAACAAATATCTCATATTTGCTCACCTCTCTCCTCACTTCTTCATTCTCTCTTCTTCCCATCGGTTGTTACTGCTCCCTCTCTTCTTCTTTTATGTGAAGAACAACCCCATGCCAAGCTCCATCTTCCTTTGATCACTACTCACTCATTTTAGCTCCAAATCAAAAACTAAACACATATTATTCTTAGTTAGCTCAAGCTCTAGCTTTCTATCTTTTCAAAATTGGAAAAGCTTCATTTTGGAGCCATGGGAAATCTCCATTGAAGGGGGAAAAATAAGCTTGGAGGGTGTATTAGCTTCTCCATTCTCTTAAGGTAAAGAATATGTAAGAAAAGTTAGGTTCCCATCATTTCTTCTACATGGCCAAAAATTACCACTCATGGGGCCTTGTTTTTATGCCTTGTTCTAGCTTGTTTCATTCACCAAGGACTAGTGGAGGTCCTCTTTCATTCAATGCCCAAGTCTACCTTGAGGCTTCAAAGGTAATCATCCACTTTTATGTCTTAAAACACATTTTTAACCTAGGTTTTCATTCCTCAAGGTTAGTGTATTGTTTAACACTCATGAGAGTCATTGTATATTGATTAGAACATTGGCAAGGGAAATTTAAATGGTGGCCGAGATTCATTCATGAAGAAGGTCTAAGGACGAAGTTAAGATAAGCTTGAGAAAACAAGGTAAAATGCTTACCTAATGGTGGTTTAAGTTTTAAGGGATAAGTTTCAGGTGAGTACCAATGTAGCTTTAAGCTTACATTAGGTAATGGGTTATATAACCTAGGAAAAAGAATTTATACAAGCTTATGAACTTGTAATTAAGGAGCCAATGGGAATGAGTTGATAATATAAGTTTAAGGTGGATTTTAAAAGCATTATAACTACTATGAGATTGATGGGTGTAATTGCAGGTTGAAAGCTATTACATGTGGGAAATTCAATGTTTAAGTTTAAGTCATTTAAGGGCCTAAGAGCCATGTTATTTAAGAGCCTTAGTGCTATGCAATTTAAGATTATTGCATTATATTGAGTTTGTTGTGAATGAGTTGGTTTGGGTGATAAAATATGATGAGAAAGAACTTGTGTGTGTGAAATGGTTGAATGAGGAAAACAATGCATTTGGGCATGATAATATACTAGAGAAGCTATGGCGAAATTTGAGTAGAAAACAAGTGTTTAAGTGGTGGAGGTGAGTAAATATGCCCTAGGGTTCACTAGGGATCATTGTGAGGAATTTAAGTGGAAAAGAGTTAGCTAAGGAGTTCTTGAGGTTTATTATGACCAAGAATTTCTATGAGGAAATTGGAGTTTAGATGGGTGTATTGAACACACCAAAGTCATGGTAAGAGGAATGGTAAGACTTGTGCAAAATTTGGCGGAGAAGGTGTATAATGCCTTAAGGTGATTTAGGTATGAACTAGGGAATATATCAATGAATGTTTTGGGAAGCTTGTGTAAGTAGTGATGATGCCAGTAGTGGAACAATAAGGTTTTAGTTTAGATGGTAATGAGTGGACTTAGGTGATGGGAGTAAAGATTGAAGGTGAATGTTGTCGATTGTCGAGGAAATTGACTAGGAATGTATAAGACTTTAAGATCATGAGAATGGTGGGTAAATTGAGTAAAAGAAATATAGGTGTCTAAGGAGGGTGTAGGAAGGTCAAGGTAAAGAAGAACAAGGTTAAGGTGCTAAGAGGATGGGAAGAAATGTTTAGGTATGTACAAGAGTTTAGGAATGATGAGTAACAAATGGAAAAGAGAAATTGGTGCATGGATATGCAAAGTGACTTGTGGAAGTTTTGGTAAGGTTACAAGTTGAAAATGTAAGGAAATAAGTCCTAAGTGTTAGGAGTTTTAATAGGATTGGGTGAATGTTTAAGAAGATCTTTGGAAATTGTTTTAGAGAGTTTGGTGGGAGTTCTAAGGAGAGTTTAAGTGCCTAAATGGTATTAGGACACATGGGGGAACTTGTGGAGAAGTTTGGAGTCAAATGGGAATTTAGAAACAAGGTTCTGGAGCCGACCGACCTTAGGGACCGGACCTGCAAGGTCGGCCGAGCTCAGTTTACATTACCGGAAAGAGTTTCTGGAATCGACCGAACTTGGGGACCGGACTTACAAGTTCGGTCGGGCTTGTATTTTGTGTACGAATTGAGTCTCTAGAATTGACCGAACTTGGGACACCTTGGCAAGGTCGGTCGGGCTTAAATATCCCACGGGGAAATCTCTCGGGAATGGACCGACCTTGGGGACCAGACTTGCAAGGTCGGTCGGGGTAAAATTTTCAAACGGTAATAGGTTCTGGAATGGACCGACCTTGGGTAAGGTCGGTCGGGAAGGTCGGTCGACCCTAAAGATGAAAAAAATGAGAGAGAAACCTTAAGGAAGCTTAGTGGTATTAATGGTACCCCATTAAGAGGGCAATGATGAATAGAGGTATAAAGACCTAAGAGATTAAGTTAAGTATAAACTTAAAGGTTTAAGGTTAAGTTGTAAGAATAAGTTGTAGGACTTAAGAGGTGTTAGGTGGGGAATCATTATAGGTTGAGTAAGTTAATTAAGTTGAATTAAGAAAAGTGATTAACAACCTAAAACTGAATGAATGTTTTAGGGCTTGAGTACTTGGACTCCGGAAGAGAGTAAGAAACCGAACGACCAACGGTGAACGGTACAGTTCTTCTTGTGACCTGCTTGCTAACGAGGTGTCCCTCGGCTTGTGTGCTATTTGTTTTGTGTGCTCACTAAACAAGATAAAGCATGCAACCGGATCATTATGTTTATTGTATTGTTGTGTGATGTTTGAAAACTAACACAACTTACCGTGAGAACTTACTAACCAACGCTTAGTAAGGATTTGAGTGAGACTAAGGAACGCTCCCTAATATTAGTTGTTATAAACCGAAAGAGGTTAACCAACAAACATGGTCTTGAGACTACTACTAACTGGAACTTAAGGGGGAGTGAGGAACCCGGGACTGACTCCGGTCATTGAAATACCCCAAACCTTGATATGTTGTTAAACATTTAAAATATGGTATGTAAAGGCAAAAAAAAAGTGCCTTAGAAACTTCAGTGAACAATTTAAACCATAGTAAAATGCAATAAAGCACTAAGACACAGCTTGAGCAAAAACATGCTCTAAGCTTGGAGTGAACTTGGTTAGGACCCAAAGAACCTACCAAGACTAATTAATATTCAATTATGATTTAATAAGGCTAATTAAGTCCTTAGGAAACCTTGGTAGACAATTAAACCAAACAAAACATAAATAAATACCTTAAAGTCAATATGGGCAAAAATGTGCTCTAAGCTTGGGATAAATTTGTATAAGACCTAATGGTCATACCTATACCTTATAAATATGTTAATGAACATATTAAATCAATTACCAAAGAAAACCAAGCTTGAAAACAAGTTAAAACACAAAATGTGCTTTAAGGAGTCTTAAAGCACGTTTTTGAAAAATTGTCTAGTAAATGAGTTTTGAATGGCTAAATGTCCATCATTACTCTTTAATTAACATGTGTACTACTTAGTATCACATTTGGAGGTCTAAATCAATGGGAAATCAAAAATTTCACAAATATGTGCCTTAGTTTGTGAATAGTAACCAAAATGTGCAAATTTATAACATAAGTCAATATAAGTAAGTTTATTGGTCAACAAAGACTATTATACCCCTAGGTAGAGATGGGGGCCGGCTTTTATTATGGTGAGTCACCAACATGTAAAAGAAATCAATTAAGGAAAGGAAGGAAAAGTAAGTAAAAAAGAAAGCTACTTTATAAGGTAAATATCTTGTAAAAGCAAACCTCACCACATTTCTCCCTTCCTTCTTCGTTTCACACGGTCTCCAACCTCTCTCTCTCCTTTTTCCTTCGGTGATGCTACAGCTCAAGCACCATCTCCAAGCTTTGAACTCTTGTATCTTCTAGCTCCCTTTGCCAAATCAAATTCCAAGACCATATTTGTCTTAGTTAGGTCAAGCTCTACACTTCTCTCTTTTCAAATCTTCAAGAACTCCATTTCGGTGCCATGAAGATTCTCCATTGTTGGAGCTTGAACTCACCTTTCCATGCCTTGTCATTCTCCTTTGCTTCAAGGTAAGGAAAGTCAAAGAAAATCAATGTTTCCTCTTGTTTTAGTGTGTGGCCGAAAATCACCACTTATGGTGCCTTTATCTTGCCTTGTTCTAGCTTCATTCCAACCATTCAAGGGCTTGGTGGAGACCTCTCTTGTTACTTATTCAAGTTTCCCTCTCAAATTCCAAAGGTAAATATCATTTTAGTGTATTAAAACACTTATGTTAAACTAGGGTTTGTATATGAGTTTAAGTGTGAATTCTTAAGCTCATTACCCATTATATGTATATTGATTAGAAAGTTGACAAGTGATCAAACTCCTTGCTGATTTTTGGTTCAAGGAAACAAGAAAGAAGTTTGAGAGGAAAAGAGGTAAACAAACTATCTCAATGTAGTTTAAATGCCTTAGGAAAAATGAGCTTGATTTGCTTAATAAAATACCTAAGGAGCCAATGGTGAATGACCTAGTAAAATGCTCTTAAGGAAACTATTAAAGGGCATATGTGTTGTTGTATGTAATTGCAGGTCAAAGGCATTATTTATGTGGGAAATTCAGTGTTGAAGGTTTATGCAATTTAAGGGCCTAAGAGCCATGTTATTTAAGGGCCTAAGTGCCAAGCAATTTAAGTTTATGCACTATATTGTGACGTAGTGTAAAATTTGGTGAGTGTGTGTGTGAGAATACTCTTGATGGATTTTAGGTGTTCTTGAATGAAATAAGGTAAAAACCTAAGTGTTTGGATGTGAGGATATACAAGAGAAGCTATGGCAAAATTTTGAAAATGTATAAGAAGTTCTAAGTGTTTTAAATGAGTTTTGGTGAACTATGAAGTGTTAAAAATGAACAAGTGTTTTACTAGGGAAGAAAGCATGTATTAAGGTGATTTAGAGTGATACAAGGATTTAGGTATTATCTTGGAAGCTCTAGGAATTCAATGAGTATTTTTGAGGAATGTATTAAAGTCTTGGAGAAGTTTGTTTAAGGTTTAGGTAATGTTGATATTCAAGGAATAAATGATGTTTAGGTAAGATGTGGAAAAGGAGATTTAGTTAGTAAGAAAATAAGTTTGAGAGATGATGTTAAGGTGTAGAGGAAACACCTTGGTATGGTGGTCATTATAGGTGAAATACCACTTAGAAATCTTAAGGAGGAAACATTCCAAGTGCTAGGAATTTTGTAAGAAATTTGTGAATGATAAGATGGCTTTGGTGTGTGATTTAAAGAGTTTAGTACATGGCTAAAGGTGTGTTTGATGTGCCAAATGATGTTAGAACACATTAGGAGGCTTAAGGAGAAGTTTAGAGAAAGTTTGGCAAGTTTTGGACAACTTCTGATGTTGTCCAACCAGTGGTCCGACCCAGGGTGGGTTGGACAGCCCTGTTAATTCACCCGTTGGAGCTTCTGGAATGGTCCGACCCAGAGGACATGGGTCGGACAGGCAGATTTAAAAGACGGAATCAGTTTCTGGAACGGTCCGACCCAGTTGTGGGTTGGATGGCCCAAAATATGTAAAAAAAAACAAACAAAGTGTGGTTTAAGTAGTGAACCCTAGTGAGTAATAATGACAATTTAGTGGGGCAAAAGTTGTATTAAATGTAAAAGTAAAACAAGTTAAAATGTGAAGTTATTTAACTAAGTTAACGGGGATAAGTTATGAGCATTAGACTTTAAACAATCATGTTACCCCGATGTTAATAAAAGTACATGTAATATTACCAGTTGTTCGAGAATCGTTCGAGGAACATAGGTGGATATGATAGAGTGGACTCCGGTGACAGGTATGATTTTCTTGCAACCTGTGTCCTACCGAATTACACCGGCTTGTATGCCAATGTGTTTTTTTTCTGTATGTTTGCCACGTTATAAGATAAATCATGAAACGAGTTTACAGTCGTTATTGTTGTTGTGTGTTTACGTGCCGATACCGGTAACCTCGAATGCGCATGAAGGGCTAGTTAACCACTATTAGGTAAACGTAAGAGAACGGTATCCGGTGATAACATTTCCGACCTAAGGAACGTTCTAACCACGGCTATGCGTGAGTTAGTCATGTGATGTTTGTGTGTGATGTTTGTGAGTGATTGTATGACTCTCCCTTCCCTTGTGTGTGTGTCTAACAAGACTTAACCCAATGTTTGTGATTGTTTATTAAGTTCAATGTTGAACTTCTAACAAGTGCTAACGGGGGAAGTGAAGAGTCTGGTCTGTTCCGGCCACGCGTGTGAGTATGGGAGTCGATGTCATAACCGGTTCGATTCTCTTTATATGTTATGGTTGTTTTCCAATTTGGTTTCCAACCTTCCCTTTAGCTTAACCAAGGCTATTTTACTGACTCACGTCGGGCCACAGGGGCATACTATGTTTATGTTTGTTCGGTGTGCTTGGATCACTATATCCGAGGCGCCTTGTGTTAACTTATCCGTTCATTCAACGAGACGGTAACGAGTTACGTAACGAGCTTATCATGAGACTGGCAACATTCTCTAGGCTGCAAGTGAACTGACTATGTTTGGGCCGGTTCATAAAGGGAACCGTTCCCGTTATGTTATGTATTGTTGTTGTGCTACAATTCTTATTGCGATGTGATGTGATGTGTTGTTAAGATGTGGAGTATGTGGATTATGGATATGAATTCCAGTTTATTGTAAGAGGCGTTTAAGGATAACCCGATTGGTGGGTATGTGTCGTCTATTAAGGAAATAGCTCCGTTAAAGGAGAAACACTCTAGGGATTAAAGATCACAACGAGTGATTTGTTAAGTGTAATTGAATTGGCTGTTTTAATGAGCCATTGTTGTGCAGTGTAATGTGTTGTGTATTTGTAGTTTACATGCATGATTCTGATATAATCAACCGCATGCTAAGATGACAAATAGTTGTGCGTGGCCCGGTAGCATGCGGGCTGCGGGATTACCATACCAGCAAAGGTGCTGAGCCCCTTGGGGGCCACCCTTTCTCTTCTTTCCCTATTTCAGGTACAAAGAGCTGGAAGCCGTTCGAGAGTAGGACGGGGTAGTCGTTGTACATGGGTAATCATTTAAGTTGTATATATGTATAGTAGGTGTAGTAAGACCGAAATTGTTATCGGCATTAGTTTGTGAATACTCGGTACAGTCGAAAGGTGTATATTGTTGTGTTGTTAATGGAAAGGGACAGTAATGTGTAGTCGCTCGGAATCTAGTCCATCAGACCGGTACAATGTATATGTAATAGCCTTGTTAGCGACGTGGGTGGTTAACGGCGTTTAACACCAACGAGTTAAGTAATGTGATGGAGTATGTTTTCCGCTGCAGTTTGTTGTTAAGTGTGATAATGTTGGATGGGGTGTTACAAAAAGTGGTATCAGAGCGAAGTATCGCTCTGATGACTGAATTACCGAGCTTTGGAAGTACCGAGTTAGGATTTTAGTACTTTGGGTTAAGGGTTGAGTGATAGCGTGAGAGATGCGCTAGTTAGGAATTACCAGTGTGTACTGGAAACCTACTATATCCTTCCCGCCCTCCACAATCCCTGTTTTATAACTTGGGAAGGAACGCCAGAGAGATGGAAGTCCTCTCTTACATGGGAATACCCGATCTGGCTGTTATTAAACACCTCTAAAGGTACGGAGAACCTGTCATACGGTAGATCCCAAAACTGGGAATCTCGGAGACGGTTCCCATCTAAACAATGTTAACCGCATTTCATAGCGAAGAGTGAAGAATCTGTGTATAGAAGAATAGAATTTCCGGCAACCTGGGTCGACATGCCGAGCAGTCGAGAATAACCAGCTTGCAACGCACCGACCGTGCAACAGGCAAGAAGTGGATTAATGAAACCCGAGACGAGTGTCTACGGGACCACAGTTGCTAAATGATACACCAACGGTATACCAACCGACAAGGGAACTACAACGTATTGCCCAAACAAGAGACAAGTCTCAGTGACCACAACAAATGCGTGGAACGGGCTACGAAGAGGAAACAATACTGAGTAAAAAGGGGACTCCAAGAATGGGAGACACCCCAGTTAATAATTATCATGTGAAAACAGTGAGAAGTCGCCCAGAGGGTTAATTGTCAAGAATGTAGGATCAAGTGAGGGCCAACAAGGCCACTGATGACAGTGCGAGTAAAAACAATACCACAACCGGAATGTGTTGAACCGATAGCTAGTTAGCATGACGCACTTGCCACGGCAAGTGCTGCTATAACAGGGTTGTTCGGGAAATTTATAACAACTACAAAGTACTTGGTAAAGTACCACGAGAATTTTTCTTTCAAACCCAGATTTATTCAAACTCTTTTCTTTTCAAAACCAAATTTTCTTTCAAACCCATACTCATTTTTCTACCTTCTTTTAAAAAACCAAACCAGAGGACCTACACCGGCCTTAGTGCCACACGGTAGGTAAGTTATACCCAGTTTACTTTTGAATAACCGGAAAGGAAACCGGTACACCCAAGGGTAACAACCCGAGGGAATGGATTGAAGTCATAGTAATACAACAGTGGATAGACTTTCCCTTGATTAAGTTCGGGAAGCACAGAATGTATATTGTCACAAGACAATACAAGGGAGTTGACAATAGAATACTTCACCTAGGCGTGTGACGGACACTACGAGTGTACCAACTGTAATGTGGGACGACCGCACTCCGATAGGAGCTTGTGGGCCTGACAGACCTACTTATGGGTTAGTTGGGTAAGTAGTAATGTATCAGCATGGTACCCCACATATGTATACGAGTAGAGTTCAAACACGGGAGGTAGTTGACTCCGTAATACGGTCAGCAGTGTAAGTCAACCAAGAGCAAAGGATTACCGAGAATGGTTGAAGTAAAGGAACTCAGTTAAGTTAACGAGACTAAAGGAATTAGTGAATTCATCTTCAAGGAAATGTTTAAGAGTCAGGAGGTGCAAAGTGCACTAACTGTAATATAAAGATAGCGTATATGTCTTAAGGATCCTCAGGGATAAACATGATAGCTAGAACGGAGACCCAGCCTGTGCATGGCAAACAGATGCCTAATGTGGACACATTAATGTGCAATGGACGGGATGAAACCCTCAGAATGAGTACCTACACTACCAGGAAATGTCGATCTTCATAGAAGAGGATAATAAGCCAGTTAAGAACGCAAACAGCGTGGCTAACTGAATATACCAATAAGTACGAACCTGATGTAATGGCATAACTTAGCAACACCCAGGAGCAATCCTTGAAGGGTGCTCGCATCAACGATAGTTGAATGAAATAACGTGACAGAAACACAAGGGTTGAAACTAACACCCAGTTTAGACATAAGTTGTCAGGAGACGAACTGACAATCCTAAGGGGCATCCCGTGAAAGGAAACGTGATGCAACAACCTTGTCATGGAGCCCAATATGACATCCAAACCATGTAATGTTGTACAGAAGTACATGTGTATGAGTAGCCTACAATGAGCAGAGCTCGAAGCAGTAAGGCTCATAAGCCACAAATAAAATGTGTCATGTAAATTAGATTGATTGCAGAAGTTTATGTTGTATGAGTGAATAGAGTGGAGAACGAACCATTGCATTAAGAGTGGGGATACCTCTCGATATTGTGAGACCGCAGGAGCGGTAGTAATGTGAATCAAGTTCAAGAAATATGTTAAGGATGGATGATATTATTATTGAAAGAGAGCAGTTAGTTTAGTAGTATGTGTGTATAAAGTGAAGCACCGAGCTGAATAATGCCGGCTTGTGACTCGAATGATCAATGCTCAAGGAGCATTCAGTAGTCATCCAAATGAATGATGAATCATAATACGAATGATGTAAGTATATGTGTGGAAGTTAATGTGACAGTAATACCATTTAAGTTAGTGTTATGCAATGAGTAAGAGCACGGCGCGCAGCAAGCGACCGTTGTATATATTGTTAAACGATAATATGGCAATTAAGCACAGTTACGAGTTAAACCCAATAGAGATACAATAGTAAGTGATACTAAACAGACTGGGCAATAAGCCAGTGGTAGGTACTATGTGATAACGAACTCAGTGTGGATCCCATTGCTAATAAGAGATTTACTGTCAAGAGTTTACGCCTCTGCACTCTGCATGACTGAGTGTTTTGGTATTGCACTTGCGCAGTAATGATCGAGTGGGATAGCTAGGAATTGGAAATATAATTGCGGAGGAATAATGTTATAATGGCCGATGCATAGGAAATGCAAGGCCGCACCAGTGAAAGAATACATGTACAAAACCAAATGTGGAGGCATGATTAACAGTAAGTGACTACAGTAGCACTAACTACCAAATATTGGTATGGAATATACCTCAAGTGTGGGAAATAACTGAGAGAGCACTACATATTAGGTAGTAGCTCAATCTCAACCGACAGCAGGTCGGAAGGAATCATGTCAATCATTGTGAAATACATAGCAGTTTACGCAGTAAGTTATTAGAGAAGTGGATGGAAAGTTTTGAAACTCACCGAATTCGCGCACGGTAAGAGATACCACGCGTTGGTTGAGAAACCGTTATTACCAAAATAAAGGCGATAATGGAGATGTACAATATAGTAAGAATAATGAATGGGGCAAACTGAGCCCTACAGTTATTAGAGTTTCGTAGCAGAAACTAGTGAGCTAGTGATTCAGGTGTTGAATGTGCATGGTGAACATGAGTGAACGGCTAATTATTAATGCTAGAAGCCTCACAGGCCAGAACCGAAACCAGTTAAGAGTTAAAGAAACTCCAATGAGAATTCTTGGTTTAGGGACTAACCGCCAATATGGTCAAGATCCTCTAACCAGAACACATTGTATAACAGACCGCGTGGAAGTTGAAACACTTCACGACGGTAGAACTTTTTTTTAAAACCAGTGATTAAGTGATTGATTACGGGGCGTAATCCCTTTTAAGGGGGTAGAGCGCAAAACCACTTAGTGTGTATTACCGTACAAGTGTACGTGAACTATGTTGTGCATAGCACAAATAATTTGTTTGATGATTGGTGTGTGTGTTACGTAAACATACACATTCATTCATGGTTTATGATTTATTAACAGTTGTCTGTGATGGTACAAGTGTGGGGAGAGAAACTCCCGGGGGAACAAAAACCCCGATAGTGTATAAATGTGAAACTGTGTGTTGTATTTTGATAAAATATATGTATATATATACTATATAGTGATTCATTAAAGGGTATGAAACCGACATAGAACCTAGTGAGAATAAGATTCCCTAGGTAACAGGATTAAAGTGAATGGGAATAACTGATAGACGAAGTTCTATCCCTTGGAGATGTTATGATCATGATTAGAATGATTAAAAAGATAGAAAATTGGAAATGAGTGTATTAATTGATGCTTGAAAATGAAGTGGGAAGTGGAACTTGATTTGAATGCGATCAAGGGAACCTGTCATACAGTAGATCCCGAAAACTGGGAATCCCGGAGACGGTTCCCATCTAAACAATGTTAACCGCATTTCATAGCGAAGAGTGAAGAATCTGTGTATAGAAGAATAGAATTTCCGGCAACCTGGGTCGACATGCCGAGCAGTCGAGAATAACCAGCTTGCAACGCACCGACCGTGCAACAGGCAAGAAGTGGATTAATGAAACCCGAGACGAGTGTCTACGGGACCACAGTTGCTAAATGATACACCAACGGTATACCAACCGACAAAGGAACTACAACGTATTGCCCAAACAAGAGACAAGTCTCAGTGACCACAACAAATGCGTGGAACGGGCTACGAAGAGGAAACAATACTGAGTAAAAAGGGGACTCCAAGAATGGGAGACACCCCAGTTAATAATTATCATGTGAAAACAGTGAGAAGTCGCCCAGAGGGTTAATTGTCAAGAATGTAGGATCAAGTGAGGGCCAACAAGGCCACTGATGACAGTGCGAGTAAAAAAATACCACAACCGGAATGTGTTGAACCGATAGCCAGTTAGCATGACGCACTTGCCACGGCAAGTGCTGCTATAACAGGGTTGTTCGGGAAATTTATAACAACTACAAAGTACTTGGTAAAGTACCACGAGAATTTTTCTTTCAAACCCAGATTTATTCAAACTCTTTTCTTTTCAAAACCAAATTTTCTTTCAAACCCATACTCATTTTCTACCTTCTTTTAAAAACCAAACCAGAGGACCTACACCGGCCTTAGTGCCACACGGTAAATACCATTTAAGTTAGTGTTATGCAATGAGTAAGAGCACGGCGCGCAGCAAGCGACCGTTGTATAAGTATTGTTAAACGATAATATGGCAATTAAGCACAGTTACGAGTTAAACCCAATAGAGATACAACAATAAGTGATACTAAACAGACTGGGCAATAAGCCAGTGGTAGGTACTATGTGATAACGAACTCAGTGTGGATCCCATTGCTAATAAGAGATTTACTGTCAAGAGTTTACGCCTCTGCACTCTGTATGACTGAGTGTTTTGGTATTGCACTTGCGCAGTAATGATCGAGTGGGATAGCTAGGAATTGGAAATATATTAATTGCGGAGGAATAATGTTATAATGGCCGATGCATAGGAAATGCAAGGCCGCACCAGTGAAAGAATACATGTACAAAACCAAATGTGGAGGCATGATTAACAGTAAGTGACTATAGTAGCACTAACTACCAAATATTGGTATGGAATATACCTCAAGTGTGGGAAATAACTGAGAGAGCACTACATATTAGGTAGTAGCTCAATCTCAACCGACAGCAGGTCGGAAGGAATCAAGTCAATCATTGTGAAATACATAGCAGTTTACGCAGTAAGTTATTAGAGAAGTGGATGGAAAGTTTTGAAACTTACCGAATTCGCGCACGGTAAGAGATAACACGCGTTGGTTGAGAAACCGTTATTACCAAAATAAAGGCGATAATTGGAGATGTACAATATAGTAAGAATAATGAATGGGGCAAACTGAGCCCTACAGTTATTAGAGTTTCGTAGCAGAAACTAGTGAGCCAGTGATTCAAGTGTTGAATGTGCATGGTGAACATGAGTGAACGGCTAATTATTAATGCCTAGAAGCCTCACAGGCCAGAACCGAAACCAGTTAAGAGTTAAAGAAAACTCCAATGAGAATTCTTGGTTTAGGGACTAAACCGCCAATATGGTCAAGATCCTCTAACCAGAACACATTGTATAACAGACCGCGTGGAAGTTGAAATACTTCACGACGGTAGAACTTTTTTTTAAAACCAGTGATTAAGTGATTGATTACGTGGGCGTAATCCCTTTTAAGGGGGGTAGAGCGTAAAACCACTTAGTGTGTATTACCGTACAAGTGTACGTGAACTATGTTGTGCATAGCACAAATAATTTGTTATGATGATTGGTGTGTGTGTTACGTAAACATACACATTCATTCATGGTTTATGATTTATTAACAGTTGTCTGTGATGGTACAAGTGTGGGGAGTAGAGAAACTCCCGGGGGAACAAAAACCCCGATAGTGTATAAATGTGAAACTGTGTGTTGTATTTTGATAAAATATATGTATATATATATACTATATAGTGATTAATGAAGGGTATGAAACCGACATAGAACCTAGTGAGAATAAGATTCCCTAGGTAACAGGATTAAAGTGAATGGGAATAACTGATAGACGAAGTTCTATCCCTTGGAGATGTTATGATCATGATTAGAATGATTAAAAAGATAGAAAATTGGAAATGAGTGTATTAATTGATGCTTGAAAATGAAGTGGGAAGTGGAACTTGATTTGAATGCGATCAAGGGAAGCCGAACACAAAATGGGGTGGAAGGATAGTTCGACACTGATGCTGGTCACATCAGGGTTGGATGATTCTTGAAGCTCCCCTTAAGTGGTCACAATTAACCACGCTAAGAAAAGAAGCAAAGAGCATAAGTTGGACTTGGAGTTGTATGTGTTTTGAAAAAGGATTTGGAATTAGTATTTATAAAATGTCGATAGATACTCTACATAATTAAAGTTCTTTTATTTAACCTCACAAGGAAAAAAAATTTAAATTTAAGTGATTGTTTTGATCTCAAAAAGGAACGGGGACGGAAGGTGTCCATCGCGACCGGGTTCTGCGGGATCACAGTGTATATAAAAGATATTTTTGATTGTTATACATGCTATGACATGTTGTGTGGTTTGTGTAATAAATATTATTTTGACCTTGAGTTTCAAAGGTTGTTATGTTATCAAGACCTATGTGTCTAAATGTTGTTATGTTACCCAAGACCAGAGAGTCTAAGGGTTGTTATGTATGTGCAAACGTTGTTAAGATACCCGGACCATTGAGTCCGAGGTTATCATGTAAGTATGTTAGGTTATGTTATGTTATGTTATGTATGCATGTGAATATGTTACCCGGACCATTAAGTCCGAGGTTGTGATGTAAAGTACGTTTGGTTATGGAAGTTCTATTTTGGGAGTTATTCCCATGTTCTAATCTAATGATGTGTGGGAAGTGTGAACTTCGAGGATGAAGTTCTTTTAAGGGGGCTAGATTGAAATACCCCAAACCTTGATATGTTGTTAAACATTTAAACTATGGTATGTAAAGGAAAAAAAAAGTGCCTTAGAAACATCAGTGAACAATTTAAACCATAGTAAAATGCAATAAGGCACTAAGACACAGCTTGAGCAAAAACATGCTCTAAGCATGGAGTGAACTTGGTTAGGACCCAAACAACCTACCAAGACTAAGTAATATTCAATTATTATTTAATAAGGCTAATTAAGTCCTTAGGAAACCTTGGTAGACAATTAAACAAAACAAAACACAAATAAATACCTTAAAGTCAATATGGGCAAAAATGTGCTCTAAGCTTGGGATAAATTTGTATAAGACCTAATGGTCATACCTATACCTTATAAATATGTTAATGAACATATTAAATCAATTACCAAAGAAAACCAAGCTTGAAAACAAGTTAAAACACAAAATGTGCTTTAAGGAGTCTTAAAGCACGTTTTTGAAAAATTGTCTAGTAAATGAGTTTTGACTGGGTAAATGTCCATCATTACTCTTTAATTAATATGTGTACTACTTAGTATCACCTTTGGAGGTTTAAATCAATGGGAAATCAAAAATTTCACAAATATGTGCCTTAGTTTGTGAATAGTAACCAAAATGTGCAAATTTATAACATAAGTCAATATAAGTAAGTTTATTGGTCAACAAAGACTATTATACCCCTAGGTAGAGATGGGGGCCGGCTTTTATTATGGTGAGTCACCAACATGTAAAAGAAATCAATTAAGGAAAGGAAGGGAAAGTAAGTAAAAGAAGAAATCTACTTTATAAGGTAAATATCTTGTAAAAGCAACACCTCACTTCATTTATCCCTTCCTTCTTTGTTTCACACGGTCTCCAACCTCTCTTCTCCCTTTTCCTTCGGTGATGCTACAGCTCAAGCACCATCTCCAAGCTTTGAACTCTTGTATCTTCTAGCTCCCTTTGCCAAATCAAATTCCAAGACCATATTTGCCTTAGTTAGGTCAAGCTCTACACTTCTCTTTTCAAATCTTCAAGAACTCCATTTCGGTGCCATGAAGATTCTCCATTGTTGGAGCTTGAACTCACCTTTCCATGCCTTGTCATTCTCCTTTGCTTCAAGGTAAGGAAAGTCAAAGAAAATCAATGTTTCCTCTTGTTTTAGTGTGTGGCCGAAAATCACCACTTATGGTGCCTTCATCTTGCCTTGTTCTAGCTTCATTCCAACCATTCAAGGGCTTGGTGGAGACCTCTCTTGTTACTTATTCAAGTTTCCCTCTCAAATTCCAAAGGTAAATATCATTTAAGTGTATTAAAACACTTATGTTAAACTAGGGTTTGTATATGAGTTTAAGTGTGAATTCTTAAGCTCATTACCCTTATATGTATATTGATTAGAAAGTTGACAAGTGATCAAACTCCTTGCTGATTTTCGGTTCAAGGAAACAAGAAAGAAGTTTGAGAGGAAAAGAGGTAAACAAACTATCTCAATGTAGTTTAAATGCCTTAGGAAAAATGAGCTTGATTTGCTTAATAAAATACCTAAGGAGCCAATGGTGAATGACCTAGTAAAATACTCTTAAGGAAACTATTAAAGGGCATATGTGTTGTGTATGTAATTGCAGGTCAAAGGCATTATTTATGTGGGAAATTCAGTGTTTAAGGTTTATGCAATTTAAGGGCCAAGAGCCATGTTATTAAGGGCCTAAGTGCCAAGCAATTTAAGTTTATGCACTATATTGTGACGTAGTGTAAAATTTGGTGAGTGTGTGTGTGAGAATACTCTTGATGGATTTTAGGTGTTCTTGAATGAAATAAGGTAAAAACCTAAGTGTTTGGATGTGAGGATATACAAGAGAAGCTATGGTAAAATTTGGAAAATGTATAAGAAGTTCTAAGTGTTTCAAATGAGTTTTGGTGAACTAGGAAGTGTTAAAAATGAACAAGTGTTTTACTAGGGAAGAAAGCATGTATTAAGGTGATTTAGAGTGATACAAGGATTTAGGTATTATCTTGGAAGTTCTAGGAATTCAATGAGTATTTTTGAGGAATGTATTAAAGTCTTGGAGAAGTTTGTTTAAGGTTTAGGTAATGTTGATATTCAAGGAATAAATGATGTTTAGGTAAGATGTGGAAAAGGAGATTTAGTTAGTAAGAAAAGAAGTTTGAGAGATGATGTTAAGGTGTAGAGGAAACACCTTGGTATGGTGGTCATTATAGCTGAAATACCACTTAGAAATCTTAAGGAGGAAACATTCCAAGTGCTAGGAATTTTGTAAGAAATTTGTGAAAGATAAGATGGCTTTGGTGTGTGATTTAAAGAGTTTAGTACATGGCTAAAGGTGTGTTTGATGTGCCAAATGATGTTAGAACACATTAGGAGGCTTAAGGAGAAGTTTAGAGAAAGTTTGGCAAGTTTTGGATAACTTCTGATGTTGTCCGACCCAGTGGTCCGACCCAGGGTGGGTCGGACAGCCCTGTTAATTCACCCGTTGGAGCTTCTGGAATGGTCCGACCCAGAGGACATGGGTCGGACAGGCACATTTAAAAGACGGAATCAGTTTCTGGAACGGTCCGACCCAGTTGTGGGTCGGACGGTGGGTCGGACGACCTAAAATATGTAAAAAAAACAAAGTGTGGTTTAAGTAGTGAACCCTAGTGAGTAATAATGACAATTTAGTGGGGCAAAAGTTGTATTAAATGTAAAAGTAAAACAAGTTAAAATGTGAAGTTATTTAACTAAGTTAACGGGGATAAGTTATGAGCATTAGACTTTAAACAATCATGTTACCCCGATTTTAATAAAAGTACATGTAATATTACCAGTTGTTCGAGAATCGTTCGAGGAACATAAGTGGATATGATAGAGTGGACTCCGGTGACAGGTATGGTTTTCTTGCAACCTCTGTCCTACCGGATTACACCGGCTTGTATGCCAATGTGTTTTTTTTTCTGTATGTTTGCCACATTATGATAAATCATGAAACGAGTTTACAGTCGTTATTGTTGTTGTGTGTTTACGTGCCGATACCGGTAACCTCGAATGCGCATGAAGGGCTAGTTAACCACTATTAGGTAAACGTAAGAGAACGGTATCCGGTGATAACATTTCTGACCTAAGGAACGTTCTAACCACGGCTATGTGTGAGTTAGTCATGTGATGTTTGTGTGTGAATGTATGACTCTCCCTTCCCTTGTGTGTGTCTAACAAGACTTAACCCAATGTTTGTGATTGTTTATTAAGTTCAATGTTGAACTTCTAACAAGTGCTAACGGGGGAAGTGAGGAGTCCGGTCTGTTCCGGCCACGCGTGTGAGTATTCTTCTTTCAAAACCACAACTTCTTTTAAAAAACTTGGATTTTAAAACCAAATCAACAGAATTACGGTGAGTATCATGGAATGATACAAGAGGAGTTGACAATAGAATACTTCACCTAGGCGTGTGACAAACACTACGAGTGTACCCAATTACGGGATGTGGGACAACTGCACTCCGAAGGAGCTTGTGGGCCTAACATATAGTTGGGTAAGTGGTAACGTATCAACATGGTACCCCACGTATGTATACATGTAGTGTACGAAACACGGGAAGTAGTCGACTCCGTTCTACGGACCATCAGTAAGTTCAAACCAGAACAACTGGACACCTCAGACAATTAAGCATAAAGGAACTCAGAGAATCCATCTGAAGATAAGGAGTAAGGACTAGGAAGTTCAGAGAGCACAGACTAGTCGGTATGGACAATGGATATGTCTCAAAGACATTAAGCAAATATATGACAGCTGGAAAGTATACCCAGCCTATAACAGTAAGGCCACTGCCTAAACGTGAACACTATAATGCTCGACAAATGGGATAGAACTCCCAAGAGCAATCACGAGATTACCATGAAGTAAAATCCATCATTGAAAGGAATATTAAACCTAGTCTCAAGCGCTAGGAGCAAGTATAAACGGTCTACCCAACGACGGGAGACGTTATAAACCTAAAGGGAATAGCTTAATACAACACCATAAGACGGTATATAGGACAACACATGTCATAAACATTAGCCGGATGTAACGGCATAACTACCAACACCCAGGAGCGATCCTTGAAGGGTGTCTGAGTTAACAACAGTTGAACAAGTGTAATGATATGAGCACAAAAGCTAGAACGAACAATCGGTTAAGACACCGAAGGGATTTCACTTAACAGGAAATACCCTAGACTACAAAGACACTGATCAGCATCAGATTGCCTAAGAGTCTCCTATGAACAGAAGCATGATGCCGCGACTTGCCATGGAGCCTAGTAAAACCTCCAACCTATGGGGTGTACAAGGAGTTGAAATGTGTATAAGCAGCTGGCAAAGAGCACAGCTTGCAGCAATAAGGCTTAAAAGCCATCAACCAACTATGTTAGGTAAACCTTAGCGGTTGCATAACCCACACCTCTTGATAATAAGACTTGCAAGAGATATTATCCCATATGACATGAAATCAACAACTGGACCATCAATTCAAACCCAACCTCCTGAGTGGCTTGGAGTAATGGTCAACTCAGCGTCACTGTCACTAGAGCATCAGTCTAGTATGCAGTTGACAAGCTTTAACTACCCTCATGCCTTCTTTAGCAATGATAACACAGGGGCATAGAAATCGGGATAAATGCCAACATTGGCCTAGTCCACGTCTGGACACTACAGAAACTCGAGGAAAAGTACCCCTCGTTAATCGAAGACCACCAAGGTGGTGAAGATGTGAACCCTTAGAAGGGGCTTCCATCTACTATAACAACAAAACTTGTGCGTATGGATACTGCCAAGAGACAACGAATAAGGAAATGAGGTTTCCAACCCACTACGCTTACGAGAGGCTGTGGACTGTAGAAGCATATCGCTTAAGAGCATCGAAGCTCGAAGGAGTAAGTATACTCCTTATGCACCCAATCATGTGGTGAACCATTATATAAATACTTACATGGTAAACCTTGTCATGAGACCTATGAGTGGAAACACACCCCTCAATGAGAACTTTCACCTACCAGTGATAGAATACTCTTTAATTAGAGAACGGGACCAGAAGACCCTTGAAGCTTCTTGGGATGTCCCGGTAGCATAAATACAAAAGGAAACTGCACAGCTAGATCCTACAACCAACGCTCAGCACTGAGGAGACAGTAATTATCAGAAACAATTAATGTGAGTGCACATTGGGCACCACGAATGACCAACGCTCAAGAGAGCCGATAACCCGATGAATCACTTCATCCACAGTCAACCAAGACACTTGGTAAATTGCATTATCGATTATGAAATAATGTGAGGTAAGCCAACCCACACATGAAACCTGAATGGAAATGAAACATGCCACATTGGGGATATAGTAACATTGCGGTATGCTATGACAACCGCCATACACACGAATAAAGGAAACCCTCAGTGTTCATACCATAAGGAAATGGAGCCAATGACAATGGCAATGAGTAAAGAGGAACTACCACAGTAACAAAGACAGTAAAAACGATGTCATGTAATGAGTAAGAGTATGGTGCGCAATAAGCGACCGCTAGGGGGAAGTAGTAAGACGATGACACGGAGTATAAGTATGAGAAGACAGGCAGAAATATCCATCCCTATCACATAAGTGAATTACTGTCAAGCGTTTACGCCTCTGCACTCTGTATGACTGAGTGTTTTGGTATTGCATTTGTACAGCTAATGATCTAGTGGGATAGCTAGCAATATGGAAAATGTAAACCGTAGTAAGCCCTTCTTTTCACCGACAAACATGGCATAAGCTAGTTAACCCAGCTTAGCAACAAACCGTGCGGCCTAAGGCCAAAGAAGCACGGAGAGAGTAAAACACACTAACAATCACAAGATGTGAATTCCATTGGAATAAAAAGGTGAAAGAAGACTGAAGAAAGTCACTTGGACCGACGCATTGAGAATGCAGGGTCATACAAGTACAGAACACTTGTACTGAACCAGAAGAACTAGTGTAATCCCGAAGCTATTGACAATAGAGGAAGCACTACAACTAAGTAGTGACTTAACCTCGCCCGACAACAAGTCGGAGGAACTTAACGAATAATCGTGGAGGCACGAATAGTAAGCGTAATATATTACCAGAGAACTGGTTACAATCTAAAACTCATTGAATTCAAACAGCGGTAAAAGAATACCACACTATTAGTAAACCTTATTCCCACAATAGAGGGATAAAAAGGTGATGTATAGCACATTAACGATAACATGAAGGGTGAGTAACCCAAGTTATCAGGGTTGCGCAGCAGAAGCTAGTGGGCCCTAGCTAAGAAATGAAATACGCCTAGTAAGTAGGAAAGAATGGCTATTAATGCCTTGAAGCCTAATAGGCTAGAATCGAATTGGTTATGAGTTAAATAAACTCAATAGGAATTCTTGGTGCAAAGACTAAACCATTGACATGGTTAAGACCCTTTGACCAGAGCATATTGTATAGTATATCGTAGTGTAGCTAAACGCTTCAGATTGCCCAAATCGAGTAAACCAATGTGTAATAGTGACATATGGTAGATTACGCGGGCGTAATCCCTTTTAAGGGGGGTAGAGCGAAAACCGCTTAATGCAAGTTTATAAATAAAACACATAAAACTATAATGTGCATAGCACAAACGAGAATTTATTCGATGAGTGGTACTTACGTTATATAAACATACATATTCATTCATAGTGAAATTGTGGTAACTAAGCATTAGACATGCAAATACCATAGGGCGAATATACCCACCTTGTAACCCAGTGTAAGAGTATTAGTAAAGAAGAGTAATGGGTAGTGGACGGAGCTCCACAAGTATTGTAACCCTTAAATAAGTAGTACGAATGGATTAAAAGTAGTAGAGGAATGTAACCATGAGTAGTGTATTCGTAAGGATGTTATTGGAAGTAAATCGAGGACAACCGAATTTCCTAAGTACTATAGTCCTTAGCTAGAATATTTGAGATGAAGGAGAGTAGTGAATGGAAGTAGTAATAGATGATGAAATGAGTATTTAGGTATTGAATCTTGAAGCAAGTATTTGGAAGTAGAGTGAGGATGATTGATGGACTGAATTCCATCCTTTGAAGATGTGTGAAATTGTAATCACGACTAGGCAGAGTAAAAAGATAGAAAATTGAAATAATCAACTATCTGTTTGTTTGAAACTGATGTGGGAAGTCGAACATGATCCTGATCAGATCGAGGGAAACCGAACACAAATTGGGGTGGAAAGATAGTTCAACACTGATGCTGATCATATCAGGGTTGAACGTTTCTTGAAGCTCCCCTTAAGTGGTCACAAGAATCACATAGGATAGAAGTAATGAATATAAATTGGAATTTGAAGTTGTGTGTTTTAGAAAATTTTTAATTGGTAGTAGTGAAAGAATTTCCTTTAGTATGGAGAATGAGGATCTGCTAGAAGTGTGTACTGAAGAAGATAGTAAGGTAGTATGTTGTATTATTCCAAGGGCAGCGGGACATAGAGGAGTCCTGTGTCTAGATGACCTTGATACCCGAGGGATTGTATGTGTATTGCATTGCTTTGGGGATAGCTTTGCACTGTATGTATGTACGAGCTTGGTAATGAGGAACCGGATAGTTAGTAGTAGTGCGGATTGGACTAACTATTGTATATTGGTATAGAATGGTATGTAGAAACCTTGAGGGATGGATTTGGGAATTGTAAGGAGGAAGGATGTATGACGTTGGCACTAGACAAGTATAAAGGAGTAAGTATAGTAATCCCATAACCTCGAACAACTTTGAGGACAAAGTTCTTAAGGGGGGTAGATTGAAATACCCCGACCTTAAATATGGCGATTAAATTATCCTAATAGGTATTTAAGAGCCTAAAAATGATTAACAAGTATTGGTAAGGGAAAATAAATCCGAAAGAAATAAAGAAACGCTTAAAAAGTGAAAAACGCTAAATAAGCGTTAAATAACCATAGGAGGTATGAGACCTCGGTTAGCGTATTATATGGATTCTAAAGGTTTAATAAGTCCTAAATAATATATGGGAACAACTCCCGAAGAAAACGGATCCAAATGATGAATTAAAATGCTAATAGAGCTTTAGAGCACGTTTTTCGAGAAAACCCGAAAACGTGACTTTAAGTGGCCAAACGGACCCGTAAAAATCCTAAATCATTAAATAAGAATAATTAAGCATTTATGGGAGCTTAATAACCAATAAAAATAAGGAACAAGAAAATTCCGGAAAACGGGCCCGGTTAGTGAACAGTACCTAAACCGGGTAAAATAACGAGCGTTTTCTGTAAAAGATGAAAAACGCTCCAGCTAGTATACTGCAAGGGGGCCGGTTTTTAATAAATTAAAAGCCCTCACACACACTCACATACTAGCTAGTTAATTAAGAGACAAAAGCAAAAAGTAAAAAGGGTAAAAGTACCCACTAATTCTCTCACCTCATATTTCACTCATCTCTCTCCCATTTCTCCCTCTCTCACCGATTTCTCCCCCCTCTCTCCTCTGGTGTGGCGATTTCAAAGCTCCACAAGAGCTCCAATGGCAACCTCATCTTCTCCTCCTTGCTCTACCTCCATTTGAGCTCCAATCACAAAAATAACTACATATTTGAACTCCCCTCACTCTCCTCTACACTTCCCTCTTTTCGGAATTTCAAAATGAGGAAGTTCATTTTCGTGGGTATACCCCATTCAAAGAGAAAAGCACACCATTAGGGAGCTTGGAGTCTCCTCTTTCCAACAAGGTAAAAATCTCCATGAAAACCTTAAGTTTTCTTCATCTCCTTTGGTAGCCGATTTTTACCCTTGTGTAATGCCTTGTTCTCTCTCTCTCTTTTGAGCATAATATCAACCTTGCAATGGTGGTGGAGTCACCTTCTTGAACTAAGGGCTAAAACCCCTTCTAAAACACTCCAAAGGTAAACCCTAGAACTTGTATTCTAAACACTCCAATAAATTAATGTTAATTTAAGGGTTAGCATTTTAATTGTACTTATTTTGTGTACATTGGGTGATAGGAATGGAGTTTGGCAACTCCATTCCCCATGTAGCCGATTTGGGGCAAGAAAGAGAGAAGAAGGAGAAATGGAAAAGGAAGAAGGAATTTAGAGCCCAAGGTAAGAGCTCCTTCTTGAATGGTAAATTTAATGCATTAGAGTAATGGGTATGGGTAAACCAATTTTAGGAACCCAAAATATTCTATTGGTATTGTAGTATGGGAATTTTGGATATTTGTGAACTAGTATGTGAATTATAGGCCATAGAGCCAAGAGTATTGTATATGAGTATTAATATTGTGGATTGAGGAAGTATTGATGAATTGGTATTGTATTAATTGCTGGTAGGACCCTTGTATGGGTGTGGCTAGAATAGGCATGAATTTGGTGAGAAGGTGTATGTGTGGCTAAGTAAGAAAAGTAGATGAGCTATGGCAAAATTTTGGTAGGAATATGTATAATTATGGATGACTTGGTGAATGGGAGAACCAAGGTGTGTATTGAAGTTAGTGGAGATATTTAGTAACTATGGATTGGTACTTGTAGTATGAGTATGTGAAAGTGTAAAATCTGTAGCAAGAAGTAGTATAACGCATTGGAGGAACTAGGAGAAACTAGGTGTGCTTGGAGAGCCTAAAGTGTGAAGTAAACCACCTTGTAACAGATTTTGAAAGGAGCTAGATAATGGGAAGGATTGAGTGGAAGGTAATGTAATGAGGATATTAGTAGTGGTATTGGTAGTAAGAGTATTGAATGATAAAGGTTAGGTTGAAAATCTGTAGCATTTGAGGAAAGAGCAAAATCTGTAGCATTGGTGAAATGGGAACTAGTATAAGTGTTGAGAAGAAGTGAGGAAAAATGTGTAAGTGAATGTAAGGATTGAGTAGTAAGTATGGTGGATGAACCAAGGTGATTTAGGGAGTTTAATTTGTGCTAAATCATGTGGGGAAGTATTGGTAAAGATTGGGGAAGCAATGGGCAAAGAAAACACCCAAAAACAGATCTTAAAACTGAAGTACTGGGCCGGACCGGACTTGCGACCGGACTTGCAAGTTCGGTCGAGCCCAGATTTACAAAGACGGGAAACCTTCTGGGATCGACCGACCTTGCGACCGGACTTGCAAGTTCGGTCGGCCAGAAAAAAATTCCCGTAATGCAAGCTACTGGAATGGACCGACCTTGTGACCGGACTTGCAAGGTCGGTCGGGCTAAAATTCTCACGAAGGGAACTTACTGGAATGGACCGACCTTGGGACCGGACTTGCAAGGTCGGTCGGCCCTGGAATTTTCACACGATGTAGCCTACTGACTTGGACCGAACTTGTGACCGGACTTGCAAGTTCGGTCGAGTCAAACAAAAAAAAATGTTTTATTATATGATTATAGTAATCATGTATATATATATGCTTATACACATATAAGCATATGTAGGTAGTAATACACCATTAATGAAGTAGTAAAGGTAAGAAAGTAAGTAAATGAGTAAGAAAACAAGTTTAAGAAGTAGTAAAGAAAAGGAAGGTTTCATAATCAAGTAAGAAAGTAATGAAGTGATAAGTAAATATTGAAAGTATCAATGAGGGAGTAAGTTAGATCAATAATAGATCATTGATCATGGTACTCCATGTATGTATAGGAATCAAATAGTTGATCTCCAAGGAACCGGTAGTACGAATACGACGGTGTACGGTATGATTTCTTCATGCCCTGTATCCTAACTTGGTTACCCCGATTTGTGTGCTTATGTGATCACCAATAAGATAATTGCACGAATCGGACTTATATTGCACTTAACTGTGTTTGAACTATTTTGTTCTTGTCGTATCTTCTTGAACAATTAGTTTGTATAATTCATGAAATGAATGAATGACATTGAGAAGTATGTGTACGTATTGTGTACCTGTGTATTGTATGTATGTATGGAAATGAAGTACTGACTTCTACTAATTCCTAACATTCTAACTCCTAACTTGAGTAATGAGTAAAATGGACTGAGTAGAAGTCCGATATAGTTTCGGCCACGCGTGAGGATAAGGAAACACAAGAGGTTGGATCCGAATCCTGGCTATAATTTTTTCCTTGGACCAATTCCCTTGAATGGGTAGCATCCTGGATTAGTGGGCCACCATAAAGCCCGGTGGTGGGATGTAATCCCTGCCCGGAGGTCATACCGACTTAACTGGAAGTAAAGTATGTAAGAAGTAAGTATTGTATGTGTAATGGTCTTGACTATTGTAAGTCATTGACCGGAAGTAAAAGAGTATCGAACACCCGATTAACCCGGGTGTGTAATGAAGCTAACTGGACCTTTGTATGTATTGGAGAATTGTACCTCTGTATTGCGTATTGGGTATGTAATGAGTATGTATTGTGTATGTGTAACCCGAAAGATGGTAGGTAAGTATTGGTTGACTTGTATTGTCTTCCAAGCATGTATGGTACTGTACGTATGTATGTATATCTGGTGTAGTATTGTAGTATCGTGAATGAAAGCAAGTATGTATGTATGTATGTATTGCAAAATGAATTGCATGTATTCGACCAAATGGTCGGCGTACCCTCGCTGGTACGCGGGGTATGCGGTTATCATATTCAGTGAAAGCTGACCCCCTCGGGGGAACGTTTTTAGTGCGTAGGTACCCGGAGCGGATACGGTCATGGTAAGAGACCGGTGGCGCGCCTTGTAATTAGAAGTATCTAGTTTGTGAGGAATGGGTAGCAGATTGACTCCTAGTGAGGGTGTATGAATTCGGGAGAAGTACTGTAATGATTTTGGAACCTAGTAAACTCGGTATGCGTAGTGTATTATCTTGTACGGAATTGTGGAGTATTGTATTGAATGGAGTATTGTATTGAATGGAGTATGGTATTGAATGGAGTATTGTATCGAATGGAGCATTGTAGTATTCAGCATGTAATGAGAGTATGTATTGTATTGAGTAGTACTCGGATATTCCGGTCCATCAGACCGATGCTGTAAGTAGTAGTAGCCTTGTTAGTCACGTGGGTGGCTAACGGCATTGTATCACCCGCCGTTGAGTAAGTATGTATCCGCTGCGAGAGTACGAATGTATAAGGAGTTGGACGGTAATTACAGTGTTAGCGGTAGGGGTGTTACAGCTGGAAATGTGCCAAACATGGCGATGATTCAGATTTGTTCAAAGTAAGAAATTACCAGTAATATGATGAGTTTTGTGAAACTGAAGAAATTGCTGAAAAAGATGCCAAACATGGCAATGTTTAAAGAAAATTTTGTCCACTGAAAAGGAAAGTGAAATTATCATTTCCGGACTAGAGATTTCAGACTTGTAATTTGCCTCCTAGGAGATGAACATGCCATTTGTGGGGTGTGGTGTTTGATGTGGGGATCTTTTAAGTGGTGATCAGGGCTTATGATGGCCATGGAATTTATGTGGAAGTGAAGGCTTATGTGGGCCTGTGTGGTATGATGTGGAGGTAAGGGCTTATGTGGGCCTGTGTTGTGGTGATGGTATTAATGGTGTTTATGCTCTAAGTTCCACTTGGTGTTGTCATAGCAATTGCTAAAACCAACAATTGCCCCCGATATTTTTCCTTAGGACAATCTGAGCTAGAGTTCATGGCAATCGATCGTTCCGATCGATTGCCCCCAGCATTTTCTTTAAACGTGCGAATGAGTCTCGTCCTCACAGGGCCAAGGCTTATGTTTTGACGTGGTGCTTCCTAACCTACACTCGACGTGTTTGGTGTTTGCACTCATTTCTCGCTCATGGTCATAACTTCTAGACCATTGAATTCGATATTTGATGGATTTATGCATTTGATCTGTTACTTTCACGTGATTGGACGCACAACTATCAAGTCGGAAGTCTTTAAAGCTTATAACGTGGCCATGGGGTGTGATGAAAGACAACGGGACCATGGAGAGGATATTTTAGGTTTGTGAAGCCAAAGGGGTGACCAAAGCTGCACCTTATGTCTTCTCTCAAAATCATCTTCCTTGTCTTGAAATCGTCTAGCTGCTTAGTGTTGACGATGTTTTCGATCTTCTGGACTTAGACTTTTGAAGTCGTCTTTTACACCATTTCTCCTCTTTCTTGTCATTCGGATTTCCTTGAGGCATTTCGGGTTTGCCTTTTTTTGCTTTATCCTTTCTTGACCTTGCCTTCGGGGTTCTTGTGTTTTCCGGTTTTGGGCTTCGAGAGTTGTTTTGATGTGAGCTCTTTAGATCCTGTGTCACTCTAGGACCATTTGCGGATCACTTCGTCATGCTGATAGCAGCGTTGCTTCTTTGGACTGATAAGAATGTTATCTGAGAGTCCGACTCCTCGCTTCTTTGGTCGCCGCGTCGAACATTCATCATTGGCTGGGTTATTTTTTTGGAGTTCATAATATCAAAAAAGGATATATGAAAGGCTCAGCGGGGGTGCCTAGGGTTTGATGTCAGGGTTCACAAGCTTTTGGCTATGTGGTGCTGTACCTAGGTGCTTCGTCATTCCTGATAGTTGTGTATCTGTTCTTTGTTACTTTTCGCAGGTCTGAGAGTAAATTTATAAATTTTCTCCTTCGGTCATAGTTATGCCGTTTACCTCACCTTTGAATGTGGTCTCACCGGAGTCGTGTAAAAATGACATGCTCGTTCGCTCATGGTTTTTTCACTCAAGACACTCTCGCGAATTTCACTCAGAGACTAGTTCACACACTTAAACGAAAGATTAAAGAAAACGATCCTGAGCTCAGATTGCCCCCAGTATTGATTTGGGGTTTATGACAACACTTAAACAGATGTGGATTTTGGAATGCTTTGTGGATGTTTTGAGATAGACTATGGTGTGTGGACGGACATGTTCACCCTTTTTTAGATACAAAAAACGAGTCGTTCTATTCTGTTGTCTGAAAATAATTATTTCATGATTCTTTTCCTTGAAAACCAATTTTTTGTTTTTGATTTGTTAAATGAATGCACAAGAAATTCACAAACGGAACTATGCTATATTTCACGGATTGAAAGATTACATCAAAAATTGTTATGTTAGGAAAACTACCTAAAATGATAAAGGAAGCTAGCTACCAGAAAAGAAAACTACTAAATCGAGAAAATTTCTAAAATAGTGATGTTGAACTGTCTGATGCCAACGTGCTGAAGACTTGAGTTGTTGACCGTCGGGACGCCATTGACCATGATTGTCTTCCTTCCAAACTTTCCTTCCAAACTTCGAGTAGGCCCTGTAAAATGTTTGAACTAGGAATGCCTATGGGTTATGTAGGAAGTAACTGGACCTGAGTCTTCGCCAAGCTGAGAGTGAAGTGCATAAATTAGAGTGTTTCCTAGACTAGAACGAACATGTAGGCCCGAATCCCCTTAATCCAGAAATTGAGCAAACAAGCTGAAGGAAATCACATGGACCGTGAATGGGCCACTGGGCCGAGGGATAAGCCTTGAAGGCTAAGATCCGTTTGATGCTCTTGTTGGGCCTTGAAGCCGGAAACTCGAATGAATGAGTTATGCCAACTATCTTGGATTCAAATGTTTTATGGGCCGAAATTCTAGATTGAGAGCGAAGCTCATGGGCCAAAACTATGAATTGGTCTATGGGCTCAAATGGAATGAGTTATGATTGTGGTACTTGGGCCAGAATGATTGCTCTATATGTGAACTGGAATTTGGGCCGAGTGATTTTGGTTGGGCCTAAAAGATGACACCTAGATCTATGGTTTTGGGTTAGGGTCATGATAAGAAGTCTACCTAGACTAGAATGAGCCCGCCTGAAGTAAAGCACTTGAGCTGGAATGGTCCCTAAATCACAAATGGGCCTAACTTTCTTCGGGCCAGAGAAGATGGTTGCTAAGCCGAAAAAGATTTTTTTCAGGACTTGTGAGTTATTTCAAGTTCAGGTGGATTTCTTTTTTATGGGGCTAGAACTAATTGGATAATTCAAGTTGGGCCAGAAGAGAAATCACCTAAGTCTAGGCTTTTGGGCCGAAGCCCGAACGACTCACATGTTAAACCAAACAGGGCCTCTGGGCTACAAACAAATAGAGCTCCCAATTTGGGTTGGGCTAGGTTGATGTAGGAGAAGTTCCTATCAATCTCTAGGCTGGGTAGTGGGCCAATCATACAAGAAAACAAGGCCCACACAAGTTCAACATGTCCTCACTAGACGTTTAAATCAAACCGGGTATGGATCAATCCGGAGAGGTGCTTGGGGCATGGGCCCAGGTCACCACAAAGGAATGGGGCTTGCATGCTATTCTCTTTGGGCTTCCCCACTCTTTTCACATCACCTGAAGGTGTGCGTCTACGATCGGGTCTTTGACTGACCAAACAATGGGCTTGGTAAGGGTACTGCCAAGAAAATGCTTGGGGCTAAAGCCCAGGTATTAAGGAGGTGTGGTTAGACGACACCCTCCTATTTTCCCCCACTTATTTGCGTGGACCCTCGTTCTCATATGATGCAAAAGGTGAAGAAAATTAAAGTGCGCACAAAAATAAACAAACAAAGTAATAAAGCCATAAATAAACATTTTTCGAGTTAAGCCCTCTTTCTTAAAATTAAACAAGTTAATAATAAGAAGTTGTCCCCAGCAGAGTCGCCAGTCTGTGAGCCTCGATTTTAAACCCTATTCTATGTATTAAGTTGATTAGGATCTAACCGGGTTTTAGGTCCACTTATCACCTAAGATTAATCACTATGTCATATAACAATAATTATTAAAACCTAAGCTAGCTCACTAGAACCTGTTATGAGTCGCCACCTAATTTTAACCTAGATCAAATTAGGAAAGGAGAGTTTGGGTTCGGGGGCTTGGTATACGACTTATTTAGGGTTCAATTACTTTCATTACCCCTAGAAGTCGTTTTTCCTCTACTTAGTTTAATTACGGCTTATTACGGGTCGCTTTAACCCAAGTGCGCGAGCTTCTGTTTTTTGTGTTTCTTAGCATTTTTTGACAGAAAATTAAAAAGGAAATTAAAATTACCTAAACTAGGGTTTCAGAGGCAGAATTAGGTCAAATTTTGTTTCTGTCCGTGGCTACGGACCTACTGTCCGAACCCACGGACCTTAATTAACCTATGTGAAAATAAAAGTCGAATTAAACAGAAAACACAATTTTGAAAAGTCTGAGGCCACGGACAGGGCGTCCGTGGGCTCGGACATGTTTTATAAAACCCTAATTTTTTTGAAAATTTTGAAATCCCACCACCGTCCGAGAGCGTCCGCGCTTACGGACAGGGCGTCCGGGACCCTGGACAAGGCGTCCGTGGGTGCGAACCGCCCTCGGGCGGCAGCATTGAGGCTGTTCCCGGCGGTGTTTATAGCTTAAATTTTATGGGTACGTAGCCTGAAAGATTATAAACACGTTAGTAATTGAAAGAATTCAATTTGAAGTCAAGAATAATACGAAACTCAGCTAACAAGTTAGAAGACAGAAACACAAACAAACCTTAATTCAGAAGCAAGGAAAAATCAATTCAGTTAGAAATTTCAACCAGAAGTGTATTTAGACCAGAAGGGTTAGAGAATTTGGTTTTTACCCTGTTTTGATTTCGAAAATTTGTTGTTCCTTCACGTCGGGAATCTCTGAAAGCTTCGTTGGTGGCCGATCCGGTTCGACTTTGACCTGAGCTTCTGACCTCTTCTTCTTTATGTTGTTAAGCACGTTTTGGTTCTGTATTTGTAGTGTTTTGATGCTTGGAAGTTCAATAGGTGATGAAAGAATGTGTTTTTGGTGATTTTGGGATGATTTCGGTAGAGTTTCAGTGTTGGGAGTGTTGAAAACGTGGGAGGAAAGTATACGGCTGTGTTTTCTGACTATGGGAATGTTCTCCTCTGCCCTAGGTCATTTTTGGAAGGTCCTTTTATAGAAACAGCAAGGCCATGTTGATAGAACAAGATTTTTATCTAAAACCCTGATTTTGTGCTCTAAGGGAATCTGATTTTTTAAAATATGTTGCAGGCCGAGAAAAATTATGAATATTAACTGAAGATAAAGGATGATTTTTAAAAATTTTGAGAGTTGGAATCGGGTTATTTTGATAAATAACCGAATAGATAAAAATGTCACAATCTGGAATCTCCCATAATTCATAACGTATTATTGGAAAGTCGAAATAACGAAATTGCAACGGAATTAGTCTCTAAAAAGTATCCTCTATCTTGTGTTAAAATTTCATGGCATTTTGTTTTGATTTCGGTATTTTCCAGAGTAGAGAGAAAATTGCAAAAATGGTTGAATTTCACTTTTAAATTTTGGGTTAAGGTTCTAAATAAAATAATTTCAGGTTTATGACTGTATGTAGTCATGATAACCATGTGAAAATTTTATTTTAATTTTGAAAACCTTTTTATTTCTATTTTGAGGCTATTTCATGTGTTAATTATTAAAGAAACTTGCTTATTAAAAGCTTAATTTCCAGAATAAATATTATCAGAAAATCATGAAATACCTTTCATAATGACTATGATATTTGGAGGTGCTTGAAGATAATGAACAAGTCATATGAAAATAGAAAATCCCGAGAATGTCCTTAGAAAATCCTGCATTGGTGCATTTTGACCATTTTGCCCTTTGTAACATGTATGCCTTAGGGACTACTCCGGGGGGTTGAAATTTTGGGTATAACTGGGACTCTAGAGTCTCATCCTTATCTTGATGTAATCCTAGACGACCTCCTTCTTCATAGAAGTTGATGATGCACAGATCCGCCCCAAGATCGGGAACGGGATCTGTCTCTAGCCGTTGAGCGACACCAACAGCTTGTTCCACGATCTGTAAGAATTCGTCGGGTATCTTCAGTATTTGTGCCCCGTCTTCAGTACTCGTCTCCTGGTATGCCTTCGTGTAGGGGTTCCAGTTCTTTCCCAAACACATCATCTTCAACTTCATCTTCGATCCGCCTGGGTACTCAGGAGTGTAGAACCCTCCTGGTCCTACTCCCAATTCTTGACACCTTCTGATGACGGCAATTTGTATCTCTGGTGTCAAGTATCTTTTGAGTAAAATCGTACCTAGTCGGATGACCTGACATTGCTCGCTTGCAGGTTTGTGTAATTCGATGATGTTTCCTTCTAGGGTGGGTGGTGAGGGTATAGGAAAGTAAATGTCATATTTTCCTAAGGTGGTTGAATTCTTTATCTTACAAGTTTTCCTTAATTACTTAATCTCACAAACAGACATGCAAGCATGCAAGCGATTCACACAACATTCCAAGACATGCTTCTATCAACTATTGGGTTAAGTAATACCTGGAGCAGTAGATGGACCAGATCCGTCTGAGGGATCAATCACATGCAGGGCAGGCTGTCCCGATGCTGGACCCTTGCCCTTTGCCTAACCCGCAGCAGGCTGGGTCGTTTGAGTAGGGCGTGGACCGTCGGATCCACCCCTCTGGTCACTGGCCGTCTTCATCCCTGGGCGGTATGCTCTGCTCTCCGGGTTCCGAACGCACTCGAACGCTCGGTGTCCCCACATCTGGTAGTAACGGCACTGGACCTGCTCTCCGCGGCAGTCTACTCCCGGGTGGTCCTTCCTGCACCGGTTACAATGGTAATGGCGCTGAAACTTCAGGCCCGTGCTCAAACCAGGTCCAGAACCTAATTCATTTGGGGATTAGTCAAGTGTTTCAAATAATACGATAATCTTAAGACACTTCAACACACTTATTTAGTTAGAGAATCTCACCTCTGGGGGTGTGATCTTAGAGGCCTAGCTGCCTCTACATGGGGAACCAGTTGGAGAGTCTCAGAAGACCAGCTCTCCTTCCCCTGGTAATACTTCTGCCCCTTTTGGAACGACTTCCTCTTTTTGTTGTGGCTACCCTATCGGGAGTCGTCCAAACTAGGTCTGGTAGCCTTCCTCTTCTGGTTCAGGGCATCTCTCCTCTGAACCACGATCTCCACTTTGGAGGTGGCATGATAGCACTCCTATAATCCCACACATTAGTATTCATTTATCTACTTAAATTGATTACATCAGCATTTTAACATTAAATCGCTTTTCTTTTTCATTTACCTCAAGAGTGGTATAAATTGGTGAAATACCCCAAACCTTGATATTTTGTTTAAAGGTTAAACTATGATATTTAAAGGCTAAAAAGTTCCTTAGAAACATTAGTGAACAATTTAAACCATAGTAAACACAATAAGCACTAAGACACAATTGATGCAAAAACATGCTCTAAGCTTGGAGTGAACTTGGTTAGGACTCAAAGAGCCTACCAAGACTTTAAAACATTCAATTATGACTTAATAAGGCTAATTAAGCCCTTAGGAAACTTTGGTAGACAATTAAACCAAACAAAACACAAATAAATACCTTAAAGCCAATATGGGCGAAAATGTGCTCTAAGCTTGGGATAAGTTTGGTTAAGACCTAATAAGCTTACCAAGACCTTATTTATATGTTAATGAACATATTAAATCAATTACTATAGAAAACCAAGCTTGAAAACAAGCTAAAACACAAAATGTGCTTTAAGGAGCCTTAAAGCACATTTTTGAAAAATTGTCTTGTAAATGGGTTTTGAGTGGCTAAATTTCCATCATTACTCTTTAATCAACATGTGTACTACTTAGTATCACATTAGGAAGTCAAAATCAATGGGAAATCAAAAATTTCACAAATATGTGCCTTAATTAGTGAATAGTGCTCAAATAGTGCTAGTTTTGACTTAAGTCAACTTTAATTAGTTAAATGGTCAACAAAGACCATAAATATCCTTATGATGGAAGGGGGCACGGTTTTTAGAGTGTGATTCATCACACTTGGCTAGCAACTAAAGAAAAGAAAAAGAAAAGTAAGTAAAAGTTACTATTTACCTTTTATAACATAAATATCTTAACTAAAGACTTACCTCTCACCTCCTCTCTTTATTTCCTTCACTCACCACCGTATTCATCTTCATCTCCCTTCTCAATCTCGTTTTGCTACAGCAAGTATCCCTTCTCCATCATTGAATGCTTGTAACTTATGACTCCATGCTCCAAAATCAATTTCAAGACTACCTTTGTCTTAGTTAGAGTGAGCTCTTCATTTCCCTTTTTTCAAATCTTCAAGAACTAAATTTGGTTCCATGGAGATTCACCATTGAAGGAGCTTGAGCTATTCCATGCCTTCTCATTCTCCTTTGTTTCAAGGTAAGGAAAATCAAAGAAAATCTAAGTTCCCATCATTTTCTTTGTATAGCCGAAAATTCACCTTACAATGGTGCCTTGTTTTATTTTATTAGCTTAATTCAATCTTCAAGGGACTAGGAGGAGTCCTAACTTTCCACTTAACCAAGATCTCTTTCAAATTCCAAAGGTAATCATCAAATTTTAGTGTTTTAAGACACTTATGTAAACCTAGGTTTAATTATGAGTTAGAGTATTAAACTTAATACTCATTACCCTTATATGTGTATTGGTTAGAAGGTTGACAAGTGATAAAAGCTCCTTGCCAATTTTCAATCAAGAAAAACAAGAGAAAACAAGTGAGAAAGCTTGGAAAACAAAGAGGTAAATGACCTCTCTTAATGTGGTTTTATGTACTAGGGAATTGAGCTATATTTGCTTAATAATTAACCTAAAGAGCCAATGGGAAATGAGATGAGAAAACTATCCACAAGGTGGACTAAAAGGACTGGGAGCATTGTTGGTGTGTATTTGCAGGTTGAAGGCATTATTATGTGGGAAATTCAGTGTTTACGGTTTATGCAATTAAGGGCCTAAGTGCCAAGCAAATTAAGTTTGTGCACTATATTGTGATGTAGTGTTGTCTAAAGGTTTAGTTGTGTGTAAAGAACATCTCTTGTGAAGATGGATATCTTTGGTGGTTAAAGGATGAAAAACAATATGTTGTGTGTAAGGAATGTGTATTAAGAGATTTAGTGTTCTTGGTTGTATAATGGTGGAAAAAACTATGTGTTTTGGTGTAAGGTGATACAAGAGAAGCTATGGCAAAAATTTAGTTGATAAACAAAGGAAGTATAATACCTTGTGAAGGATTAATTATGAACTTGTGGGAAAGACTTGAGGAGTTTGTGTAAAGGAAGTGATGAGGATGCAAAATTATGCTTATGAGTGGTTATCATATTGAGAAGAAACACCTTGGTTAGTCTAAGTTATAGGTAGGCATTACCACCTAGAAATCCTAAGGAAAATGTTGAAAGTGTTAGGAATTTTTTAAGAAATTGAGTAACAGTTTGGTGATGATTAAGGAAGGTTTGGTGCATGTTTTAAGGTTTTTAAACATGGAGGAAACATGTGGAAAGAGTGTGGAATAAGTGGGAAAAGATTGGGGTGAATTTGGAGTTCAAAATGAGGAGAAAAACACTTTTTAAAATGGGGTCTGCTGTGGACCGCCCCTAGGGACCGCCCTGTGGGGAGGTCCAGCGCAGGAGAAGTAGTTTCTGTTGTGGACCGCCCCTGGGACCTCCCAGAGGGGCGGTCCAGACCAGAGAAGAAAAAAAATGTGTTTAAGGCTTCTAATGATGGGGGATTGGATGGTGATGGTTTTAGATGATGTTTAGGCCTTGTTTGGTGACATGTAAAGGCCTTAAAATGTGTAAACAAGTGTTTGGAGGTTTGGCGAGTAAATGAGTGAGTGTTTAAGGACTTTAGTAGTAAGCTTGTACATGCATTTGGAGCATGTTATATGATGGTTTAAGTGTGCTAAATGATGTTAAAGCATACTAGGATATGTAAGGTGAAGTTTGGAGTCAAATAAGCATTTTTAAACAAGGGTCTAGAGCAGACCGACCTTGGGGACCGGACTTGCAAGGTCGGTCTGGCTTGAATTTTGAATACGGAATGTCTCTGGAATAGACCGACCTTGTGGACCAGACTTGCAAGGTCGGTCGGGTAGAATTTTTAAACGGTAAAAGTGTCTGGAATGGACCGACCTTGGGACTGGACTTGGCAAGGTCGGTCGAGGTGTAAATTTTCAAACCTGGATGTCACTGGAATGGACCGACCTTGGGTAAGGTCGGTCGGTAAGGTCGGTCGACCTAAAACTTGTAAAAAAAAAACAAACAAAGTGTGGCCTAGGTAGTTAACCCTAGGGGGGTATAATGAAGGTAATCAAGGGTAAGTTTACGCATAAAACATGTCATATAATCATGAAAAATGCTTAGTAAACCGGAAGCTAAATAAGGTAATTAACCGACGTTATTTGAAATACCCCAAACTTATTAATATAGATTAAATATTTAATTACATTAATTAAGGCCTAAACATGCCTAAAAAGTCAACTGAGAACAACAGTGGTCAACACAAAACAAGATGTTGCACCCTTTGACTGTTTACGGTAAATAAATACCCAAATGAACTACTTAGGACCTAAAAATTTGTCCTAAGCTTATTAACACATTATTAAACATATTAAGTCGTTGGACTACACTCCAACACAAAGAACAAGCATTTACATGCTTCAAGGTCAAAAAGGGCAAAAATGTGCTCTAAGAAACCTTAAAGGTCTAATGACCTCTAAATGATATAAAATTGAATACCATGATCAAATATCATGTAAGGAACTCAACAAAACCGTTGTCAAAGAAAACCAAGCTCAGAAACACCTTGAGACACAAAATGTGCACTAAAACTCCTTAAAGCACATTTTTGTGTAATTGCCTTCTAAATTGGCTTTAAATGGGCCAAAAGGTTATAAATACCTTTAAATATGATAAAATATCATATTAGGAATTTAATTGCAAGAATTTACAATTTTTTACAAATTTAATATTAAAATATTAATAAAACCCTAAAATGGGGCCCGTTTGAGTCAACATTGACTAAGAATTGTCAAGAGGTCAAAGTTTGACCACTTGGACCACATGAGGTCGACATACACAGGCTGGGGGAGTCCAAATTCGTCACTTACTAGCTTAATAAACAAGACTCCACTTGTTCCCTTAATTAAGGCTTACTTTTTGCCTTTTATTAGTTTATACACTCCACTAGCTGCATTATTTGAATTCCCCAGCAGAAAAACGTGTGAGGAGCCTCTCCTTTCTTCAATCAGCCGGCTCCTTTCTCCCTCTTATCCCCTTGATGAGTCACCTTAATTATTACACAATAAACTAATCTAAAGCACATTTTCAACCTAATAATACCAATTCTAGTCACTCTCTCTCTCTCCTAGCTGCATTCATTTCGGTGAAGCAGCTCCTCCAAGCTCTCCCAAGCTCTCTCAACCGAACTTCTTCAGTTGGGAAGGTAACCTAACTTCTAAGCTTCGAATTAATGGTTTATGGCTTGTTTTTGGCTCTTTTTCTTCTTCATCTCTCTTCACCACCTATGCTTAGATTTCGTGGCTCATCAACTCCTATGGCTTATTCTCAGTGTTCTAAGGTTAGGACAAGAGCTAAACTCGGTTGAAGCAAGATAAGAGACCAAAGTTTCTCAAAATCTCATTTTAAGGTAAAAACATACCTTAAGCTTCTCTACAAGTCATCCGATTTTCTTCCTCTGATTTTTATGAGTTTATACACTCATAATCTTCATATTTACATGTTAAATCAGTTGGTTAGCCATTTGGAGCAAGGGTGGCCGAGATCCAAAGGAAATACTCTCTTTTAAGGCATTTTCCAAGGTAAAACCTAATAACAAGGCAGCTTGTTGTTGTTTAGCTATTCCCTAGCCTTATTTTCTTCTCTTTTTCATGTAGATTCAATTGGTATACCAAGAGCTACACGGAGTAGCTAGATCCAAGCCAAAAACACCATTTTGGCATCTTAAACAAGGTAAAACTTAGCTATCTTCCAAGCTAATTCACCCACGGTTTTATACCTTGTTCTTGAGAGTGTTTTGATACTCTTTCTCTTCTGGAAAAATAGGGCCGAAGTAGATCTATATCAAGCTTGAAGATCTAAGGTAAAAATCCATGATTTTCATGACTTAAATTACTTCTTATGGTTAGATCTTGCTTGGAGACTAACTAGGCCTTGTTTTCTGTTTGAAAACATGTAAGAGATGCTTTGGAGAAATTCTCCTTAAGGGGCGAATCCAAACAAGGATCTACCTAAGTTAAATCAAGGTATAAATCACTTAAACATTAACTTTGCTAAGTTAATATGCTCTTAAACCAATTCTAATTAAATTGCCGTGAGTGAAGGAGAAAAATAAGGTCTTGTTTGACCTTAAAATGTTTAAGGAATGGTTTAATAAATTTTATAACTAATTAAACAAGCATAATTGTCAAATTTAAGACATTATGTGGAAGTTTGGTAAATAAATAAAAAGTGTGTGGTGAGGCCGAAATTTATATGTATTTTGGGACATTTATGTGTAATTTATTTGCAAGCCAATGTTTGTAATAAGGCCATGTATTTTAGGCCATTTTATTTATGCATTTACAAGTTTTATTTAAGTTTAGGTGATATCCAATTATTACCGAAAATAAGTGGGGCTTAGAAGTAATTAAATTAAATTTGGGGGCTTTAGAATAATTAGGCCGAAAATTAGAGTTAAAAAGGAGTTAAAATAAAGTTTATAAATTTTATAAAGTTTTGGGGTTAAATGGTCAATTTTGGAAATCTAGGGGTTAAAACCGTAATATAAGGAAATTAGTGGTCAAGGAAAAATTAAGGAGGTTAACCTTGACCATATACTAGGTTTTGACCAAAATAAATAAGTTAGATAACTTATTTAAGGTTTTATAATAAGATAAGTATCTTATGGTATATTTTTATAACATATGTGGTAAATATGTTATTACCGAAAATAAAGGGTGTACAATGGTATTTTAAACACCCATGGGCTATTAGGAATTTTTAGGAATTTATTGGAATGTTTTTGGAATTAAAACAAACTATATATGTATAATATATAGTTATTATGTCATTATGACACTTTGGAGAAATATATGGGGTGGTATAGTAAATACCGATTATATATGGGTTAATAAAGGTAATAATAACCCTTTGGAGAAATTTGATGATTTTTAGAATAAAATAAGAGTGTTATTAAGATATATGTATAATATAGTTTTAATGAATTATGAAACTATGTGTTATAAATAGGGCCAAATGGCAATTATAGAATAGTACAAAGGCTGTTCGAAATTTACAAAAAATAACCATAGGTTATACCCTTTTATAAGTTAGAAATGTTATATTAAATGGAATATATAACATGGCATAAATTAAGGGGTGATTTTGTAAATAAAGGAAACTATGGTTTATGAAAAAGAATATGGTTTCGATATAGTGCCCATGCGGCAATAATAAATAGTTTGGTATAAAAACCATAGGTTAGAAATTAAAGGGAATAAGAATATCATGTCAAATGATATTAGCATATGGAATGGCATTACATAATGTTATGTGGTCAAAATAGAATTTAAATAAATTCAAGGGCTTTACCGGATTGATAAAGTTTGGAAAATGAATTTTAGACTAAGGTCTATAATGTTATAAATGTTATAACAATTATATGGTTTAGGTGGATACATATTTTGGTTGGAAACCATATGATTTAATGGTGGTGGTTATTTGAAAAAATATATATAGTTATGAACTATAAGTTATGAGTTTTGGATACAATACAAAATAATAATAATATACTACAATCATGCATGAATACATGCAACTATAGGATATGTACCTAAGCTAGATGGTGGACAAGATTAAAAAGAAATACAACGAATTAAACTTAACAGTTGAAATATTATGACGTACGTGTTTAAGTAACAACCGACAGTTTTAGAGAAACCCGTAACGAACAACTGTAGAAAACAGGGGTGAACTGTCGGGGTTACTTATTATTCGGAGATACCGGATGTAGTTAGTCATGGAGACTGACTTATAGTTTATTGTCGTTTAGATTGTACTTCTGACAAGACGCTCGACGAGCTAGCGGACTACACGGAGCATAGGATCTTGCTGATTCATACTCCACCGTAATACAATCAGGGTGAACGGTATGTAAAGGGGTTTGATCCGAGTTGTCCTAAGGTTGCTCCTTGGGCTCGGATTTGGTTGATATAACTTGTATGTTGTTATGAGTCTCTGATTGTCTCTGAGGGCTTCCTCAGTTCGGACTTCTGTGTGATCTGTGATAAGATTGTTTGTCTGAATGTGTTAATTAATATGCATGAATTGTATATTTACTACTGCTTATTATTTACTGTTGTTGAGTTAACAGTATTGGTTCGTATATATGAACCTATATATATAAAACGAACTAGCGGCTATGGTGCTATCTTATATGAAATATAAGGAACGTCAGTAAAACGTTGTAGCACTAGGATAATAACTTATACATATTATCCAAGACTTTTATACGGAGCATTGGCCTTTCTATACGCCGCTCTCGTATCTAACACTGGATCCCGAGTTTACAGACTCCGGATTGGACTAATGACCTTAGTCTGCTGTGTTAGGGGAAAAAATGGTAATGCGATGCGATGGTATAATTAATTAATGGAATGGAAGTAAAGCCAAGAGGATGTGGCTCTTGGTGCGCGCTGTGATCACAAAAACGATACTAGGATGTCCGCGTACGGGTCCGTAAGTATCAAGAAAATTTCCCGTGAGCTAGAATGGCTCGTTGGTCGGAGACTCTACCGTTGGAGTGGCTACTGCCGTGGGTGACCCGCCATAAAATATGGGTAACTAGAGACATGTCGTTTTAACGAGACATTGTCTCTAGGTATAACTAAACAACTAAAACAATTGAGACTTATACAGTGGCGAACAATACCATGGACGAGACTTAATACTTGTTTATTATTCTCGTTGTTTCGCTTTGTTGTTCATTGGTTATACTTGTGGTTATTTTATTGTGTGTTGATGGTTGGATGGAGCCTACGAGGCTAAGGTAAATTAAATATGAGCACTGTACGCTACGGCGAATGTACATTGTACATTATATTGTTATTGTTCGATATATAATTGTGGACTGTGTTATTAAATGATTGTGGATTGGATGGATGGTTGAATATCTATGAATATTTCGATGGATGAATATGTGTATTATACATGTTTATTACAGTATTGTTATAACTGTAAAATGGTAAAGCATGAAACCGACCAAGTAATAAGATGGTTAAAATGACAAGTGACCATTAGGGTCCAGGCCCGGCATACTCAGCGTCTATCGCTGATACTACACCATTTCAGGTTGTTGATCATTGTTGAAGCTGAAGAGCAGGAACAGGGTAATTGGAGTTTTGCTTTTGTTACCACACATGGAGTTCATTGGGTTTAGCAATGAGGATGGTGTATGGTCGTATGGTAAGGTTATGTATTTTTCAGGATTGGGTAGACGCTCACTTGTCGATGTTTATGATTTATGGAATTAGTATGATGTATAGGAGTTTCTCGTTATCACTGCGGTTAGCAGCTTGTTTATTTTGGAAGTTGGATGTAGTTTGGCTACGTTGCTCGCATGGGCGAGTAATGGCCGGTGACACCCGAGCGAGATTTGTAATTGTTATTTATTTTTCCACTGTGAGATGTTTTAATTATTGCTACGTGAGGGATTATATCGTGATTATGGAGAGGGGTGTTACAAAAGTGGTATCAGAGCGGAGTACCGCTTTGATGACGAGATAATAGGTTAAGATAGTGAGCTTAGGACTTAGGAAATTATGGGAAACATTTGGGAGGAACGAGACGATTCGTCTTAGAAAGATATTGTGTCTAGTAACGCGAATTGCGTGACAGGTTAGCCTTAAGGCAACTTAATATCTACTGGTTGTGTACGGTAATTTACCGTGAATTTTTGTGACATACTGTACTACAGATGTCTGGGAGAACTAGAGGGCGTGGTGCTGGAAGAGGTAGAGGTGGTGACCCCGGCATTCTAGGAGTTGCTGAGACAGTTGCAGCCGTTCTTGCACAGCTGGGTACCCAAATAGGAGGAGCACCAGCCCACCCACCACAACCCAGGGAAACGAACTAGCTGAAGTCAGTTGGCGAGACCTGACCACCTACATATTCTGGGGAACCAGACCCCGTAGCCTTGGAGCGCTACATTGTTGAACATGAGAAAGCTTATGAAGCTTTACAAGTACCTGACAACAAGAAGGTCGCCCTTGCTGCTTTCCATGTGAAGGATGCAGCCAGCACTTGGTGGAGATTGGTCAAGGACCATCACCTGGCTACGCCCGACTTTTTGTGGGCTGCCTTTGTAGAGTTGCTGAGAGGGAAGTACTACCCAGCTCACCTCAAGCAGAAGAAGCGCCAGGAGTCCGAGACACTGACCCAAGGTGGTCTGACCATGGATGAGTATTACGCTCGATTCATTGGTTCGCTGGACTCCATTCCCGGTGTGGATTACTCAGAGACCGTGAAGGTCGAGAAGTTCCACGGAGGACTATTATTTCGCATTCAGATGGCGATGGGTGCTACCCTCTACACTACCATCCAAGTACTAACATAAAAGCCATAAAATTCTTTACTTACTACATTACCAATTAACTTTGTGAGAACTTACCAAGGAGATTCCAGGAGTGTTATGAGGCTGCCTCGAGGACGGAGCTAATGCTCCAGACTCGGGAAGAGACTCTCGGGGCCAAAAAAAGGAAGAACCCTGAGGGAGAGTCTGAGGGTGGAGGAGCATCTCCAGGCGAAAGCCAAAAGAAGGGAAAGTAAGACTTATTCCATTTCAGATTATTTATCATATTAAATACCTTAGGAATGCTGACCCGAAACCTTAAGTAGGAAATTCTTTCCAAGAAAGGGCAGCAGGGTCACCAGGGAGCAAAGGGAAAAGAGCCCGTCCTTTGGTTGACCGGCCCAGCACCTTCCAAGGGTGAAAACACCTACCTCTTAAATTGAATTGTGACCTTAACCTTTAAATCATCAAATTGTAACTTAAACTTAATTACTACCATTAGGCACCAGACAGCCCCCGCGCCATTTTTACTGTAAGCGTTGTGGGAAAGACCATCCTGGGGTCGATTGCGAAGGCCGCAAAGTTGCCTGTCGGTGCTGCAAGAAAGAGAGCCATAGGGAATTTGAGTGCTGGATGAACCCAGAGAGCCGTAATTACAGGCCACCAAAGAATACTCAGAAGACCTCAGCTGGAGGATCTGGAGTACCACGAGGCGGTCAGGATGGCCAGACATCTACTGATGCTGGAGCCCTGAAGGGCAAGGGAGTAGATAGGGCATGAGTCCCCTAACTCCATGAGACCGCTGGTGGAAGACTTTGCTTACTATGTTGTGTATTTACCTTGGATGTTAGACAAAGAACTTGTTATAAGTCTGTGGGAGTGTTGTCATTGACCACTCGCCTTTTGTGTAAGACTTTGGGATTAGTTTGTGTGTACTCAGTACCAAAAAGCTTTAGACCTTGACGGATTAAATATATGAACCGGATGTTAAAGCTTACATTATCATGTAGCCATACTCGATGACGCGAGTCAAAGATACCGATAACTGTTGAACCAGAATTTTCCACCTGCATGGCGCCTTGCTATTGCAAGCGCTATGACAAGAAACACTGAAATTTCCATCTGCCTTGCGCACTTTGCTACAGCAAGTCAGCAACAGCACGACAACAGTAACAGCAACTGCAAATGCAACTGCAACAACTACTACTACTTTTAGTCTTTTATTATATGTACAAAAAAAAATGTTTTTCAACACGTTTTCATACAAACCCTGAGAATAGAAACCTATGCGACTACGGAAGGACCGTTAGTCCAACCACTGCAACTGGAGAAACTATACAACCACTGTGATTGTAACCAACCAGTTTAAACATTTGGAATTTTCAGACATGGCTTATTAGCCAAATACCATCAGTGTATACCCGCATTTAATGCTAATCACTACGGTGATAAATGTTTAGTCCTTATGGACAAGCATAACCTTTGTAGATGCACCACCGTCAGTGAGGATGGTTGGGAAGTGGAGAGCCAAGTTGCTCAAGCTATTATGCAATCTGCAATACATCCAATTACATGGATGAGGGAACGAATATGAATTATGAATGTGGTATGATCAAGATAAACAGGGAGAAAAAGGGAATATGTTTTGTACTCAATGAGATTGAACTAGGAGAACCAAGTTTGCTAGATGTAGCACAGATTTTCCTTACACCGAGCTAAATAACGCTGGTTTATGACATGAATTACCACTGATGCCACCAGGGCAATAACACTTATTACTAGATAACCGATACATGAACTATTAAATAAAAAAGGGTAGAAGAAGAGAAAAGAAAACAGGATATCCATCAGAGGGAGATTGACAACAGAATACTTCAACATCCGTGTGACAGATATTACCAGTTTACTAAACGAGACATGGACGACCGCACTCCGTTAGGAGCATGTGGGCCTGACAGACTTATTTATGAGTTAGTCAGGTAAGTAGTAATGTATCAGTACGGTACCCCCATGCAAGTAGAAAAGTAGTTTTAGGAACACGAGAAGTAGTCAACTCCATACTACGGACAGTAAGACGGATTACCTCGAAGATGGATGAGAAGAGCCGCAGTTAAACCAACGGGCTAGAGAAATCAAGAACCTTCAGCAGATAGCAGTAGACAGTATACAGAGAAGACAATGAAACCTTTCAAGGACGTGAAACCTAAGGATAAGAACATGGAAACCCATTATGGATGAATAATATGTAGAACCCTCATAAGGATCAAGCAAATGCTTGCAATCCAGAGGAGATCTACCAGATGATATGGACATAAACGCGTGACTATGCGAGGATAAAAGACAAAGCTATATAATAGCAGACACCTTAAGCAAGGAACAGTGGATTTGGAATGTACCACTCACAGGATAATTTACACATCTTATCTGTTTGACTCACGAGATATTAGCTGTTGAGCGTTTACGCCTCTGCACTCTGTATGACTGAGTGTTTTGGTATTGCACTCGTGCAGTTATTAATCTAGTGGGAATGCAGAAAGATAAAGTGGATATCAACACGAGTGTGTAAAAAAAAGAAAGAAAAAAAAGAAGAACTACAACAGTGTGTTACTCCGAACAAAACCACAAGGAGACATGGATGACAAACATCCTCTTTATGGACATATAGGCTGGTACGTCTTAGTATTACAAGACGAGTGCAAGAGCACTAAGTACTAACAGTAACCAATGTCATATTATACCTCAAGCTGAATATCAGTGAGAGAAGACACACGCATGTTTGCTAGTGATCCAAATGAGAGGACACACAGCAATAGAAATAGGCAAATTGAGCCTATGTTCATGGGTCTATGCCTCATACGGAGCGAGTGGGCCCATAAGAACGAACTTAGAGAGAGCACAAATAGTTAGTGCCTCACCCTTTATATATTGTGGAGCCCAGAAGGGCTAGAGTCATACCCGTCTCTCCGATATGAGGATAACCCACGAGTTGGTGAACTCTTTGAGAGCCAAGTATCCAGCGCTCCTTGTTGAGCGGTTGTTGTATACTTGTGGGGTACGGGGGCGTAACCCTCTTTTAAGGGGGGTAGAGCCTCTTGGCTGTGCACATGTGTGCACTAAGTTTTGGTTGTTTAGTATGCATTGCATACAAAGAATTGGTTTGGTGGTGTGCGGGGCATACGAGGTTGTTTGTTTCGTATGCATGGCATACAGTGAATTAGTTTTGTTGGTTATGTTTGGTACGCGGGGCGTGCGTTGTTTGGTTGTTTGTGTGTGATGTACACTTGAATGTATGTATCTTATGAGATACTTGTTTGAATGATTGTATGTACACCATGTGTGAAGTACCTTTCTTATGCTATTTGTAATATGTATTCATATTCTTTATAGAATGATTACATATGGTATCGCCTAGATACGAAATGAATCATTAGATATGGAATGTGGAACAATGGAATATTATGGACACCTCAGGGAAGTTGTCAGGGTTGGTAGAACTGATAGGAAATGATGGTGCTGATGGATCACCTATATCCATATATGATTGAACTAACGCCACAACGTGATGGCTATGTGCTGTATAAGCGCAATACGATGTGTGTAAATGATATATCACATAGATATACATTATGGGAACAATGGGTAGTTATACATTTATATACATACCTATTTGATTAAGAAACTTCAGGACAAAGTCTTTTTAAGGGGGTAGATTGAAATACCCCAAACTTATTAAATATGGATTAAATATTTAATTACATTAATTAAGGCCTTTACATGCCTTAAAAGTCACTGAGAACAACAGTGGTCAACACAAAACAAGATGTTGCACTCTTTGACTGTTTAGGGTAAATAAATACCCAAATGAACTACTTAGGACCTAAAAATTTGTCCTAAGATTATTAACACATTATTAAACATATTAAAGTCGTTGGACTACACTCCAACACAAAGAACAAGCATTTACATGCTTCAAGGTCAAAAAGGGCAAAATGTGCTCTAAGAAACCTTAAAGGTCTAATGACCTCTAAATGATATAAAATTGAATACCATGATCAAATATCATGTAAGGAACAAAACAAAACCGTTGTCAAAGAAAACCAAGCTCAGAAACACCTTGAGACACAAAATGTGCACTAAAACTCCTTAAAGCACATTTTTGTGTAATTGCCTTCTAAATTGGCTTTAAATGGGCCAAAAGGTTATAAATACCTTTAAATATGATAAAATATCATATTATATCATATTAGGAATTTAATTCCAAGAATTTACGAATTTTTACAAATTTAATATTAAAATATTAATAAAACCCTAAAATGGGGCCCGTTTGAGTCAACATTGACTAAGAATGGTCAAGAGGTCAAAGTTTGACCCCTTGGACCACATGAGGTCGACATACACAGGCTGGGGGAGTCCAAATTTGTCACTTACTATCTTAATAACAAGACTCCACTTGTTCCCTTAATTAAGGCTTACTTTTTGCCTTTTATTAGTTTATACACTCCACTAGCTCCATTATTGTAACACCCCAACATACAACAACATACTTAACATTAAACTGCAGCGGAAAATACACATCATCACATAACTTAACTCATCGGTGTTACACGCCGTTAACCACCCACGTGGCTAACAAGGCTAACATTTACACAACTGTATCGGTCTGATGGACTAGATTCCCGAGCAACTATACAATACCGTCTCCTTTATTACTACCAACATTCTTTATAAAAATACCTTCCAACTGTACCGAGTATTTACAACTAATGCCGAGAACAATTTCGGTCTTACTACACCTACAGGTTACAAGTGATTACATTGATTACCCGTACGCAACAACTACCCCCCGTCCTACTCTCGAACGGCTCCAGCTCCTTGTACCTGAAATAGAAAAGGAAGAAAGGGTGGCCCCCCAGGGGCTCAGCACCTTTGCTGGTATGGTAATCCCGCAGCCCACATGCTACCGGGCCACGCACAACTATTTGTCGTCTTAGCATGCAGTTGATTACATTTAAACCAAGCATGTGAAACATAAACTCACAACACGATACATTTCACCCCAATGGGCTTAACATATACAACTCATTTATACTTAACCAATCACTCTTTGAGTTCTTCAACCCTATAGTATTTCTCCTCTAACGAGCTATTACCTTAACAGACGACATTTACCCACTATCGGGTTTCCACAAACGTCCCTTTTACATACTAGGAACCATATCCATGATCCTCATATTTCACTTCTAAGCAACATATAAAAACACATCACAATAACTTTGCAACATACACATAACACATACATAACAGGTACGGATCTCTTAGGAACCGGCCCAAACATAGTTAATACACTGGTGAGCCTAGAGAATGATATCACCTCATGCTAAGCTCGTTAAAAAAAAACTCATTACCGCCCTAATAGTCGGACGAGTAACTTACCTAAAGGTGGATCGGATTTAGTGACCCGAACACACCACATAAACACATGTTCCCCCTAAACCGATCGTAAGTCAGAATAGCTAAGCTTTGGGATAAGCTCATGGGAGATCATAACCCGTGAGGGAAACAACCATAACAGAGAGAAGGGTAAAGCTAAAAAGGATACCCACTCCTGAAAATACATAATTTGGTCCCTCCCATCTCACAAACGTACAGAACACCGAGAGTTATAGTGGTTCGGCCAATAATCCGGCCTACATCCACTTCTAGACAATATCTTTATTCCCTTCTTTGGTATTACAACTTTAGAGAGCTTTCTAGTGTTCTCTCTCTTCTAATCTTGTGTCCCCTTGCAAATGAGCCTCCATCTCTATTTATAGATCTTCGAGGGTGAAGTCTCTCTCTTAATCCTTGCACATGTCATTGCTTTATAGGAGCTGCCCTCCTAACTTTGACTCTTTCCTCCTTGTAAAACCTTCCGTCCAAAAGTGTGGGGTACGGGGTGCGATGCCGGATGCGGAATACAAGACGCAGGATGTGGCACCCGGACGTAGAGTGCCGGGTGCGGGATCCAGGACCTGGCCACGAGTCTAGCGCCCGAGCTTAGTACTTTTGCGGGATTTGGATTGACGCTTGGTGTCCAGATTGGAGCCTGAACAGGATCTTGAAGGGGGTCTGGGGCCCGAGCCCGGATCTAAGGTTTGGACCTTCTTGGCTCTTCAGTCTCGTCATATTTTTGCCCTCTTCATCAGTCCCACAAGTTCTACTTTTTAGCACTCAAAAAAGTGGAACTTATAAAAAAGAGAGATAGAAATTTACATTTTTCCTCTTTTCTCCTATCTCCTAGTCCCACAAGTTCTTTTTCTTAGTTTTTACAAAGAAACATGAACTTACAAAAAATCGGTACAATTAGTATAATCAAAGTCCCACAAGTGTCTTTCTTCTGAATCTGACAAATTGGAAATTCTGGGACATAATTCTTTGAGATAATATATCTTGATGGATGGATCCCATAATATCTTGATGGATGAATTCCCTGATGTTTGATATAATACTTAAGAAGGCCTAAATGAAATACCCCAAACTTAGATATGGTGTTTAAATGATAAACTAAGATATAAGGAGGCTAAATAATGCCTTAGAAACATTAAGAAACATTTCTAATCAAAGAAAATATAAGGAAACACCAAAAGAGCAGTTTTGACAAAAATGTGCTCTAAGCTTGGAGAGACATGGGAGAGTACCCAATATTGTCCTAAGACCTTAGTAATATCCTAATGGTCATTTTAAGTCAATTACCAAAGAAAACCAGCTTGAAAACAAGTTAAAACACAAAATGTGCTTAAAGGAGTCTTAAAGCACGTTTTTGAAAATTGTCTTGTAAATGAGTTTTGAATGGCTAAATGTCCATCATTACTCTTTAATTATATGTGTACTATATAGTATCACATTTGGAGGTCTATATCAATGGGAAATCAAAAATTTCACAACAATGTGCCTTGTTTTTGATGAATAGTGAATTAATTAAGCTAGTTTATAACATAAGTCTATAAGTGAGACATTTGGTCAACAAAGACTAAACTACCCTCATTCACTAAAGGGGGCCGGTTTTTTAAGTGTGACTCACCACACTTATCTAGCTAAGTAAAGAGAAAGCAAAATAAGTAAGTTATAAAGCATAAAGTACTATTCACCTTTTAAGATAAATATCACATTTGCTTACCTCTCTCCTCACTTCTTCATTCTACCTTGTCTCACACGATTTCTTGCTCTCTTTCTCTTCTCCATTAACGTGAAGCTCCTCTCCATGCTAGCTCCACCTTCTCTTGCACACATCTTGCTCATTTTAGCTCCAAATCCAAACAAAATACATATTCTTCTTAGTTAGCTCAAGCTCCTCCTTTCTATCTTTTCAAAAAAACTTCACAAAGAGCTTCATTTTGGTGCCAAGTCAAACCACCATTAGAGGAGGAAATTCAGTTTGGAGACTCCATTGGCATCTCCATTCTCTTAAGGTAAAGAAAAGTGGAAGAAAATCTAGGTTTTCCACCATTTTCTTTTTCACATGTCCGAAAATATATACTCATGGTACTCCATGTTTTCCTTGTTCTAGCTTGTTTTCTACTCTTCACAAGGAGAAGGAGGTCTCCTTCTTGCTTCACATCCAAGTTTGTCTTGAGAACCAAGGTAAAACAATCACATTAATACCTTAAAAACATTTTGTAAACCTAGGGTTTGTCCCTTAGGGTTAATGTGTTATCTAGTACTCATTGGAGTCATTGGATATTGGTTTAGAACATTGGCAAGGAGAATCACATTGGTGACCGAGATTGAACAAGAAACCTAAGGAGAAACGCTTTTGAGCTTGTGAGAAAACAAGGTAAATTACTTACCTTAAGGTGTCTTGTTGTTTAAGGGAATGAGATGTGGGTATATGATGAGTTAGTTGTAGAGTTTATATTGGGAAGGTGTTATAAAAACCTATGAGAAACAATGACTATACTTGTGAACTTGTGACTAAGGAGCAAAAGAGAAAAGAGATAGTTTAAGATATAAAGGTGAAGTACAAGAAGCATTTTATTTCAATGGGAGCCTTGTTAGTGTATTCGCAGGTTGAAGGCATATATATGTGGAAATTCAGTGATTAAGATTATTGTCATTTAAGGCCTAAGTGCCAAGCATTTTAAGTTTAAGCACTATATGATGATGTGGTGTGGTTTTGGTGTAAATGGGTGTTAATTGTTGTGTGAGAATTTGGGTGATGTTGGTTGTTTGTTGAAGAAAACCATGTGTTAGGAGGTACTAAATACTAGAGAACCCATGGCAAAATTTAAAGGAGAGTTTAAGTGTTTAAGATTCTAAGGGAATTTAATGACTAAGGAAGTACTAGGAATGTTCTATAGGTTGTCTTGATGGAAAAGGGTGAAGTTAAGGTGTTTTAATGATTAATGATGACTTAGGTATCACCATGGAAGATTTAGGAATCAAGAGAATGTATTGGAGTATTTAGGACTTAGGCAAATGTTGGTGCACAACTAGGAAGGAAATAATGTGATGATGATGGAAGTTTAAACTTGTTAAGGAACTTAAGTAAATGTCAAAGAGTTTTAGATAGTGAGAGATGCTTGGGAGATGATGTTATAGTGGTGAAGAGAACATTTGGCATAGTGGTTACACTAGGTATGAACCACCACCTAGAAACCTAGAGGAAAACATTACAAGTGTTAGCATTATTACAAGGAAATGCATAATGACTAAGGTGGATCTTGGTGGATGATTTAAGGTATTTTAAGGAGGGCTTAAGGTGTATTTGAGGTGCCCAAATGAGGTTATAACTATTAGATATATAGAGGAGATATGGGGAGAAGTTAATTTAGAAAAGAAACAAGTTTTTGGACGTGGAGCCGACCGGCCTTAGGACCGGACTTGCAAGTCGGTCGGGCTCTGTTACACTACCGAAAATGTTTCTGGAATCGACCGGACTTGGGGACCGACTTACAAGTCCGGTCGGGCTTGTGTTTTGTGAGGGAAAATGTTTCTGGAATGGACCGACATGGGACCGGACTTGCCAAGTCCGGTCGGCATGAATTTTGTACGGTTATAGTCTCTGGAATCGACCGGACATAGGACCGGATGTAAGTGTCCGGTCGGAGTGAATTTTCCAACGGTAAAGGGTACTGGAATGGACCGGACTTGGCAAGTCCCGGTCGGTCCGAAAAAAAAAAAAAAAAAAAAGAAATTTCAAATTTCTAAGAATGGTAATGGGTAATGAGGTATGCCCTTGGTAGGGTAGTAATGATTGGGACCCTAAGAACTTAAGGAATTAAGTTAAGATTAAGTATAAGTTTAATGTTTAAAGTTAAGTTTGTAAGACTAAGTGATAAAGACTTGAGAGGTTATTGAGTGGAAGTCCTTAGGGACTAAGTGAGTTAAGTAAGGTGCAAATAACTAATAACCTAAAATGATGAATGTTTTAGGTTTGTGAGTTGGGACCCCGAAGAAGATTAGTCAAACAACGATCGACGGTGAACGGTACAATCCTTCTTGTGACCTGCTTGCTAACGAGGTGTCCCTCGGCTTGTGTGCTATCTGTTTAATTGTTATGACTAAAACAAGATAAAGCATGCAACCGGTTATATTGTTCTCGTTGTGATTGTGTTATATTTACACTAACCCGCGAGACTTGAGATTGTTACTAACCAAGTTTAGTACTTACTGAGTTAAGAATAAGAGTTAAGTTTGATGGTTGTTGGTTAATGCCCGTTAAGGCTTAGCTAGCACATGTGTTTTAAGATGTCTACTAACTGGAACTTGAGTGAGGAAACCCGGGACCGATCTCCCGGTCATGCATGCTAAGAAAAAGGGGGACGGTATCTGAATCAGATCCGCCCTCCGCTTAAGGACTTGTCTTCGGACTTGTAGCCTAGGGCCGGTTGCCGGCTCAGCTACGCTGGACTCCCTCCAGAGTAGGTGGCATTAAGATGGTGCGGTGGGATCACCTAAATCCCAGGTTTCGAATTAAGCTACAACCAATCCCTTCCAGGAAAGGTTGTATACTGAGATTAAGATTGAGACTGAGATTAAGATTAAGGTAAGGTGAGGAACTGAGATTAAGGAAGTGAGGACTAAGGAGGGGGTTACTAACCCACTTGATAAGGAACGCTTGAGTCGTTCATTTTTGTGAACTATACATGTTCATCTGTGGTTATTGTTATTGCACTTCATATTATGCTTGTGTATGTAATCAATTTCCATGCTATCGACAATTAGTCGTCGTAGCCCCGTTAGCTTGGGGGCCATGAGAGGGTGTACCAGCATTCGTGCTGACCCCCTCGGGGGCTATTTTTACACTTGCAGGTAAGAGGCCCATGAGGACGCACTACGAGAGTAGGAGCGGTTAGACTTAGGTCGGGACATTTATTTTGAGTTCGGGTTGCGCCTGTGCACCCGACTGTTTATATTAAACTGTTGTAAGTTTGAGATACTTGAGATACTAGTACTCGGTTGGTTGTGGGATTGTGAATGTTGTTGTTTTGAGTTGGATAAGTCTTTGGTTAAGTATTATAAAATTTAAGCCGGTATATTCTAACGATCAGACCGTGGCAAGGTCCAAGTGTGTTTTATTTCCGCTGCGACGTATTCGATTAAGTGTTCAGATTGTGATAACCACGATAGGCTTGGATGGGGTGTTACAAAAAGTGGTATCAGAGCGTAGTTACGCTCTGATCAAGAAATACGGATATAAGTAACCACCGAGTAGGATATAAGTTAAGAAGTAAGTATGGGTTAAGGGTGTGAGAAGTTAGAGTGAGTAGAGTCAGATGACCACTAATAAGTGTGGATTGTCTTTACCGTCTACGGACGTTATAAAACTTACTAACCAAAACAATGGTGAGTACGAATCTAATGTAAGTTATGCTTGTTCAGATGGCAGGACGCCCTAGAGGAGGCCGAGGTCGCGGCCGGGTGAGGATATTCCAGGGATACCTGGAGGGCAGACGATCGCAGAGATCGTAGCTGCCGCTTTAGGGCATATGGGCTATCAGCCTGGTGGGTGCACCACCTCCACCGCCACAACCTAGGGAACCAAACTGGGTGAAGAGTCTTGCTGATCTTCGACCCGCGCACTTCAAGGGGGAGACTGATCCCGCCAAGCTTGAGGCGTACATCTCCGAGCTGGAGACCGCCTTCGAGACCCTTGATGTCCCTGCTGGGATCAAGGTGCGCTTAGCTGCTTTCTACCTGAAGGGGGCGGCGGGCGATTGGTGGAAGCTGGTGAGGGCCGAGCATGTGGCCAACCCAGAGTTCGGCTGGGAGCAGTACACCGCCTTGCTACGGGCAAAGTACTACCCCCGCCCATGTCCAGACGAAGAAGCGCTTGCAGTTAGATGCGCTTAAGCAGTCGGACAAGATGACAGTGGACGAGTATTACTCAGAGTTCACTGCCTTGCTCCGTCTTCTGCCAGGTCTCTAGGGTATTCTGACCAGATCTTGGTGGACCGCTTCTTCTACGGCGGGCTTAGCCATCGACTCCGCTACGGCATGGGCCGACGAGTTACACTACCTTGCAGGTAATAAGAATGATTGAAATTTGAGTAAGTGGTGAATAAGATTTAGATTATGAAAGATAAGTGTGACTAATACTATGGAAAAGCAGGAGTGCTATCATGCCGCTGCTAAGGTTGAGATTACCGTCCAGCTGAGGGACGAGGAGAATGCAAAGCGGAAGAGTGCTGGGAAGAGCTCAGAAAGTCAAGGGCAAGGAGGGTACAAGAAACAAAAGTACCAGCCTCAGGCCCAGAAGAATCAGAACCCGAAAGGGAAGGAGGAAAAGGAGAAGGCTTCGGAAGAGCCATTGAAGCTGACGTATGCTATTGCAGCTACACCCTGCGCTCTAAGGCGCCAAAGGGTAAGGAAATTGATATTGAATGAGTTAAGAAATAAATTAGTAACCGTTTGAGATATGAGAATTGACAATGTGAATCATCAGGATCTGAGACTGAGAGAGGAGCCGGTGGTGGCTACCAGCGACGCTTCATCTGTAGATGGTGTCACAAGGACCACCCCGGGCTCGACTGTAAGGGGAATAAGGTGGAGTGCAACTTCTGTGGTGTCTACGGGCATCGAGCTTATGATGTTACCGGAACCTGCTAGCAGAGCCTATAGGCCCGACACCAGGGGCAAGGGCAAGACCGATCAGGGAGCTGGATCTGACGGTCAGAGGAAAGTGCAGCAGCCGGCGGACAAGAACCCACGGGCGACCCAGAAGACGGGGCCCACTTTACACATGGTGGACCGGGACGATGAGCCTGAGCCCTCATCGAGGCCAGGTACCACTATAACCAATTAGTAATAAAACTACCTACCTGCTTACCGCATTATCATGCATGTTTGGTGAAATATATGAGTTAAGTAAGAATAAGGTGAGATTAGAACCTAAGTAAGACATAACCTACTACCGCTTTAGGAAGATTCAACATTTGCTACCCCATACCATCTTCATCTAACCCGGAGCACACCGACATCAAAACCATGGACTTTCCAACCGAACAATGTCAGGTTATCCGCCCAGGTATGATTTTATTAAGGGGATACCTGACACCCGACGCACAAATAGCCATCATCAGGAGATGCAATCAACTAGGAATGGGACCGGGAGGTTTTTACACACCGGAGTACCCAGGGGGAGCAAGGATGAAATTAAAGATGATGAGCTTGGGCAAGGATTGGAATCCGTATGCCAAGAATTACCAACCATGAGGGAGCAAGATGGAGTCTCACCACCACCGGGAATACCCGAAGAGTTCCATCCAGTTATTGCAACAAGTCGTGGAAATCGCTCAGCAGTTGGAGGCTGAACCGATTCCAGACATACAAGCGGACATTTGTATTGTAAACTTCTACGAAAAAGATGGGAAACTGGGACTACACCAGGATAAGGACGAGACAACGGAGTCTCTTGAAAGAGGGATACCCGTAGTGTCTTGGTCCATTGGAGATGATGCGGAGTTTTTATACGGCGAGCAGAAGCGTGCGGACCGTGCAGATAAGATAGTACTTAAGTCAGGTGATGTATTAATTTGGGGAGGAGAATCAAGGATGTTATACCATGGGATTAAGAGAATCAAGCTGAATACAGCACCGTCAGCAGTAATCAATGCGACGCATATGAGACCAGGAAGATTAAACCTAACCTTTAGACAATATTAGCCATGTAATGTTAGAATGAGATGAGAAATGAGATGTAAGATTGAAGCACATGTTGTAAACAGGATGGTCATGAATAAAATAACAGTGTTGTTCATATAAATTGTTACGACTGTTGTTATACCATCAATACTCATGGAGCTTGTGAACACAATTAGGTTATGGACTCGGTACGGAAGGTGCACTAAGCATACTCACAGAGGCACAGGCCGACGCTAGCGGTACTATCCTCACCGGCACCTTTCCGATCAATGGGATTGAGGCATCAGTTCTCTTCGACTCAGGGGCTCGCATACCTTTGTCTCTGCATCATTTGCGAGCAGGTTGGGGCTAGACGCTGAGGAGCTACCCCCTACTTCACGGTTACGCTCCCGTCTAAAGAGAAGGTTCGTTGCACTCGTTACTACCGAGGAGCCGCCATCAGAATTAAGGGGGAAGACTTCCAGTCAGTTTCATTGAGTTCAGTAAGCTAGGATTTGATGTTATCTTCGGGATGAACTGGTTGGAGCGGCACAAGGGACGTATCCTCTGCGCCGAGCATAGATTTGCTGCTCAGGAGTCCTTCTGGGGTAACAATATCATACCGCCAGAGGCCCAGGGAGCCTTCGACCAAGATCATCACCGCCATGGCAATGCACAGAGAATTAAGGAGAAAGGAAGAAGTATACCTCTGCTATGTACAGGACATAGAGAGAGACCCTGAGTTCGACCCCGATTTACCGTAGTGTCGGAGTTCCCCGACTTATTTCACGGGAACTGCCCGGCATGCCACCCACTCGGGAGGTAGAGTTCACCATTGAGCTGCTACCTGGTACCGGACCGATAGCCAAAGCACCATACCGTATGGCTCCGGCAGAAATGACTGAGTTAAAAGAACAACTGAAAGATTTGTTGGATAAAGGATTCATTAGACCAAGTGTGTCACCATGGGGAGCGCCAGTCCTCTTCGTGAAGAAGAAGGATGGTAGTCTCCGCCTCTGCATCGACTACAGAGAGCTGAATGCAGTGACAGTGAGAATAAGTACCCACTACCCCGCATTGACGATCTGTTCGATCAGTTGAAGGAGCATCTGTGTTTTCCAAGATTGATCTCAGATCGGGGTATCATCAGATAGCCATTAAGGAGGGAGATATTGAGAAGACGGCATTCCGGACACGATACGGCCACTATGAGTTTACAGTGATGCCGTTTGGTTTGTCGAACGCACCGGCGAAGTTTATGGATCTGATGAACCGCTTGTTCCGGGAGCAGCTGGACAAGTCGGTTTTGGTTTTTATTGATGATATTTTGATATATTCAAAGTCTAAGGTTGAGCATGAGGAACATTTGAGGAGGGTGTTGGAAATATTAAGGGAGAACCAGCTATATGCTAAGTTCTCCAAGTGTGAGTTTTGGCTTGACCAGGTCTCTTTCCTAGGTCATGTCATCTCAGATCTAGGCTGGGATCGTGGATCCAGCAAAGATTGATGCAGTACGTACCTGGCCAAGGCCGAAGACTGTTACCGACATCCGGAGCTTTCTCGGTCTGGCAGGCTACTACAGGAGATTTGTTAGAGATTTCAGCAAGGTCGCGAAGCCGATGACCAGTCTGATGAAGAAGGATGCACCCATTTCTGTGGACAGATGACTGTGAGAGATCTTTTCAGCGCTTGAAGGACTCACTGACCACTGCAACCGGTACTGACCATTCCAGACGGTACAGAGGGCTTTGAGGTTTATTGTGATGCATCCGGCAGAGGGCTGGGTTGCGTGCTCATGCACATGGCAAGGTGGTGGCATATGCCTCACGCCAGTTGAAGAAACATGAGGAGAACTACCCCACACATGATTTAGAGCTGGGAGCTGTAGTCTTCGCTTTGAAGATATGGCGCCACTACTATATACGGGGTTAGTGTCACGATCTACACCGATCACAAGAGTTTGAAATACATATTCACTCAGAAGGAGTTAATCTTCGACAGAGGAGATGGTTAGAATTTCTGAAAGACTATGACATTGACCTCCAATACAAAGAAGGGAAGGCCAATGTTGTAGCAGATGCCCTGAGCCGTCGAGCACACTCACTCCATTCGCTAGTTTCTTTCTTTCCAGCTTGGTTGATGAGGTGCGAGAGGCTCAGAGGACTGATGAGTATATGAGAGAGGTCAGACAGAAGCTGACAGATGGTACCTTTGAGAGTCAGAAATACGACTTCAGACTTCATGATGATGATCTGATCAGACTTAAGGGCCGATTATGCATCCACGAGGTAACACGGATCTGAAAGACCGTATACTTAGAGAATCACACTGTTCTTCAGTTTCCATCCATCCGGGAGCCTCTAAAATGTATAAAGACATGAAGAGATACTTCTGGTGGTCGGGGATGAAGACAGATGTTACCGAGTTCGTCTTGAGGTGTCTCACATGCCAGAAGGTGAAATTCGAGCACAGACGACCGCCGGGCGGAATGGTACAGTCGATGCCAGTTCCGGAGTGGAAGTTCCATGATATCTCCATGGACTTCGTAGTTGGGCTTCCACCTGCTAGGGGAGGTCTCAACATGATATGGGTGGTGGTGGATCGCCTTACCAAAGTAGCCCGATTCATACCGATGAAGGATTGGGAAGGTGACCAAATTAGCTGAGTTATTTGAGAAAGAAATCATGAGGCATCACGGCACACCAAAGACCATAGTGTCAGATAGAGATACCAGATTCCTTTCGAGGTACTGGAGAGCTACCAGAGAAGCGTTGGGTACAGAACTCAAACTGAGTACCGCGTTCCATCCTCAGACAGATGGTCAGACTGAGCGTACTATTCAGACACTCGAGGACATGCTGAGAGCATGTGCCTTAGACTTCCAGGGCAGTTGGATTGACAGATTGCATCTGATCGAGTTTTCATACAACAACAGCTATCACGCTTCGATCAAGATGGCACCTTTTCAAGCGTTGTACGGTAGACCATGTCGTACACCGCTCTGCTGGGATGAGTCGAGTGAGACGGTCATTATAGGACCAGAGTACTTAGAACAAGTTAAGGCTGAAGTTCAGCAAATCAGGGAGAACATGAAAGCTGCTCAAGATAGGCAGAAGTCGTATGCTGATGTTCGACGACGGGACCTGGAGTTCGCAGTGGGCGACCGGGTATTTCTGCGAGTATCACCGATATTGAAGGGTGATTCAGGTTGGGCAGAAGGGCAACAGCCCGAAAATTTGTTGGTCCTATGAGGTTTACGGAGCGGGGGCCCGGTTGCTTACAGGTTGAATTTACCTGCTGAGCTGGGTAAAGTGCATGATGTTTTTCATGTTTCACAGCTGAAGAAATACATGCACCACCCCTCCCATGTGTTAGAACCTGAGAGGTTGACTTTAGAACAAAATATGGATCCGTGGAGACTCCTCAGAGAATCTTGGACAGTAAGACTAGGGACACTCGCCATAAGTCAGTGCGACTGGTGAAGGTTCTCTAGTCTAACCAGGATGTCGAAGAGCCACGTGGGAATTAGAGGATAAGATGAGGCGAAGTACCCTTCTTTATTTACTGACTAGATCGTCTGTATAGGGTACGGGGCGTACCCCTTTTAAGGGGGGTAGAGCTTCCTCGCTTTTGAGTTAGGAACGATCATGTTTGTCGTTTGTTTGGTTGTTTAAGATGTGGATTTGTGTAAGTTGCTACACTTCGGTGTAAGTTTGAGTTATGTATGATACTCACGTATTGTATTTGAGATTGACCTTTGAGTCTTGAGATGTATGAATGTGAATATAAGATGTGGTATTAAGATTAAGAGAAATGTTACCGTGAATGGTTAAGCACATGTGTGAACTTTGAGGACAAAGTTCTTTTAAGGGGGGTAGATTGAAATACCCCAAACTTAGATATGGTGTTTAAATGATAAACTAAGATATAAGGAGGCTAAATAATGCCTTAGAAACATTAAGAAACATTTCTAATCAAAGAAAATATAAGAAAACACCAAAAAGAGCAGTTTTGAAAAATGTGCTCTAAGCTTGGAGAGACATGGGAGAGTACCCAAATATTGTCCTAAGACCTTAGTAATATCCTAATGGTCATTTTAAGTCAATTACCAAAGAAAACCAAGCTTGAAAACAAGTTAAAACACAAAATGTGCTTTAAGGAGTCTTAAAGCACGTTTTTGAAAAATTGTCTTGTAAATGAGTTTTGAATGGCTAAATGTCCATCATTACTCTTTAATTAATATGTGTACTATATAGTATCACATTTGGAGGTCTATATCAATGGGAAATCAAAAATTTCACAACAATGTGCCTTTTTTTGATGAATAGTGAATTAATTAAGCTAGTTTATAACATAAGTCTATATAAGTGAGACATTTGGTCAACAAAGACTAAACTACCCTCATTCACTAAAGGGGGCCGGTTTTTTAAGTGTGACTCACCACACTTATCTAGCTAAGTAAAGAGAAAGCAAAATAAGTAAGTTATAAAGCATAAAGTACTATTCACCTTTTAAGATAAATATCACATTTTGCTTACCTCTCTCCTCACTTCTTCATTCTCCCTTGTCTCACACGATTTCTTGCTCTCTTTCTCTTCTCCATTAACGTGAAGCTCCTCTCCATGCTAGCTCCACCTTCTCTTGCACACATCTTGCTCATTTTAGCTCCAAATCCAAAACAAAATACATATTCTTCTTAGTTAGCTCAAGCTCCTCCTTTCTATCTTTTCAAAACTTCAAGAGCTTCATTTTGGTGCCAAGTCAAACCACCATTAGAGGAGGAAATTCAAGTTTGGAGACTCCATTGGCATCTCCATTCTCTTAAGGTAAAGAAAGTGTAAGAAAATCTAGGTTTCCACCATTTTCTTCACATAACCGAAAATATATACTCATGGGACTCCATGTTTATGCCTTGTTCTAGCTTGTTTCTACTCTTCAAAGGAGAGAGGAGTCCTTCTTGCTTCACATCCAAGTTTGTCTTGAGAAACCAAGGTAAAACAATCACATTAATACCTTAAAACATATTTTTAAACCTAGGGTTTGTCCCTTAGGGTTAATGTGTTATCTAGTACTCATTGGAGTCATTGGATATTGGTTAGAACATTGGCAAGGAGAATCACATTGGTGACCGAGATTGAACAAAGAAAACCTAGGAGAAAAGCTTTTAAGCTTGTGAGAAAACAAGGTAAATTACTTACCTTAAGGTGTTTGTTGTTTAAGGGAATGAGATGTGGGTATATGATGAGTTTAGTGTAGAGTTTATATTGGGAAGGTGTTATAAAACCTAGGAGAAACAATGACTATACTTGTGAACTTGTGACTAAGGAGCAAAAGAGAAAAGAGATAGTTTAAGAATATAAAGGTGAAGTACAAGAAGCATTTTATTTCAATGGGAGCCTTGTTGAGTGTATTCGCAGGTTGAAGGCATATATATGTGGAAATTCAGTGGTAAGATTATTGTCATTTAAGGGCCTAAGTGCCAAGCATTTTAAGTTTAAGCACTATATGATGATGTGGTGTGGTTTTGGTGTAAATTGGGTGTTAAGTTGTGTGGTGTGAGAATTTGGGTGATTGTTGGTTTGTTGAAGAAAAAAACCATGTGTTAGGAGGTACTAAATACTAGAGAACCCATGGCAAAATTTAAAGGAGAGTTTAAGTGTTTAAGACATTCTAAGGGATTTAATGACCAAGGAAGTACTAGGAATGTTCTATAGGTTGTCTTGATGGAAAAGGGTGAAGTTAAGGTGTTTTAATGATTATAATGACTTAGGTATCACCATGGAAGATTTAGGAATCAAGAGAATGTATTGGAGTATTTAGGACTTAGGCAAATGTTGGTGCACAACTAGGAAGGAAATAATGTGATGATGATGGAAGTTTAAACTTGTTAAGGAACTTAAGTAAATGCTTAAAAGAGTTTTAGATAGTGAGAGATGCTTGGGAGATGATGTTATAGTGGTGAGAGAAACATTTGGCATAGTGGTTACACTAGGTATGAACCACCACCTAGAAACCTAGAGGAAAACATTACAAGTGTTAGCATTATTACAAGGAAAATGCATAATGACTAAGGTGGATCTTGGTGGATGATTTAAGGTATTTTAAGGAGGGCTTAAGGTGTATTTGAGGTGCCCAAATGAGGTTATAACATATTAAGATATATGAGGAGAAGTTTGGAGTTGAAAAAGAATTTAGAAACAAGTTTTGGAGCCGACCGGCCTTAGGACCGGACTTGCAAGGTCGGTCGGGCTCTGTTACACTACGGAAAATGTTTCTGGAATCGACCGGACTTGGGGACCGGACTTACAAGTCCGGTCGGGCTTGTGTTTTGTGAGGAAAATGTTTCTGGAATGGACCGGACATGGGACCGGACTTGCCAAGTCCGGTCGGCATGAATTTTGTACGGTTATAAGTCTCTGGAATCGACCGGACATAGGACCGGACATGTAAGTCCGGTCGGAGTGAATTTTCCACGGTAAAAGGGTACTGGAATGGACCGGACTTGGCAAGTCCGGTCGGTAAGTCCGGTCGAGCCAAAAAAAAAAAAAGAAATTTCAAATTTCTAAGAATGGTAATGGGTAATGAGGTATGCCCTTGGTAGGGTAGTAATGATTGGGACCCTAAGAACTTAAGGAATTAAGTTAAGATTAAGTATAAGTTTTAATGTTTAAAGTTAAGTTTGTAAGACTAAGTGATAAAGACTTGAGAGGTTATTGAGTGGAAGTCCTTAGGGACTAAGTGAGTTAAGTAAGGTGCAAATAACTAATAACCTAAAAATGAATGAATGTTTAGTTTGTGAGTTGGGACCCCGAAGAAGATTAGTCAAACAACGATCGACGGTGAACGGTACAATCCTTCTTGTGACCTGCTTGCTAACGAGGTGTCCCTCGGCTTGTGTGCTATCTGTTTAATTGTTATGACTAAAACAAGATAAAGCATGCAACGGTTATATTGTTCTCGTTGTGATTGTGTTATATTTACACTAACCCGCGAGACTTGAGATTGTTACTACCAAGTTTAGTACTTACTGAGTTAAGAATAAGAGTTAAGTTTGATGGTTGTTGGTTAATGCCCGTTAAGGCTTAGCTAGCACATGGTGTTTAAGATGTCTACTAACTGGAACTTGAGTGAGGAAACCCGGGACCGATCTCCGGTCATGTATGCTAAGGAAAAAGGGGGACGGTATCTGAATCAGATCCGCCCTCCGCTTAAGGACTTGTCTTCGGACTTGTAGCCTAGGGCCGGTTGCCGGCTCAGCTACGCTGGACTCCCGTCCAGAGTAGGTGGCATTAAGATGGTGCGGTGGGATCACCTAAATCCCAGGTTCGAATTAAGCTACAACCAATCCCTTCCAGGAAAGGTTTGTATACTGAGATTAAGATTGAGACTGAGATTAAGATTAAGGTAAGGTGAGGAACTGAGATTAAGGAAGTGAGGACTAAGGAGGGGGTTACTAACCCACTTGATAAGGGAACGCTTGAGTCGTTCATTGTTTGTGAACTATACATGTTCATCTGTGGTTATTGTTATTGCACTTCATATTATGCTTGTGTATGTAATCAATTTCCATGCTATCGACAATTAGTCGTCGTAGCCCCGTTAGCTTGGGGGCCATGAGAGGGTGTACCAGCATTCGTGCTGACCCCCTCGGGGGCTATTTTTACACTTGCAGGTAAGAGGCCCATGAGACGCACTACGAGAGTAGGAGCGGTTAGACTTAGGTCGGGACATTTATTTTGAGTTCGGGTTGCGCCTGTGCACCCGACTGTTTATATTAAACTGTTGTAAGTTTGTTGAGATTACTTTGAGATACTAGTACTCGGTTGGTTGTGGGATTGTGAATGTTGTTGTTTTGAGTTGGATAAGTACTTTGGTTAAGTATTATAAATGTTAAGCCGGTATATTCTAACGATCAGACCGTGGCAAGGTCCAAGTGTTGTTTATTTCCGCTGCGACGTATTCGATTAAGTGTTCAGATTGTGATAACCACGATAGGCTTTGGATGGGGTGTTACAAGAAATCCGAAGTCCAGAAGTCCATAATAAGATCTTCATAAAGAAGACCAATGGTTCTTTTAATAAGAACCATTCCCTTTTTGAAAGGGTGAAAAAATATGATGGTCAAGTCTTTGCTTATACTACCAAAGGATGATAATTCCCTTAAAGGGAGAACAATATATTTTCCCAACTTTGCTTATGCTAGCCAAAGGATGGTACTTGTGATTCAAGTATGGTATGGCGTCCCACACCTAACAATTCACCCATTACAGGCGACCAGAGCTCCTGATGGATCCAGAGATGGGTTTTTGGTTGGCACGATGGCCGGGCATGATAGCCCAAGTTGGCACGTTGGCCGGGCATGAGTTTCAGCCCAAGGTGGTACTTTTCAAGGCGTGATAGCCTGTAGGTGTTACTTTCAAGGCATGATAGCCTGTAGGTGTTACTTTCAAGGCATGATAGCCTGTAGGTGTTACTTTCAAGGCATGATAGCCTGTAGGTGTTACTTTCAAGGCATGATAGCCTGTAGGTGTTACTTTCGAGGCATGATAGCCTGTAGGTGTTACTTTCAAGGCATGATAGCCTGTAGGTGTTACTTTCAAGGCATGATAGCCTGTAGGTGTTACTTTCACCAGAGGGCCTACGAAAGCGCCATGGACCAGAGGGCCTATGAGAGCGCCATGGTTTTTCGTCTTTGATAAGACGACCAAAGGGCCTGTGAGAGCGCCATGGATTTTGATAGTACTTTTGAATTTTCGCAGTCATAGATTTTTTACAAACTTGGGAGCATTTAGAATAATAGAAACGTCTTCAAGCGACCGCTTTAGGGATAACATTTGGTGCGGTTTTGCTTGGAAAGTGGTATGACCTTGAGTGATATCTTAGTTTATCTGAACTGGATTAGTGCTCCTAGTCGAAAACGTTTTCTGTTAGCATCCATCTTCCGGCGTCCTGTTGCCGTTGTTATGTTACCCCCTTGCTCTCCATACCTCGATGGTAGCGTTAATCCTTGGCCAGAAGGTTTACTGAAACAGGCAACATTATTAATAGAAGTGAATTTAACAATATAGTGGTAATAACGTTTAGATGTAGAAGAGCAAACAGCAAGCATGATCAGGTTCCATCAATGTTTTTGTCTTATAAACAGAGGCATACACTGATTAAAAGTTCCCACCAGACCTTAGAAACTGTTAATAATATGCAGAGATAAAAGCAGCAATAATATCTAACTTATCCATTCTGGGACATAATTAATCCATCTCTATTGATTAAAACAGTACGTGTCATACAAGAACTGAATCATAATAACATATAACAGAGTTTTAAACAGCTTCGTATCAACAGTCACGAATATGTCTTTATGCCGGCTGTAACAGAGATTCTGTGCATATTTCTTATGATTTAGACCCCGACTTTTTATAATTAGGACTCCACAGATCACAATCCTAGAAGTGCAGCGAAATGTCACACCAGAAGTAACTATAGTCTTTAATTACATACTATAATCTTATAGATTCAGAAACTGCTGGAAGTTTAGCGTTATCAAAGAAACAATTGCTTTGTCAAGGAAACAAAATTGAAGCAGTAATTAGAATAGACAAAAAGAGCAGTTTGAAAACCGTTTGTATTCATCAAAGGAATAGCAGGTAAGTAATAAAGAGTTTTGCAGCGCAGAGAACCATTTCACAAGACTAAATTAAAAATAGTTAATCAAAACTTTATAATAGCTAAAACAGAAGTATAAGTGATAATTTTCAGAACAGTAGTTGCTAGACAATCAGTTCAAGAAGTGATTAATTCAAATCAGACTAAAGGCGATCCTATTAAAGCAAAGGTATATGCACTATTCATGAATCCTATCCAGCATGTTGGTTAAAAACTGAACAAAAGCATGGAAAAAAGCCACATATTAGGTAGAGATAAACAAGCTATAGTGAATAGATCTCAGCAGAAGTAGAGCATATATTATAACACTGCAACTGAGTATTTTAAGCCAACAGACACAATACAAAGATGATGCTCTTTTTTTTTTAACTATGGATATGGTGGTAAATGGGATTTTGAAACTTGCTGTAACAGGTCTGACAAGCATATCCTGAGATTGATTTCAGCAGACCGTGTAATTGCAAAATAATAGCTTACCATAACAGCTGAGATCATTTGACTTTAGGTAACCAGAACAAATCTGATAACTGCCATAATCTAGTAGAAGAGTACTTTTCTGAATGGTAGTTTCCAAAGCAGATGAGGTTTTCTCATAAAATTGCCCCAGTAAGTGAAGGACGTATTAGAGTAGGTACTTTAAACAGAGCCAGAATCCTGAACCAGAAGTATGGCCAGGTAGAACAAAAAGTAGGCACTTGAGTAGAAGAAGATTTAGTAATTCGGAGAGCTTAAGGTGCAGCAAAATATTGCACTAGAAAAGAGGCATTTATCAGCAAAAAATAGTTGAGAAAAGAGCATGAAGTATCAGTCAAGGCAAAACTTAAATCGAGAAACAAAGATTCTGTGGTAGTTTAAAGTAGTAGCACAACTTATAGTTAAATCATTATGAAGCACAGCAGAGTTAAATCGTTATGGAGCAGCTTTAGACAAACGAAGAATATCATTACCCTTAGCCGGATGAAATAGAAACACGTAGGACATCCGGCTGCCTTCGGCCGGATGAAAATAAGACTTAGACGAGGCAAAGTGTAATGCGGTCGATCGCCTGTGATCGACCAGGGGTACTAAGAGGGGGTAAAATCGTACTTGTGCATGTAAAATATAGGCTGGCACCATAAAAGCCAGGCCCAAAATACTATAAATAGGGACATACCCTCATGAAATAAGACACATGATTCTTGGCAATCAAACTCGCACTCGACTCTAACAGAAGCTCTCTCTCTCTCCCTCTCTACTTTCATAAAACTGTGTCTGAAACCAGGTAAGGTAGGATAGAGGCTAGATCGAATCGTACTAGGATAGATGTACTGTTGCATTGAGATCTTAGCTCAGTCGTGTTAGGATTAGTGCACTGTTTCATTTGGTGCCGTCTGTGGGAAACGAACAGCAAGAAGCAACCACGAGACCACCTAGAAGCAGGGAAGTAATCTACGGCGATTCATAACGGAAATCCTAAAGTAACTAACGACGTTTTTTGCAGGATCGAAACACGAGAGATGGCTCCGAGATCAAAGAAAGCACTGAAGAAAGTTACCGAAGAGAACGATCGCTCGAATAATCACTCTGAGGAAGGAATGAGTTCGGAGATGCCAGAGGCCATCTCCAAAAAGGACCTCGAGGACATGCTGAAGGGGTTAGTCAGATCCATCGACGAAAAAATCGTGGAAGGAAATGAGACCTTGCAGCAGGAGCTAATGCAAAGGGACGAGGAGTACCAAAGGAAGTGGGACGAAATGACGGAGGCCATTGAGCAACTGAAAAACAGAGATTCCAGAGGCAGCAATGGCGAGGAAAGCAAGGATAGAAAGCACAATTCAATCGTTAACGAAGGAGAAATGGAGGAGGATGATCAGATAGATATGAGCTTATATCCCTTCTCGGAGCGAATAAGGAAGGCAAAACTCCCACCGCACTTTGTCGCCCCGGCAATTGAGAAATATGACGGGACTGGAGATCCCGCCCAACATATCAAAAAGTTCATGTTTGCCATGAACACTCAGGGGATTAGCTCCCTCGCCCTCTGCAATTTGTTCCCCGGAATGCTTTCAAAGAGAGCATTGGGATGGATCTCCACGAGACCGCCGCAGTCTATCACGAGCTTCAAGCAATTGACTGAAGATTTTCAGCAATACTTCGCTGCTAGTAAGAAAGTTAAAAAGGAGACAATAGAATTGATGGACGTTTAAGCAGCGAAAGGGGAAACCGGGAAACCGTGAAGAGTACGTAGAGCGTTTCCACAAAAAGGTCGCAGAAATCGATGATGTGGACGAAAAGATCTTGATTAAGGCCTTTGGGAATGGTCTGGCTCAGCCTCGGCTGGCTGGAAAAATCGCGACAAAGGCACCAAAAACTCATGGAGAATTAGCTGAAATGATCCATGATTTCTTGAAATCTGAGATAGCCGAGAACAAGGCTAGAGAGCTGGCCGATAGTTTCAAAGCCGCAGGAGTACCAGAGAAGAAGGAAGGACACGGGGGAAACGCCGGAAGAGGAGGATCAAGGTACAAGCCATATTATGGCAAGTCAACCGCGGATCTTCCTCTCAGGGGGCGCAGCACCAGGGGGCAAGGACTGTTGTCTACATTGACCCAGGGAAATACGCTGCTGCGGCAGTAAGGGAAGGGTTACCTTCCTCCGCCAAGGAAGCCGCCGCAAGGAGAAATTCAGTTGCTTCTGCGAATTCCATGGAAATCGCAGTCATCGGACTGTAAACTGTGCCACCCTGGCCAAAGAGCTCAAAGTCATTGAGGAGAATAAGAGGAAGGCAAAGCAACCGGCCGGAACACAAAGGCAGTAGGCGCGGTCAACAGAGCCACGCCCAGAATGTATCGCAAGGGCGGCAGGAGGAAGAGGCTCATCCCAGGCTTAACCCTGGCAAGTCGGTGGGTATGAAACAGGTCTGTAAGGAAAGTAAAGATTCTTCCCTTTTTCGGTTCAGACAAAAGACTTCTCAGGAAGAAAGGACAGTCATAGGTTGTTTTCTAAAAATCAAGCATATAAGAATAGGTTGTCAAAAGTCTTGCTACAGAAATAAAAGAGTAGAATCTTCATTTTATGCATTCTGTTTACAACGTACATTTTCTCCGCATTCTATTTACAGCAAAAACCCCTCTTTTCTAAAAAGGAAAAGAGAGAGGAGGCTAACAAAACTTTCTTTAAGGAAACTCACAGGGCTATTTTCGGAGGTAGGACCACTAACCCCTAACGAAAGGAAAAGGCACATTCACCAAGTGCATCAGGAACTCCCAGAAAGGAAGGTTGCCAAAAAAGAAGGCTTTCCTCCAATTTTCTTCTCCGACGAAGATGAAGATGGAGTCCTATACCCACACAACGATCCGCTTGTCATTCGTGCACAAGTAAACGATCGGATGATGGAGGGAATTCTGATCGATAGTGGGGCCGGAGCAAATGTCATATCAGCCGAAGCAGTTAAAAAGCTGGAGGTGCCTGAGGACCAGATCAAGCCTTATTCGGCGGTCCTAGGGGGATTTGTGGGAGGTGTCTCTACCACATCTTCCGGCAGTATAGACTTCACAATGACCCTGGGCCAAGGAGATGAAAGGAGAACAGAGAAGCTCACAGCTTTTATTGTGCCAGGTCTTTCTGGATATAACATGTACCTCGGAAGGCCAGGGATCAATGCTTTCAAAGCCATCCACAGCACTCACCACTTAAAAATGAAGTACTTAACTTCAAGCGGGAAGGTAGTCACGATAAGAGGAAGCCAAAAGATGGCCCGAATGTGTGAAGTCCGTATCATGGACGGCCTTCCTAGTAAGGAGGTGGTCAAAACTGTGGGATCAGACAAGGAGTTCAAGGGAAGTAGCAAACTACCAACTATCAATCCTCAATTGTTTGAAAGCACGATTACATCCCAAGTCTATCGACAGGATAAACCTGATAAGCAGTGTTGGTGTTTAGTTTACTCAGAGAATGATCACAAAGCCGCAGGTAATGGCAATAAAACATAACTGAAGCACACTCACTAGTAACAAAGCTTGGATGTAAATCAAGCAAAACGAAGAAAACCTCCTAGAGATTTATTAAAACAGATGTGTATGAGTATCATTTGAGGTATCAAACAGACAAAGCTTCAAAAGAGAGGATGAATGCAGCAGTAGTGTAAACGGTGACAGAAAGTTTTACTAGAGCTTGCAGATACTAGCGAAGAATGAGCTTAACGAGATAACTAGAAGTAGTACATAATTCTTTTGCAAGATTCAGATTTGTTTCCTTGGTTTAGACTGAATAAAGCGCAAGATGAAAGACAGTGAAGCTGCTTTTTTTTAACGCAGCAGTAAATAGTAGCTAACCTTGGTAACATCTAAAGAAGTATTAGCAGCAAAGATTTAAAGTAAAACGGGACAGTCTTTAGGAGATGCTGCCGGAAGTATAATATAAGATTTTAGGAGCAAAATAGCAGTAAATTTGTTTTGAAATAAACTGATGCTGAACATTTGTAATCAGATGAGTGCTTTATCAGAGTGAAATCAATTTGAGCGAGACTTCAATTCTGAGGGTTGTAAAATGACCTGAAGTAAGGCCAGAGAAACAAAATGCATGATGAGGAGGGCTAAAACTTTTACAGCTTGTGGCAAAGATGCCTGAGATAAGGTGTGATATCTTTTTGCGTATCAGACCTTGTGCCCATTGTCATGATCAAAATTAGGCAAGATAACACATGAACTGTTTTATGCAATAATAACAAAATTATTGATCGGGAAACACTTCAAGTACTCATAATTTCATACCTATCATCCTTGATTTCAAAAATGAAAATCACAGGAGTAGTGACACAGAAGCAATCGTATATTTTTTAATCTTCTGAGACTTGAGAGGTGTTCAGACTTTTAATTTACGCTTTATAACACAAAGAGAGGCAACAGATATGTTCAACATATCGTAAGTATGAGTTAGCCTTTAGGACCAGTGGACTTATCTTTAGTGATTGTCTTCGAATGTCGTTCCCTTGTTAGTAGTCCTTAGTCGATTTTATGACTTCTAGCCCTTTCCTTCTTTGCTTCAATTGGCTTCCAGCTTTGCCCGGAGAGAAGACGGCCAAGAAGTCTGATGAAAGATTGGGATGATGCGGCCAAACGCTTCTTCTTCCAAACGCTTCTTCTTTGGTTTTATCGCTGTTGTCGTCTGATCACAATTTCTTCTTTAAGGGATTTGCATCTTGGAGAACTTATGTTTTGAAACATTGGGATGTCGTTGGCTTTGAGTTGAGGATACCGCCCAATCTCGTACTGCGGCAAAGGTAGCTTGGTGCGGTCAGGTCAATCTGTTGCGGCCAAGGGGTTTGTTGCGGCCAAGGGGATTTGTTGCGGCCAATGGAATCTGCTGCGGTCGAAGGGGTCTGTTGCGGCCAAGGGAATTTGTTGCGGCCAATGGAATCCGGCGCGGTTGAGGAAGTCTTCCGGCCACTGAAAGTTGTTGCCCCAGCTTCTTATCTCCGATTTCGATTTCATTTGCGGCCAATGGAATCCGGCGTGGTTGAGGGCGCCTGTTGCGGCCAAGGAAGTCCTGCGGCAAGAGAGTCTGTTGCGGCTGAGGGCGCCTGTTGCGGCCTAGGGAGTCCTGCGGCCATCTTTGTTAATTTCCCATCCGGCTTTGTACTGAGGGCACTACTTTGATCGTTGAATCGTGCTTAACATTTTCCTGTTGTGCTCAACTTCTTCCGGTAGTTGAACAATAATCATCCCCTGGTGCAGATAACAATGGTTGTCGAATAATAACCATCTCCCGGTCATGGATGGGGATGCTTGCCGGATCATATATCTTCGATCGCCGGATCAAACATCTTTAATCATATATCTTCGATCGCCGGATCAAACATCTTTAATCGTTGCTTGCGGTAGTCGATGATGCACCTGGCTTCCAAAACAAAACGATGTTGTGCTTGGTCATCCTGGCCATGTCCAATCTGCCTTCCTCTGATGACCGATCTTGAGGAATTCGCTCTTCTGAGCTTTCGGAAAAGACTACATTTCCATCACGCCCTAAGTTCTTAGGCGAAATCAGAATCGCTTTCCTCAGTGCTTTCTGCGAATCAGCTTAATTAGGTATAATCAGAAGAAATCAATACCAATAGATGGATTAGAATCAGCTTTTGCGAATTTGAAAGTAGAAGAAGGATATTTTAGAGAATGTGTTCAGAATGCTCTCCTAAATTTTGGCAGCTACGGGAGGGGGGTGTGGTTTGATTCATGTTCTTGGAAGTAGCAGTCAATTTGTCAAGCGTCGCGATTTAATCTTCTAATTTCTTTTGATCACTATTTGTTTTTTCCGATTTCTGATTCCGGAATCGGGATCCTTCCAATCGTTCCTTCCAGCATGCTTAGAATCAAATCGTCGAAAGCTCTTATCTTCCTCCTTTACACAGATCCGGTCGTCTTCTACTGATTTTCTTTTCTATTTGTCGCAGGCGGTAGTTCCACACTTTCGCTGCTGATTGAATCCCATGCTCTCAGGAAACTCGTCGGTTGTCATCCGAGATTATCCTTTCTCCTCCTTTTGTTGCAACGAAAATTGGTTAATGCCTTTCTGTCGATCTACCTCTTTTGATTCTTCTTCCGTGATCTGGATCTCCTTATGTCTTGCGATCTGGATTACGAAGCTCCTTCTCCTGTTCTGCCTTCTTTGTAAACTCGATTTGAACCGAGATTTTTCGCGTCGATTCTCTTATCGTGGTGTGAAAGTGGATCGGCATAACTCGCTTCGAATCTCATTTTGTTATTCCTTCACGCTTCTTCTCAATTATTCTTTCCGTCTATCTCCTCCTCGAAGATCAAGAACTGACTTCTTCGCAGATGGATCCATTCATCGAAAGTCGGAGGCGAGTTAATCTCCTCGGATTTGCTCTTTGCGTCATCTTTCCGGCTTTTTCTCTTGATCAAATAACTATTCTTCTTTTGTGGCTAAATCGTGGTTACTGATCTCCAGTTGTTCGTTTCCCACAGACGGCGCCAAATGAAAATACATAATTTGGTCCCTCCCATCTCACAAACGTACAGAACACCGAGAGTTATAGTGGTTCGGCCAATAATCCGGCCTACATCCACTTCTAGACAATATCTTTATTCCTTCTTTGGTATTACAACTTTAGAGAGCTTTCTAGTGTTCTCTCTCTCTTCTAATCTTGTGTCCCCTTACAAATGAGCCTCCCATCTCTATTTATAGATCTTCGAGGGTGAAGTCTCTCTCTTAATCCTTGCACATGTAGCATTGCTTTATAGGAGCTGCCCTCCTAACTTTGACTCTTTCCTCCTTGTAAAACCTTCCGGTCCAAAAGTGTGGGGTACGGGGTGCGATGCCCGGATGCGGAATACAAGACGCAGGATGTGGCACCCGGACGTAGAGTGCCGGGTGCGGGATCCAGGACCTGGCCACGAGGTCTAGCGCCCGAGCTTAGTACTGTTGCGGGATTTGGATTGACGCTTGGTGTCCAGATTGGAGCCTGAACAGGATCTTGAAGGGGGTCTGGGGCCCGAGCCCGGATCTAAGGTTTGGACCTTCTTGGCTCTTCAGTCTCGTCATATTTTTGCCCTCTTCAACTCCCAAACAACGCGCGACCGGCCAAACCGGATTCCTCACTACTGTTAGTACATACTTACTCTTAGTCATTCGTTAGAACCCCACTACGGAGTCTATCGTACCTACACACCACACAGTATTACTTTTGGGTTAAACATACAAGGGAGATCCCTACATTCACATACACATACCACACATTTAACTCACGCATAGCCGTGGTTAGAACGCCCCACGATTCGGGTCATTTAATCCGAATACCAAACTCTCATGTGATCCTAGACTCAGTTAGCTAAGGTTTAACACTTTCGAGGTTAAATGGTATCGGAACTAGGTGCCCACATATATGAATTACTATAAACTCATTACATGTTTTATCTTACAAGGTGGCAAACACACAGAAAAACACATTGGCATACAAGCCGGTGTAATCCGGTAGGACACAGGTTGCAAGAAAACCATACCTGTCACCAACGTCCACTCTAACGTGTCGTCCTAAGTTTCTTGAACAGTTCTCGAACAACTGGCAACATTACATTTACTTTTATTAACATCGGGGTAACACGATTGTTCAAAGTTTAAAGCCCTTGACTTACTCCCATAAACTTAGTTAAATAACTTGCCATTTTTAACTTGTTTCACTCCACATTTCACTACAACTTTTCAGCCACTTGGTTGTCTTTATAACACACCTAACACGTCCTTAACATCCTTATAACATCATTACTTATCAATCCCCATCATTACACATCATTTTCACACTTAAACAACATTTTTAGAGTGGTCCGGGACTTGGTCCTTACCTGAAGTCCCGGATCAACACTTACAGAAACCCACGGTTTGTCTTGATAGGGTGGTCCGGGACTTGGTCCCTAACTTAGGTCCCGGACCTATACTTAACAATTCTTTTGGTTTCTTTTAATGGGGTGGTCCGGGACTTCATACAGGTCCTAAGTCCCGGACCATTCTAGGCAAAATCTCTCGGGCAATTTTAGGGGTTGGTCCGGGTCCTTGTACAAGACCCAAGTCCCGGACCCATAACCTTGTAGAACTCTCGGCCTTATTTGCACCCCTGGTCCGGGACATGACCCATGACTTAGGTCCCGGACCCAACCTACAGAACTAACGCAGTCGTATTTTTTCCAAGTCCTGCAGCATAAGTTCTTCACACTAATCATATGTATAAACTTCCCAATGATCTTAAGTACACTCTTATACTCAAAACTTCGCCAAATATACACCACATAACAACATAGTGCACAATTTAAATTGCATAGCTCTTAGGCTCTTAAAATGCATAAATCTTAAACACTGAATTTCCCAATATATTTGCCTTTCACCTGCAAATACACACAACAATACGTATGTCCTTTACTAATCTCTTTGAGAACATTTTTCTAAGTCATTACCATTGGCTCTTTAGGTAGTTTCAATAGACAACGTAAGTTCATTTTCCAAAGGAATTTCAAGCTATTTTCGGTTAACATAAAACATGGAGGAAACATCATTTTTCTTTGAGTTTCCTTACCTTGAAGCAAAGGAGAACAATAATACGTGAGAAGATGAACTCAAGCTCCTTCCATGTAGATTCCTCTTGGCACCAAAATGGAGCTCTTGAAGATTTGAAAGGACTAAGTTGAAGAGCTTGAAGAGACTAAGAGATCGGTGGTCTTAGTTTTTAATTTGGACAAGTGAGCTAGAAGTTACAAGGATTTGAAGATGGCATATGGTGCTGTGCTGGTTCGATCGTGAAAGAGAGCAGGGAAGGGATGGCTACGTGAGACAGCAAGAGGAAATGAAGAAATGAAGAGAACTCACTGATTGCAAATGCTTTTGAAGATATTATTTGTTTACATAAAGCAAATAGTGCTCTCTCTTATTTACTCATTTATTTGTTCAATCAGCTAGCAAGGGTGACGACTCACCACATGCAAAACCGGCCCCCATTTAAATATAAGGGTTACCTAGTCATTATTGATCAATTAAATTACTTATATTGACATAAGTTACAAACTAGCTTATTTTAGTTACTATTCACTAAAACAAGACACGTAGAAACGCAATTTTTACTTTCCCATTAATTTAAACATCCAAATGTGACACTAAATAGTACACATATTAATTAAAGAGTAATGATGGACATTTAGCCATTCAAAACCCATTTACAAGACAATTTTCCCAAAAACGTGCTTTAAGACTCCTTAAAGCACATTTTGTGTTTTAACTTGTTTCCAAGCTCGGTTTTCTTTGATAAGTGATTTAATAGGCTCATTAATATATAAGTAAGGTCTTGGTAAGTTCATCAAGCCTTAATCAAAATTATCCCAAGCTTAGAGCATACTTTGTCCTTATTGCCTTTTAGGCAATTAATTGTATTTACTATTTATTAAATTGTTTACTAATGTTTCGGAGACTCTTTTAGTCTTAATAATTTATTATTTAATGTTTAAACAACTTATTAAGGTTTGGGGTATTTCAATCTACCCCCTTAAAAGAACTTCGTCCCCGAAGTTCACACTTCCCACATATCATTGATTTAGATACGGGAATTACTTGTATAATAAAACACTTCCATAACCAAACATACTTTACATCACAGTCCCAGACTTGACGGTCCGAGTAACATATCCACATCCATACATCACATAACATACTTACATAGTAACCTCGGACTTGCTGGTCCGGGTACCTAACAACATTTGCACATACATAACAACCCTTAGACTCTCACGTCTGGGCAACATAACAACATTTAGACCCATAGGTCCTGATAACATAACATCCTTTAGACACATAGGTCCAGGTAGCACAACAACATTTAGACTCATAGGTTTTGATAACATAACACTTCGGACTAACCATGTTAGGACTCAAGGTCCAAATAGCAATTTTTCTTACACACTCCACACAACATGTCTTAGCATGTATAGCAACTAAAAATTTCTTTTACATACACAGTACTCCCGCAGAACCCGGTCGCGATGGACACATATTGTCCCCGTTCTTTTGGGAGGTCAATCAATCACTTAAATTTAAAATTTCCTTTGTAAGGTTAAGCAAGAGAACTTATTTATGTAAAGTATCCATCGACGTTTTATAAATACCGGTTCAAAACCCTTTTGAAAACGCATAGAACTCCAAGTCCAACTTATGCTCTTTATTCCCTTTTTTTTCCCTTTTTCCAGCGTGGTTATTTGTGACCACTTGCAGGGAGCTTCAAGAATTATCCAACCCTGATGTGATCAGCATCAATGTTGAACTATCCTTCCACCCAATTTGTGTTCGGCTTCCCTTGATCGCATGCAAATCAAGTTCCACCTCCCACTTCATTTTCAAACATCAACTAATACACTCATTTGCCATTTTCCATCTTTTAATTTTTCTAGTCATAGTCATTACATCTCCAAAGGATAGAACTCCGTCCATCAGTTATCTCCATTCACTTTAATCCAGTTACCTAGGGAATCTTATTCTCACTAGGTTCTATGTCGGTTTCATACCCTTTCATAGATCACTATATTGTACATATACATATATTTTATCAAAATACAACACACAGTTTTACATTTAGTATCATATGAACATATACTGTCGGGGTTTTAGTTCCCCAGGAGTTTCTTTACTCCCACACTTGTACTCTCACACACCACTGTTGCCAAAATAAACACATTCATCACAATGGTACACATTCATCACAATGGTATTCACATCTTCTGTGCGTAATTACCACAATTAAACCATGAATGAATGTGTATGTTTATGTAACACACACACCACTCATCAAAACAAATTATTTTGTGCTATGCACACCATAGTTCACGTTCACTTGTACGGTAATAGACACTAAGTGGTTTTGCGCTCTACCCCCCTTAAAAGGGATTACGCCCACGTAATCAATCACTTAATCACTGGTTTATAACGTTCTTCCGTCGTGAAGTGATTTACCTCCACGCGGTTTATTTTACTTTGTGTTTTGGTTTGGGGATCTTAGCCATATTGGCGGTTTAGTCCCTAACCAAGAGTTCTCTTTAGAGTTTATTTAGTTCATAACCAGTTTCGATTCTGGCCTGTGAAACATCTAGGCGCTATTAATTAGCCATTCACTCATGTTCACAACGCACATCAAACACTTGAATCGCTAGCTCACTAGTTTCCGCTATGCGATTCTTGATAATTTAGAACTTAGTTGTTCATACATTAGTCCTACTGTATTGTACATTCCTGATTATCACCTTATCTAGTTAATAACGGTTTCTCAACCGACACGTGGTATTTCTTACCATGAGCGAACTCGGTGAGTTTCAACTTTCTATGTATTTCCATGATAACTTACTGTGTTCACCATGATTTACTTGATTTCTTCCGACTTACTGTCGATTGAATTTGAGCTACTACCTAATATGTAGTATTCTCTCAGTCATTTTCAACAACTGTGGTATATTCCATACCAATATTTAACACACCGCGTAAACTATAGTTACCTATTGTGAATCAAGTATCCTTCCATTGATACGACCTTGCATTTCCTATGCCTCGGTCTTTATCGTGTTATAATTCTCTTTATACATCTACCACAATTGACATCTCATGAATTTCCTAGCTATCCCATTGCAAGGGATTCACGTGTATTATTTTATCACATAGTATCAAGTACTGGCTTTCTGCCCAGTCTGTATGTCATCACTTATCTTACATGTTCATTGTGTCTAACATACAACTGTGCTTGTTGGCCATTTTATTATTTAACAATACTCATGCAACGGTCGCTTACCGCGCACCGTGCGGTTACTCATTATATAACATCAACTCACACTGCATCTTCTATTATATTAGCTTCCGCCATTACACTGTGCCTTGCCACTTATTTGGCTGATTACTGAATACTCTATTCTTCGAGTCTCTATGCTCCTTGAGCGTTGCTCACTGCATACTTAGCATCCCACACCTATGGTGGTTGCTATTAGACTTATTACTCTTCAGTCTCCACAACTGGTACACAAACACTAATTTTCGTATTATTCTTACTCACATCATTCCTGGGTAGTAACAATATGGTCAACTTTTAACATACTTCCTAGACATAATCCATACCACTACCGCTCTGGCGGTTTCACAATACTAAGAGGTATCCCCACTCTTAAAGCAGTGGTTCGTTATCCGCTTTTACTTATATAACATATAACTTCTGTAGTCAATAAAATTGACTTATGACATTTTACTTGTGGCTTATAAGCCCTATTGCCTCGAGCTCCGCTCATTATAGGCTGTTCACATTCATTTACTTCTTCGAACAATATTACACGGTTTACAGGTTGTTTTGGGCTTCATGACAAGGTCGTTATTCCTTTCATGGGATGTCCCTTCAAGGATGTCAGAGTTCCTCTGACGCCTTAAGATTCAACTGGGTGTTAGTTTCAACCCTTGCGTTTCTGTCACGTTATTCCGTTCAACCACTGTTGATCCAAACACTCCTTTCAGGATAGTTCCTGGGTGTTACTAGGTTATGCCATTACATCTGGCTTTCACTTGTGAGTACATTTAATTAACTACATTTCCTTTCATTCTTGACTGGGTCAAATATTCTCTTTAGTGAGACTGATATCTCTCGTGATCATCTTGGGAGTCTCATCCCGATCGTTGTACATTAAGGTATCCATAGTAGGCATCTGTCTCACCATATTTAGGCCGGGTACTCTCCAGCTATTACATTCATCCCTCAGGATTCTTAAGACATGCACGATGTCTTTACTTACTACTCAGTGCATTTCACACCTCCAGCTTCTTAAACATCTCTTCGAATTAACTCACTAATCTCCTTAGTCCTCTTAATTTGACTGGGTTCCTTTACTTCAACCATTTTTGGTAATTCCTTACTTTGTCTGACTTTTACTTGGTCCGTAGTATAGAGTCGACTACTTCCCGTGTTCCAGACTCCACTCATGTACATATATGGGGTATCCTGCTGATACATTGCTACTTACCCGGTTAACCTATAAGGAGGTCTGCCAGGCCCACAAGCTCCTATCGGAGTGCGGTCGTCCCACAATTCAGTTGGTACACTCGTAGTGTCCGTCACGCGCCTAGGCGAAGTATTCTGTTGTCAACTCCCTTATATTATCTTGTGATAATATGCATTCCGTGCTTCCCGAACTTAATCAAGGGAATGTTTATCCTCTATTGTACTATTATGAAGTCAATCCATTCCCTCGGGTTATTACCCTTGGGTTTACTGGTTTCCGTCCGGTTATTTAAAGTCACTGGGTATAACTCGCCTACCATGTGGCACTGAGGCCGGTGTAGGTCTTCTGGTTTGGTTTCAAAGAAAGTTGGAAATTAAATGGGTTTGAAAGAAATTCGGTTTGGGAAAAGGTTTTGAAAGTGAATTTAAGTCTAAAGAAAAATTCTCGTGGTTTCACAACATTTCCTTGCTTCAACCAAGTCTAGCTTCTTGCTGACTAGTGTACTTCCGATTGCAGAGGTCAGGCTGCTAAGCCCTTTCACAGCTATGCTGGTCTCACTTAACTTCACGGTACTTTACTAAGTACCTGTAGTTGTTTTAAGTTTCCCGTACAGCCTTGTTATAGCGGCACTTGCCATGGCAAGTGCGCCATGCTAACTGGCTACTGGTCCAATACACATTGGTTGCGGTATTGTTTCCGCTTACTCTGACATTAGTGGCCTTGCTAGCCTTACTTGATCTCACAGTCTTAACAATAAATCCTCTGGGTTTTTCTCACTATTTTCACATGGTGACCATTAACTAGGGTGTTTCCCCTTCTAGGAGACCCCTTTTACTTAGTATTACATCCTCCTCATACTACGTTGTAGTTCCTTATTCGGTCGGTATACCATTTGTGTATTAGTTAACATTGTAGTCCCGTGGACACTTGTCTCGGGTCTCATTACCTCACTTCTTGCCTGTTGCACGCTTGGTGCGTTGCAAGCTGGTTTTTTTTTCTCGACTGCTCGGCATGTCGATCCAGGTTGCTGGAAATTCTATTCTCTTATACACAAGATTCTTCACTTAGCTACCTCATGCGGCAGTCATTGTTAAAATGGGAACCGTCTTCGGGATTCACACCTTTCGGAATCTACCGTGTGACAGGCTCTTCGTACTTATAAGGACATTTAAATGCAGCCAGGTCAGGTATTCCCGAGTAAGAGGGGCTTCCATCTCTCTGGCGTTCTTTCCCAGTTATAATCAGGGATTGTGGAGGGTGGGATGTATATGGTAGGTTTCCAATATTCACTGGTTCACCTAACTAGCGTATCTCTCACGCTATCACTCACCCCTTAACCCACATGTACTGAAATCCTAACTCGGTACTTCCTAAGCTCGGTAATTCAGTCTTCAGAGCGACACTTCGCTCTGATACCACTTTTTGTAACAACCCAACATACAACAACATACTTAACATTAAACTGCAGCGGAAATACACATCATCACATAACTTAACTCATCGGTGTTACACGCCGTTAACCACCCATGTGGCTAACAAGGCTAACATTTACACAACTGTATCGGTCTGATGGACTAGATTCCCGAGCAACTATACAATACCGTCTCCTTTATTACTACCAACATTCTTTATACAAATACCTTCCAACTGTACCGAGTATTTATAACTAATGCCGAGAACAATTTCGGTCTTACTACACCTACAGGTACAAGTGATTACATTGATTACCCGTACGCAACAACTACCCCGTCCTACTCTCGAACGGCTCCAGCTCCTTGTACCTGAAATAGAAAAGGAAAGAAAGGGTGGCCCCCCAGGGGCTCAGCACCTTTGCTGGTATGGTAATCCCGCAGCCCACATGCTACGGGCCACGCACAACTATTTGTCGTCTTAGCATGCAGTTGATTACATTTAAACCAAGCATGTGAAACATAAACTCACAACACGATACATTTCACCCCAATGGGCTTAATATATACAACTCATTTATACTTAACCAATCACTCTTTGAGTTCTTCAACCCTATAGTATTTCTCCTCTAACGGAGCTATTACCTTAACAGACGACATTTACCCACTATCGGGTTTCCACAAACGTCCCTTTTACATACTAGGAACCATATCCATGATCCTCATATTTCACTTCTAAGCAACATATAACAACACACACAATAACTTTGCAACATACACATAACACATACATAACAGGTACGGATCTCTTAGGAACCGGCCCAAACATAGTTAATACACTGGTGAGCCTAGAGAATGATATCACCCCATGCTAAGCTCGTTAAAACAAAACTCATTACCGCCCTAATAGTCGGACGAGTAACTTACCTAAAGGTGGATCGGATTTAGTGACCCGAACACACCACATAAACACATGTTCCCCTAAACCGATCGTAAGTCAGAATAGCTAAGCTTTGGGATAAGCTAATGGGAGATCATAACCCGTGAGGGAACAACCATAACAGAGAGAAGGGTAAAGCTAAAAAGGATACCCACTCCCAAACAACGCGGCGACCGGCCAAACCGGATTCCTCACTACTGTTAGTACATACTTACTCTTAGTCATTCGTTAGAACCCCACTACGGAGTCTATCGTACCTACACACCACACAGTATTACTTTTGGGTTAAACATACAAGGGAGATCCCTACATTCACATACACATACCACACATTTAACTCACGCATAGCCGTGGTTAGAACGCCCCACGATTCGGGTCGTTTAATCCGAATACCAAATTCTCATGTGATCCTAGACTCAGTTAGCTAAGGTTTAACACTTTCGAGGTTAAATGGTATCGGAACTAGGTGCACCACATATATGAATTACTATAAACTCATTACATGTTTTATCTTACAAGGTGGCAAACACACAGAAAAACACATTGGCATACAAGCCGGTGTAATCCGGTAGGACACAGGTTGCAAGAAAACCATACCTGTCACCAACGTCCACTCTAACGTGTCGTCCTAAGTTTCTTGAACAGTTATCGAACAACTGGCAACATTACATTTACTTTTATTAACATCGTGGTAACACGATTGTTCAAAGTTTAAAGCCCTTGACTTACTCCCATAAACTTAGTTAAATAACTTGCCATTTTTAACTTGTTTCACTTCCACATTTCACTACAACTTTTCAGCCACTTGGTTGTCTTTATAACACACCTAACACGTCCTAACATCCTTATAACATCATTACTTATCAATCCCCATCATTACACATCATTTTCACACCTTAAACAAAACATTTTAGAGTGGTCCGGGACTTGGTCCTTACCTGAAGTCCCGGATCAACACTTACAGAAACCCACGGTTTGTCTTGATAGGGTGGTCCGGGACTTGGTCCCTAACTTAGGTCCCGGACCTATACTTAACAATTCTTTCGGTTTCTTTTAATGGGGTGGTCCGGGACTTCATACAGGTCCTAAGTCCCGGACCATTCTAGGCAAAATCTCTCGGGCAATTTTAAGGGGTTGGTCCGGGTCCTTGTACAAGACCCAAGTCCCGGACCCATAACCTTGTAGAACTCTCGGCCTTATTTGCACCCCTGGTCCGGGACATGACCCATGACTTAGGTCCCGGACCCAACCTACAGAACTAACGCAAGTGTATTTTTTCCAAGTCCTGCAGCATAAGTTCTTCACACTAATCATATGTATAAACTTCCCAATGATCTTAAGTACACTCTTATACTCAAAACTTCGCCAAATATACACCACATAACAACGTAGTGCACAATTTAAATTGCATAGCTCTTAGGCTCTTATAATGCATAAATCTTAAACACTGAATTTCCCACAATATATTTGCCTTTCACCTGCAAATACACACAGCAATACGTATGTCCTTTACTAATCTCTTTGAGAACATTTTTCTAAGTCATTTACCATTGGCTCTTTAGGTAGTTTCAATAGACAACGTAAGTTCATTTTCCAAAGGAATTTCAAGCTATTTTCGGTTAACATAAAACATGGAGGAAACATCATTTTCTTTGAGTTTCCTTACCTTGAAGCAAAGGCAGAACAATAATACGTGAGAATGAATCCACTCCTTCCATGGAATTCCTCTGGCACCAAATGGAGCTCTTGAAGATTTGAAAGGACTAAGTTGAAGAGCTTGAAGAGACTAAGAGATCGGTGGTCTTAGTTTTTTAATTTGGACAAGTGAGCTAGAAGTTACACGGATTTGAAGATGGCATATGGTGCTGTGCTGGTTCGATCGTGAAAGAGAGCAGGGAAGGGATGGCTACGTGAGACAGCAAGAGGAAATGAAGAAATGAAGAGAACTCACTGATTGCAAATGCTTTTGAAGATATTATTTGTTTACATAAAGCAAATAGTGCTCTCTCTTATTTACTCATTTATTTGTTCAATCAGCTAGCAAGGGTGACGACTCACCACATGCAAACCGGCCCCCATTTAAATATAAGGGGTTACCTAGTCATTATTGATCAATTAAATTACTTATATTGACATAAGTTACAAACTAGCTTATTTTAGTTACTATTCACTAAAACAAGACACGTAGAAACGCAGTTTTTACTTTCCCATTAATTTAACTTCCAAATGTGACACTAAATAGTACACATATTAATTAAGAGTAATGATGGACATTTAGCCATTCAAAACCCATTTACCAGACAATTTTTCCCAAAAACGTGCTTTAAGACTCCTTAAAGCACATTTTGTGTTTTAACTTGTTTCCAAGCTCGGTTTTCTTTGATAAGTGATTTAATAGGCTCATTAATATATAAGTAAGGTCTTGGTAAGTTCATCAAGCCTTAATCAAAATTATCCCAAGCTTAGAGCATACTTTGTCCTTATTGCCTTTAGGCAATTAATTGTATTTACTATTTATAAATTGTTTACTAATGTTTCGGAGACTCTTTTTAGTCTTAATAATTTATTATTTAATGTTTAAACAACTTATTAAGGTTTGGGGTATTTCAATTATTTGAATTCTCCAGCTGGAAAAACGTGTGAGGAGCCTCTCCTTTCTTCAATAAGCCGGCTCCTTGCTCCCTCCTTATCCCCTTGATGAGTCACCTTCAATTATTAGACAATAACTAATCTAAAGCACATTTTCAACCTAATAATACCAATTCTAGTCACTCTCTCTCTCCTAGCTGCATTCATTTCGGTGAAGCAGCTCCTCCAAGCTCTCCCAAGCTCTCTCAACGGAACTTCTTCAGTGGGAAGGTAAACCTAACTTCTAAGCTTCGAATTAATGGTTTAAGGCTTGTTTTTGGCTCTTTTTCTTCATCTCTTCACCACCTATGCTTAGATTTCGTGGCTCATCAACTCCTATGGCTTATTCTCAGTGTTCTAAGGTTAGAACAAGAGCTAAACTCGGTTGAAGCAAGATAAGAGACCAAAGTTTCTCAAAATCTCATTTTAAGGTAAAAACATACCTTAAGCTTCTCTACAAGTCATCCTATTTTCTTCCTCTGATTTTATGAGTTTATACACTCATAACTCATATTTTACATGTTAAATCAGTTGGTTAGCCATTTGGAGCAAGGGTGGCCGAGATCCAAAGGAAATACTCTCTTTTAAGGCATTTTTCCAAGGTAAAACCTAATAACAAGGCAGCTTGTTGTTGTTTAGCTATTCCCTAGCCTTATTTTCTTCTCCTTTTCATGTAGATTCAGTTGGTATACCAAGATCTACAAGGAGTAGCTAGATCCAAGCCAAAAACACCATTTTGGCATCTTAAACAAGGTAAAACTTAGCTATCTTCCAAGCTAATTCACCCACGGTTTTATACCTTGTTCTTGAGAGTGTTTTGATACTTTTTCTCTTCTGGAAAAATAGGGCCGAAGTAGATCTATATCAAGCTTGAAGATCTAAGGTAAAAATCCATGATTTTCATGACTTAAATTACTTCTTATGGTTAGATCTTGCTTGGAGACTAACTAGGCCTTGTTTTCTGTTTGAAAACATGTAAGAGAAGCTTTTGAGAAATTCTCCTTAAGGTGGCGAATCCAAACAAGGATCTACCTAAGTTAAATCAAGGTATAAATCACTTAAACATTAACTTTGCTAAGTTAATATGCTCTTAAACCAATTCTAATTAAATTGTCGTGAGTGAAGGAGAAAAATAAGGTCTGTTTGACCTTAAAATGTTTAAGGAATGGTTTAATAAATTTTATAACTAATTAAACAAGCATAATTGTCAAATTTAAGACATTATGTGGAAGTTTGGTAAATAAATAAAAAGTGTGTGGTGAGGCCGAAATTTATATGTATTTTGGGACATTTATGTGTAATTTATTTTGCAAGCCAATGTTTGTAATAAGGCCATGTATTTTAGGCCATTTTATTTATGCATTTACAAGTTTTATTTAAGTTTAGGTGATATCCAATTATTACCGAAAAGAAGTGGGGCTTAGAAGTAATTAAATTAAATTGGGGGCTTTAGAATAATAAGGCCGAAAATTAGAGTTAAAAAGGAGTTAAAATAAAGTTTATAAGATTTTATAAAGTTTTGGGGTTAAATGGTGAATTTTGGAAATCTAGGGGTTAAAACCGTAATATAAGGAAATTAGTGGTCAAGGAAAAATTAAGGAGGTCAACCTTGACCATATACTAGGTTTTGACCAAAATAAATAAGTTAGATAACTTATTTAAGGTTTTATAATAAGATAAGTATCTTATGGTAATATTTTTATAACATATGTGGTAAATATGTTATTACCGAAATAAAGGGTGTACAATGGTATTTTAAACACCCATGGGCTATTAGGAATTTTTAGGAATTTATTGGAATGTTATTGGAATTAAAAATATGTATAATATATAGTTATTATGTCATTATGACACTTTGGAGAAATATATGGGGTGGTATAGTAAATACCGATTATATATGGGTTAATAAAGGTAATAATAACCCTTTGGAGAAATTTGATGATTTTTAGAATAAAATAAGAGTGTTATTAAGATATATGTATAATATATAGTTTTAATGAATTATGAACTATGTGTTATAAATAGGGCCAAATGGCAATTATAGAATAGTACAAGGCTGTTCGAATTTACAAAAAAAATAACCATAGGTTATACCCTTTTTATAAGTTAGAAATGTTATATTAAATGGAATATATAACATGGCATAAATTAAGGGGTGATTTTGTAAATAAAGGAAACTATGGTTTATGAAAAAATATGGTTTCGATATAGCAGTGCCCATGCGGCAATAATAAATAGGTTGGTATAGAAAAACCATAGGTTAGAAATTAAGAGGAATAAGAATATCATGTAAATGATATTAGCATATGGAATGGCATTACATAATGTTATATGGTCAAAATAGAATTTAAATAAATTCAAGGGCTTTACCGGATTGATAAAGTTTGGAAAATGAATTTTAGACTAAGGTATATAATGTTATAAATGTTATAACAATTATATGGTTTAGGTGGTTACACATATTTTGGTTGGAAACCATATGATTTAATGGTGGTGGTTATTTTAAAAAATATATATAGTTATGAACTATAAGTTATGAGTTTGGATACAATACAAAAAAAAATAATAATATACTACAATCATGCATGAATACATGCAACTATAGGATATGTACCTAAGCTAGATGGTGGACAAGATTAAAAAGAAATACAACGAATTAACTTAACAGTTTGAAATGTATGACGTACGCGTTTAAGTAACAAAACCGACTGTTTTAGAGAAACCCGTAACGAACAACTGTAGAAAACAGGGGTGAACTGTCGGGGTTACTTATTATTCGGAGATAACGGATGTAGTTAGTCATGGAGACTGACTTATAGTTTATTGCCGTTTAGATTGTACTTCTGATAAGACGCTCGACGAGCTAGCGGACTACACGGAGCATAGGATCTTGCTGATTCATACTCCACCGTAATACAATCAGGGTGAACGGTATGTAAAGGGGTTTGATCCGAGTTGTCCTAAGGTTGCTCCTTGGGCTCGGATTTGGTTGATATAACTTGTATGTTGTTATGAGTCTCTGATTGTCTCTGAGGGCTTCCTCAGTTCGGACTTCTGTGTGATCTGTGATAAGATTGTTTGTCTGAATGTGTTAATTAATATGCATGAATTGTATATTTACTGCTGCTTATTATTTACTATTGTTGAGTTAACAGTATTGGTTCGTATATATGAACCTATATATATAAACGAACTAGCGGCTATGGTGCTATCTTATATGAAATATAAGGAACGTCAGTAAAACGTTGTAGCACTAGGATAATAACTATACATATTATCCAAGACTTTTATACGGAGCATTGGCCTTTCTATACGCCTTCTCGTATCTAACACTGGATCCCGAGTTTAGACTCTGGATTGGACTAATGACCTTAGTCTGCTGTGTTAGGGGAAAAAATGGTAATGCGATGCGATGGTATAATTAATTAATGGAATGGAAGTAAAGCCAAGAGGATGTGGCTCTTGGTGCGCGTTGTGATCACAAAAACGATACCAGGATGTCCGCGTACGGGTCCGTAAGTATCAAGAAAATTTCCCGTGAGCTAGAATGGCTCGTTGGTCGGAGACTCTACCGTTGGAGTGGCTACTGCCGTGGGTGACCCGCCATAAAATATGGGTAACTAGAGACATGTCGTTTTAACGAGACATTGTCACTAGGTATAACTAAACAACTAAAACAATTGAGACTTATACAGTGGCGAACAATACCATGGACGAGACTTAATACTTGTTTATTATTCTCGTTGTTTCGCTTTGTTGTTGTTCATTGGTTATACTTGTGGTTATTTTATTGTGTGTTGATGGTTGGATGGAGCCTACGAGGCTAAGGTAAATTAAATATGAGCACTGTACGCTACGGCGAATGTACATTGTACATTATATTGTTATTGTTCGATATATAATTGTGGACTGTGTTATTAAATGATTGTGGATTGGATGGATGGTTGAATATCTATGAATATTTGGATGGATGAATATGTGTATTATACATGTGTTTATTACAGTATTGTTATAACTGTAAAATGGTTAAGCAGCATGAAACCGACCTATAATAAGATGGTTAAAATGACAAGTGACCATTAGGGTCCAGGCCCGACATACTTAGCGTCTATCGCTGATACTACACCATTTCAGGTTGTTGATCATTGTTGAAGCTGAAGAGCAGGAACAGGGTAATTGTAGTTTTGCTTTTGTTTACCACACATGGAGTTCATGGGTTTAGCAATGAGGATGGTGTATGGTCGTATGGTAAGGTTATGTATTTTCAGGATTGGGGTAGACGCTCACTTGTAGATGTTTATGATTTATGGAATTAGTATGATGTATAGGAGTTTCTCGTTATCACTGCGGTTAGCAGCTTGTTTATTTTGGAAGTTGGATGTAGTTTGGCTACGTTGCTCGCATGGCGAGTAATGGCCGGTGACACCCGAGCGAGATTGTAATTGTTATTTATTTTTCCGCTGTGAGATGTTTTAATTATTGCTACGTGACGTGATTATGGAGAGGGGTGTTACATTATTAATCATGTTTAGGAACTACATTTGGCGGGACTCGAACGCAGCAGGGACCAAGGTATGGTTTTCTTGCAACCTGTGTCCTACCGGATTACACCGGCTTGTATGCCAATGTGTTTTTCTGTATGTTTGCCACGTTGTAAGATAAAACATGTAATGAGTTTATAGTAATTCATTTATGTGGCGTGTTCAATTCCGATACCGTTTACCTCGAAAGTGTGTTATACCTTAGCTAACCAAATCTAGGATCACATAAGAGAACGGTATCCGGATTAACGACCCAAACCATGGGAACGTTCTAACCACGGCTATGCGTGAGTTAATTGTGTGATGTTTGTGTGTGAATGTATGGACCTCCCTTGTGTGTTTAATCCAGTTGTAATACTGTATGGTGTATGGATGTGATAGGTTCCACAGTGGTGCCCTTAACTATGTTTATATATATATTATGGGGGGGTGAGGAATCGGTCGTTCCGGTCGCGCGTTGTTTGGGAGTGGGTAACCTTCTTAGCTTTACCCTCCTCTCTGTTATGGTTGTTTCCTCCACGGGTTACGATCTCCCATTAGCTTACTCCAAAGCTTAGCTATTCTGACTTATGATCGGTTTAGGGGGAACATGTGGTTGTGTGGTGTGTTCGGGGCACTATACCCGAACCATCTTAACTTAAGTTTCTCGTCCGACTATTAGGACGGTAATGAGTGTTGTATAACGAGTTTATCATGAGGGTGACATCATTCTCTAGGCTCACAGGTGAATTAACTATGTTTGGGTCGGTTCCTAAGAGAACCGTTCCCGTTATGTTATGTGTTATTGTTGTACTGCAATTCCCATTACAATGTTATGTTATGTGCACGTTAAAACGTGAAAAGTGTTGTTATGTGGTGTATGTGGATCATGGATATCAATCCCAGTTTATAAAAGAGACGTTTATGGATAACCGATTATTGGGTAAGTGTCGTCTATTAAGGAAGTAGCTCCACTAGAGGAGAACCCTCTAGGGTTAATGAACACAATGAGTGACTTATCAAGTAATTAAGGATGTGTTATCTGTTTGTTGAGCCCATTGTGGTGGAATGTTATGTGTTGTGTGTTTATAGTTTACATGCATGATTCAAATATAATTGACCGCATGCTAAGACGACAATTAGTTATGCGTGGCCTGGTAGCATGCGGGCTGTGGGATTACCATACCAGCAAAAGTGCTGAGCCCCTTGGGGCCACCCTTTCTCTTCTTTTTCCTATTTCAGGTACAAGGAGCTGGAAGCCTGAAATACCCCTAAATTAATTTAAATTATTTAGGGGATTTCTTTTATTAAACCTTAATAATACTATTAAGTATTAAATTTATTATATGGAATTATGAATATTACATTATTATATGGAATTATGAATATTAAATAATATAAGGGGTTGTGAAATTTATTTAGGGGTTTTCTCCTAATTATTATATATTATTGTATAGTATTATGAATTTAATAATAAGATTTATAAGTCAATAAATCTTGGGAAAATTATTAAACACTCCAAATATATTATAAAGATTTTAGGAAGTGTCGGAACATTGTTTTGAAATATAAAAGTCAATATAAAATTCTAGAAACCTTAAAGCTTATTAAGCCTTGCTAGAGTTGACTTTTTGAGAATGGTCAAACCAGGCCATGAAACCTATACCAAAAAATAGGTTATAAAAAACCATGAAGATCGATAAAAAGAACGTCAAAAACGGATCATCCTAGCCAAAGTTATGCTAGTTTGAAGTTTAGAGCCAAAATTTCATAAACTGCCACGTGTCAGCCCTCGTGCGCCCCAACACTTAGTCAGTTCTATCTCCTAGTTTTTCTCTAACAACCACCCGATTTTGACCTAACTTGTGACGGCTATATCTCTCTCGTTACTTCGAATTTTCCAGTGCCGTCTTCACCACTCTCTTCTCCTTAATTCCCTCTTTACAATCATAACTCATACAAGCCCTAACTCCTTCTACATCGACGGGAAAGTTGATCCAAAGTTGTCAACTTTCGAGTTCGTAACCCAGTTTCCAGTTTCACCCGATTTCAGGTAATGTTCGTCTTGCCATAACTTTCTCGTCTTTCAACCAAATTTTGATTTCTTTAGCTCGTTGTGTAGATCACTAATCCATCTACAACTTTCATGTTTATTCCCAAGCCTGATTCGTAACCGGTTGGAAGTTATAGTTAGCCGCTCAAAGTTCCTGATTTTGCAGCACATAAAATCATACCGAAACAGAGAGGTAAACTCGTAACTTCGGGTCAATTTTCTTCCTGTATAATGCGAGTTAGGATTAGCTCTAGTTATCAATGTGTAGAGCTAAGTTTCATCTTTCTAATGAGCCCAAAAACATAGCCTAACTCGATCTGTGCAATAACTTATAGATCCTTGAAGTTTGCTTCACGAACTGGTCGGAAGTTCGAGTTTTTCCAGAAAAACGATTTCGAATCGCTTCGATTCGGGCAATTCCGGTGAGTTTCCGATCAATTGCTCCGATAATGTTGTTGGTAGTGTGTTTTCGACCTAACCCGTGTTTTAATTGAATCAATTACGTACTATATTAAGGGAATTTGATGGATTTGTGTTCGAATCGAACTCAGAAATTAGTAAGAACCCTAACTCTCGTATCAACCTCGAATCTTGATGAATACTGCATGAAAATTGGGGAAATCGGTACCATTAGAAACGGAATTCGATTTCGAATCCATAGAAACAAGAATCGTTGAATTTCGTTCTGTAGGTCGAGAGATATAGGTGAATTAGTACTCGGTTTCGATTTGAGTTCTCTGAAGAACTCGCGCAACACGGGCCGTCCGATCTCAGTTAATAAAGATGGACGGCCACGATTAAAACATACGATTTTAAAGTATAAGTTTTTTATATTGTTTCCAGGAATAAACCCTAACTTGTTTAATTAATTTAAGTACCTTCCCGAATGTATTTTGACTTAAAATTTTAACCATAGATTCCTTATTAATCTAGTTTATTTGATGTAAATTAATATGATTTTTGAGTTTTTAAACATAAGTTATGTTTTACAAGTTACGGGTTTTCTGGATTATTTGGTTAAATAAAAAGATATTTTATGAAACAAAATTTTATAATATGTATAAAATGTTATAGTTACTGTATATTAAATTTGGGAATTTTGGGCAATGGTAACAAGGTTTTAAAATTAAAAAGTGTTCATGAGTTTTTCATAAGAATAACTTATAATATAGGTTTTTAATGTAATCAAAAATTAAAGTGTAGTTGATTAATGAACTTTATAGTTGGGGAAAATATAATAAGACTAATTAACATTTAATACAGTATGTTTATAAATTTGGGTTACTAAACTTTAAGTGGGGTAAAAATTGTTACATATATTTATATATATATATATGAGAGAAATAGAAATAAAAATAGAAACTTATATTAAATCAAGGAATTTAACTAAACTACATTTTATTTATTATATAATATGGAAAGCTAATATGTTTAACTAAAACTAGGGAAATACTTTATTTTATAAACCATAAATCAGTTGTGGATATGTCTAAAAGATATTAAATATAATTAAATACAATAGAATTTCTTGAAGAATGTTCTGGATAATTCTAATAAATATATATATATATATAAAATAAAATAATAAAAATAAATAAAGGAAATAACTTCCTTGAGAAATATAATAGGAAGGATATATATATATATATAACGATTAATAAATAAAAGGAATAAAATACCTTATAGAAAATGTAATATGAAGGAATTAATTAGTTAAACTAAACCTACATAATACATAATAATAGTACTATATGAGGTGGTTATTATTTTATGGTTATGAACTGAGTTTTTAGTTACCTTTGAAAGATTTATATAACATAATAAAAATACATGTATAATAATAGTCAGATGACAATGTAAATCAATAATTGGAAAAGATAATGGTAAGAAAGGAATAAGTTGATTAATTAGGAATATTTGTAATATACACAAAACGATAAACAAATAGATCTTATTATATAATTAAAAAAAAATAAAAATATTTACATTTAATGTTCTTATTATAAACACAATAGTAAATAAATGATGTTACTTTTACATCTACATTGTGAAGAGGATAAATAAGTCTAGATTTAATTATTTCTTAATATTTATAGTATTGAGTAATAACTTAATATTTAAGATAAAATCATTAAAAGGATTATGATATAAAACTATATTAAACTATGATTAGGAGATTAATCTAAATAATAATCCTTAAGTTTCTTGGAATTAGTTAAGCCATATAAAATACATTCATTATCAATATTCAGGATGTGAGTTTATAAGTAAGTGATGTACATAATAGTTAAAGATTTACAAAAAGGTTTGCAAATAGAAATTTGATACTTAAAATCATTGAACCTTTAATTAGATGAAACTAGGTTACATAAGAGATAGATATATTGATTACCTTTTGACACTGGAAAAATTAATGTGTCATTTGAATATAGGGTATGGGGATTTCTCAGAATATGTATCTTATTAAATAGTTAACAGTTTCACTTACGATCCATAATTTAATTCTTTGATAAATTCTACCTTATGTAGATATATTGTCCATCCTAAATACAATAAAGGAAATTAATTTATTAAAGTTATACCTTTGAAACCTTTAGGTTTTTAAACAATTTAAAACGTATTTAAGACTTAAGTTAGTGAAGTTTAGTATAAAAGGTTTATACATAGCCTATGGAGGGAATGTGTGTAAAAATAGAACATTTAGGAAATTAAATGTAAGTAAGGATACATAAAAAGGGTTATCTTAAAACACCTTATTATATAGGTAATATTAAGCGAATAATATACTTTCTGGATACTAGTAAAAGAGTTGGAAGGGTTTTAGTTAATTAAATATAGTTGTTCCGGGATGAAGAGTAATTGAACATCTTAAGACAAGATAATTAAATGGCTATAATATTAAGTCATTCTAAAGTAAAGATAAAATAATTGAGTCTAGTAGTTGTCTCTAAATTCTAAGATCAATGAAGTTGTAATGAAATGCATCTACGACACTATGATTTCGATATACAAGTTGTAGGTCTTAATTAAGTTAGGGGAAGACTTAATCATAAAGGATTATCTAGTAAATATTGATAAAATACCTAATCATTACCTTATGGAATAATAGTATAGTATTCTAGGATAAATCCATCATAGGTTATAATACGATGTTTGTCCTAAAGTAAGAATAAAGGTATTGAGCTTAAGGGTTATTATTGAGATTCTAAGACTAATTGAGTAATATAAATGCACTTAAGATATACAGGTATTAATGTGAGAACTACGGTTAAGTATTAGTAAAGTGGATAGGAGTGGACAATTAGCAAATGTTAATCGAATACATTCCTTGATCTTACCACCTTGGGCTATACAACGTTCTCATATAACACAAAGATTATACATAACACATAAGTGAGGGCTTAAAAGATAATTGAGACTTTGAAATAAGAGTAAGGAGTTTATTTAAGCGTAACATAGGCTACAAGTGATTGATGATAGATTACCTTTAATATTCTTCAGAGTATTGTTGATTGTTTGCGCAAGTTGATTAGAACTGCTACGGCGTTACCCAGGTACGATTTCTCGTACTCAGCTTGTTGTGTTTTGGACTTTCTGAAATGTTTTGTACGATTTCTCGTACTACGTTATTTTTGCTGATTGTCTTGTGGAACGTTTTGGAAAACGCTAACTGACTTTAAAGGACCTTCTAAAAAGGAAATGGTTGTGTGACTGACTCAGCTTGTGTGACTAACTGAGCCTTGGATGTGGAACTCACTTGGGTATTGGTTTCTTCTACTTGGTTTCCCGTAAGACATTGGCTGCTTAGGGGTTACGCTTCTGCACTCTGTAGGACTGAGTGTTTTGGTATTGCTCTGGGTAGTTGGTGATCTAGCGGGATTTTGGAAAAGGTCAATCTTGGAAATCTTTCTTTCGACGTGCGCGCGTCTTCAATGGTAACAGCAGGGGGCTGTATATCCCTCGCCCATAGGGGCATTGATATTTAACAGCAGGGGGCTGTATATCCCTCGTCCATCAGGACATTTTTAATTTAACAGCAGGGGGCTGTATATCCCTCGCCCATAGGGGCATTGATATTTAACAGCAGGGGGCTGTATATCCCTCGTCCACCAGGACATTTAAATCTGACAGCAGGGGGCTGTATATCCCTCGTCCATATGGACATTGATATCTGGCGGTAGGGGCCATCTCTCCCAATTGAATAATTCCACTCTTGAGTTATTGGTTCTTGGATCTATCTTATTATTCCTAGTCCTTTGTGACTATCTGAGTCTTTATACTCCGAACGGGAATTGGTTCTAACATCAACAATGGATGCTTACTAACTATGTGGTGTGACTACTTAAGTGGATGACTTTGTTTGGAAGTTCTCTATCTCTATCTTTGTCTTGTTTTCTTTTCTCTTTAACTTGATTGTTTTGAAGTGCTTTGTCTCTGTTTTACTTTTAAGAGTTTGTTTTCATGTTACTGTTTATTTTAAAGAGTGATGTTTATAAGTTTGTTTTGGAGAATTGTACCAGTTCCATTCCAGGGAACTGACTCACCCCTCTCGGGGTGGGCTGCTTGGTTTCATCTTGCAGGTACGAATTGATTTACAGGTGGCCACGAAGAGAATGAGCGTTGGGATGGGACTAGGTTTTGTGGAGAGCGAATGTGTTTTGTGTTATGTTTTGTTAAGTTTTCTCGAAGTTCAGACCGTAACTTAGTAATTGTAAAGGTTGTAATTGGTGAGGTTGGTACCGGGTGTTTGGAGCCCGATGGTCTGTAGCACCTTTAGTTTATTTTCCGCTGTTGTTTTATTATTATAGGGGTGTTACAGACTTTCTGTAACGCCCCTACTTAACATAATTACAGCGGAAATAAAATACTAAAGGCGTACAGATCATCGGGTTCCAAACACCCGGCACCAAACCTCACCAATTTACAACTTACAAACCACAAAAGCTACGGTCTGAACTCGAGAAAAACTTACACAGACGAAATAGAAATTAAGCTCAATACCTTTATTCTTAATTTAGAATAAACAATGTGTTATGACCAATGATGACTTTATCTTAGAATACTATACTATTATCTCACAATATAAAGATTATATATTTAAACAATTTCTACTAGACAACCCATTAGGATTAAGTCTTTTCCCTTAACTTAACTAAGACCTACATCTTGTATATTGAAATCGTAGTGTTGTAGACGCATTTTAGTATAACTTATTTGAGCTACTAAACCCAATTATCTTATCTTTAGTACAGATTGGCCTTTAATTACAACCATCTATTAATCTTGTCATAAATTGTTAAATTACTTTTCATCTTGAAATAACCATATTATATATTTAACTCAAACTTATCGAACTCTTACCTTTAGTATCCACAAGGTTTATTATTTACTTAACCATATCTTTATAATAAGGTGTTTTAAGATAACCTTTTATGTATCCTTACTTACATTTAATTCCCTAACTGTTTTACTTTTACACACATTCCCTCCATAGGCTATGTATAAACCTTTATACTAAACTTCACTAAACTTAAGTCTTAAATACGGTTTAAATTGTTTACAAAACTAAAGGTTTCAAAGGTATAACTTAATAAATTAATTCCTTTATTGTATTTAGGATGGACAATATATCTACATAAGGTAGAATTTATCAAAGGATTAAATTATGGATCGTAAGTGAAACTGTTAACTATTTAATAAGATAATATATTCTGAAAAATCCCCATACCTTATATTCAAATGACACGTTAATATTTCCAGTGTCAAAGGTAAATCAATATAATCTCTTATGTAACCTAATTTCATCTAATTAAAGGTTTAAAGATTTTAAGTATCCAATTTCTATTCATAAACCTTTTTGTAAATCCGTAACCATTATGTACAACACTTACTTTATAAACTCACATCTTGAATATTAGTATAAATGTATTTTTATGGCTAACAAATTCAAGAAACTTAAGGATTATTATTTAGAGTAATTTTCCTAATCATTGTTTATATAGTCTTATACCCATAGTCCCTTTTAATGATTTGTCTCAAATATTTAAGTATTACTCAATACTATAAATATTAAGAAATGATTAATCTAGACTTATTATCCTCTTCACATTTAGACGTAAAGTAACTCATTTACTTTATTATGTTTATATAATATGACATTTAAATGTAAAAGTATTTCATTCATTTTATTATCAATTATATAATAAATCTAGTTGTGTAACACTTTATGTAAACTAATTACAACTATTCCTAAATTTCAACTTATTAAATTTCTTAACCCAATTATCGATTTACATTGTGGACATTGACTAAATATATACATGTATTTTAATACTGTTTATATAAATCTTAGAAATTCAAGGGTAACTAAAACTCAATTCATAACCATAATTAATACCACCTCATATAGTATTCTATTATTAGTATTTATGTAGAGGTTTATTTTAACTCATTAATTCCTGCATATTATTTTCTATAAGGTATTTTATTTCTTTTATTTATTTATTTATCGTATATATATATATATCCTTCCTATTATATTTCTCACAAGGAATTTATTTCCTTATCTATTTTTATTGTATTTATATATATATCTATATAGATATATATATATATATACTTTACCTACATATGTTAAGATTTATCCAGACACCTCTTTAGAAATTCTATTGTATTTAATTATACCTAATTCTTGTAGACATATCCAAAACTGATTTATGGTTTAATAAAATAAAGCTTTCCCTTAGTTTTTAGTTAAACATATTAGCTTCCATATTATATATAACAAATAAAATTAGTTTAGTTAAATTCCTTGATTCACTATAGTTACTTCTTAATTCCCTTTTATAAATGCGTAAAAAAATAATATAAATATATATTTTGTTCCTTATTTTATTTAAAATGTTAACTCCCATATAATATAGTAATAAAATGCAGGATAATTAAATTCCTTAATTTATAGAAGTTCCTACTTAAATAAGTGAATATACATATATGTAAATAATTTCATTCCTCTTAAAAGCTATGCAAAAACATTTATAAAACTTACTGTTACAACATGTTAATTTAGTTCCCTTTATTTTCTCCAGCTTAAAAGTTATTAACAAACCTTACTTTATTTTTGATTACATTAAAAACTTTATATTATAGGTTATTCTTATGAAAAACTCATAAACACAATTTTTAAAACCCTTTAACATTGCCCAAAATTCCAAATTTAATATACAGTAACTATAACATTTTAGACATATTATAAAATTTTTACTTCATAAAAATATCTTTTTAATTTAGCCAAATATTCCAGAAAACCCGTAACTTGCAAAAATCATAAACTTACGTTTAAAAACTCCAAAACTATATTATTTACATCAAAATAAACTAGATTAAATAAGGAATCTATGGTTAAAATTTCAAGTCAAAATACCTTCGGAAGGCCATTAAATAAAATTAACAGTTAGAGCTATTTACTGAATTCAAATAAACTTATAACCATTCTTATTTAACAGATCTAATCTCGCCCGTCCAAACTTTTAAAACGAAATCAACGGCTCCTGTACTCCTAGTTCATCAGCGAGTTCAACAAGCTGGTCGAGTACTATTCACGAATATCTTCTAATCTACACAGAACGAAATCCAGTGATTCTTGTTTCTATAGTTTCGTAATCAAATTTCGGTTCCAATGATACCGGTTTTCCCCAATTATAATGCACTATAAGTTGGAATTCGAATTTAGTTCGAAGGTTAGGGTTCAAAGTTTGATTCGATTACAATCTTGCAAAATTCTACACATACCGAGCGTAATAACCTCAATTGGTTGTTGGGTTAGGTCGGATACATGATACTAACAGCAATAACGGAGAAATTTGACCGGAAACTCACCGGAGTTGCACAAATCGAAGGAATTCGATTCAGTTTTCTGGAAAAGTTTCGAACTTGACTGTTTCGAGGAGCTCACTTTGAGGATCTATAAGTTAAGTTTTAGATCGAATTAGAATACGTATAAAGGCTTAATCAAAAGAGGAACGTAGCTCTACGCATTGATAACAAGAACTAATCCTAACTCGGACCATACAGAAAGATATTGAAGCTAGAAGTTGCGAGTTTACCTTACGTTTTCTGGAAAGAAAACTGTGATTTTATGCTGTGATGAATTCGAACTTTAGACACCTCTCTCTTACAAACGGTTTGGAATTGGCTTTGGTCATAAACATGAAAGTTATAGAGGGATAGAGCTCTTCAAAACGAGCTAAAGAACATGGAATTTGGCTGAGAAACGAAGAAGTTATGGCTAGTCGAAGTTACCTGAATTCGAAGAGAACTGGAAAAACTGCAGTTTCGGTTTTGCAAGGTGGCTACTTTGGATCGAATTTCCGGCTGATGTATACTGAATTAGGGTATGTGTGAGTAATGGTTGGAAAGAGGAATTGTAGGAGAAGAGAATGGTGAAGACGGCATGGAAAAATATTGAGGGATTGAAAGTTACAGCCGTCTAAAGTTAGGGCAAAGTAAGGGAATTCGGTTACGAAAATCAGGGAAGAAATCGGCTAAGTGTGGTGCGACCATTACAGAGTGACACGTGGCATCTCTTAAAATTTTGATTCAAACTTCAATCTAGCATAACTTTGGCTAGGATGATCCGTTTTTGACGTTCTTTTTATCGATCTTCATGGTTTTTCATAACCTATTTATTGGTATAGGTTTCATGACCTGGTTTGACCATTCTCAAAAAGTCAACTCTAGCAAGGCTTAATAAGCTTTAAGGTTTCTAGAATTTTATATTGACTTTTATGTTTCAAACAATTTCCAACACTTCCTAAAATCTTTATAATATATTTGGAGTGTTTTAATAATTTTCCCAAGATTTATTGACTTATAAATCTTATTATTAAATTCATAATACTATATAATAATGTATAATATTAGGGTTAAATAGGAGAAACCCCTAATAAATTTCACAATTCCATATACTAATTTAATATTCATAATCCCATATAATAATTTAATATTCATAACTCCATATAATAATTTAATATTCATAATTCCATAAAATAATTTAATATTCATAATTCGATAAAATAATTTAATACTTATAGTATTATTAAAGGTTTAATAAAAGAAATCCCCTAAATTAATTTTAATTAATTTAGGGGTATTTCAGCATATCCCCCTTAAAAGAAACTTCGCCTCGAAGTTTAAATATCAGAGCGTAGTTACGCTCTGAACCCGAGAAAACAGCCGAGTGAAATATTTAGATTATAGGTGCACTTAAAACTGGGAACTGGGGTAGAATTGGGGAAGTGAGGACTCCAGTAAGGCACGACTCCTAACCCCTTTTGGAATTGTGAACGATTCCTTTACACACTTTTCTTTTGTGAATGTCTGTTGAGTGTGATGTGTTGTTATAATACCGTCCCACAATAAACTACAGAAAAATATATATATACATATATATATAAGTTTGGAACATCCTATATTAAGTACGATAAGATTTTGGTTGATAAAAAAACCAAATATTAGCTATTTTTCAAAAGCATACTCATGGAGAATACATTGCTAAAAATGCAATCCTTTGAAAGCTGGTACACAAATTCCTAGAATTTTTAAAGAATACTTTTGGTGGAAACAGTATACAATAGAACTTTACATAATTAAATTAGTATTGATATTATGTGAAAGTACTTCAACTCCTTTAAAGTTGAAAATAAATCTCATGACTACTTGGTATCAATTTATTACCTAAAGATAATGTTTAAGATAAATCTCAAGTCTAGAAAATATTAAGTTAACAAGAACTAGTAGCGTATTATTAGAAAGATCAACAGCTGAACTTGTAAAACACATTAAAACTCTATGTTAACTTTAGAAAGAACACATAAACCTAACACCCTACGGAAGTGCCTGGTGCGACGAACTCCTAGGCTGAAAGTAGTGGGGGGTGCACACCCACTTCTAGAAGTTTAGGGGCTAGACAAGCCTTGTCATCTAACTGTAAATAATCTTCTACGCAGGTGATGGATTGTGTTGAACTTGAGGGGAAGTGGTGGTAAGACGTTACCATCATGGAATCTTGAGCTAGGCATATTTCATTACTAGCCACAATGAACAGTTCAAAACTCGTATATTAAGATCCGGTATTAAAACTCATAAATGTAAAGGGTTTTATTGAGTTAAATCTTTGGTGAAAATACCTATATATGGAGGAAGGGGATTATTTGGGTACTCCAAGATACAACATCTACCCCTGGTTTGATCTAAAAAAAAAATCAATAAAAGAAGTTACTTAAAGATTGAGTGAAGAGAAGAGTAATACTAAACTAAGTATCATTGATCCTTAAATACTTGAGTATTGAGCATCTTAAAAAAAATTGAGAGTTAATACCTAAAGATTGAAAATCCTCATGTTTACTTGGATGTTTAACATTATACATGTATAAAAATTTTTAAAAGACACACTAAGAGTGATGTTCACCAACAACCATATGTCTAAGAGAGTCTACTAAGATTTAATAATCAAAAGAATACTTACATAGAACAAACCTTAAGGAAAATAATTATCACGAGTGAGTGAGTTTTTCATTAGACTAATTCATTTGACTTAAATTTTATATAGAGTCCCTACCTAAAAAAATAATAATATATAAATTTTAAGATAAAGGAATCAGATTTTGGAGCTATATTATAGATAATAAGAACTTCCTAAAACTCTGCCTTGTGTGAAATTATGTAAATATATAATAAGTATTTTATGAAGTGAATACCTAATGGTTCGTCTAGAATACTATAGTTATTATAAAACAATTGGAACTTGAAAAGTCACAGAAAATATTTATCTTATAGAGTTTTAACATATGGTTGACTAATAAACCTTTGAAGATAATTTTGGAAGATTATTGAGGATTATTAACTGATCTGAAATATTATTTTAAACTACTCAAGTACGTTACACCTGATTTATAGCTTGTTAATGTAATTGATATGATAAAATGATCATATAATGACGTATAATTCGTACCGGTCATAAAATGAAAGGATAAGGATCATAAAATAAAATTTTATAACAGTTAAGAAAATACAAATACAAACAATCAAGAGATACAGATATATATATATATCGATCGCAGATAAAATCAACGGTGCAATAAATTTACAACAAAGCTGGTTAATAAGGTGTTGAATTCTTTGAATGTGTCGTTAGTAGCGGTACGAGGGCGTACCTTAGCTCTTTTAAGGGGGATATGCTGGCATACTCCTCCTTCGTTATCTCATCCGGATTATGCCTCGTTGCATTGTTAGCAAAGGGAGAACAATATTAGCAGAATGAGAGGTGTTTGTATGTGCTTGGTTTTTGCATTATGACTCAGTAGTGACTTTTGATTTTCATCATGTTATATCTTGGTATATCCTGAAGATTCAGTTTGATTTTGAGTAATCTGAGTGGAATTTTTTATGGAAGTGGATGGAAAGGAAAGGATTGGTTTGGTATGGACTTCATTGGAACTTTCTTGTCTCAGCACACCCAAGCGGTGTGAGTGCTTATTAGTTGATTTTTAACTTCGAGGCGAAGTTTCTTTTTAAGGGGGATATGCTGAAATACCCCTAAATTAATTTAAATTAATTTAGGGTATTTCTTATTAAACCTTTAATAATACTATTAAGTATTAAATTATTATATGGATTATGAATATTACATTATTATATGGAATTATGAATATTAAATTAATATAAGGGGGTTGTGAAATTTATTTAGGGTTTTCTCCTAATTATTATATATTATTGTATAGTTTATGAATTTAATAATAAGATTTATAAGTCAATAAATCTTGGGAAATTATTAAACACTCCAAATATATTATAAAGATTTTAGGAAGTGTTGGAACATTGTTTTGAAATATAAAAGTCATATAAAATTCTAGAAACCTTAAAGCTTATTAAGCCTTGCTAGAGTTGACTTTTTGAGAAGGTCAAACCAGGCCATGAAACCTATACCAAAAAATAGGTTATGAAAAACCATGAAGATCGATAAAAAGAACGTCAAAAACGGATCATCCTAGCCAAAGTTATGCTAGTTTGAAGTTTAGAGCCAAAATTTCATAAACTGCCACGTGTCAGCCTCTCGTGCGCCCCAACACTTAGTCGGTTCTATCTCCTAGTTTTTCTCTAACAACCACCCGATTTTGACCTAACTTGTGACGGCTATATCTCTCTCGTTACTTCGAATTTTCCAGTGCCGTCTTCACCACTCTCTTCTCCTTAATTCCCTCTTTACAATCATAACTCATACAAGCCCTAACTCCTTCTACATCGACGGGAAAGTTGATCCAAAGTTGTCAACTTTCGAGTTCGTAACCCAGTTTCCAGTTTCACCCGATTTCAGGTAATGTTCGTCTTGCCATAACTTCCTCGTCTTTCAACCAAATTTCGATTTCCTTAGCTCGTTGTGTAGATCACTAATCCATCTACAACTTTCATGTTTATTCCAAGCCTGATTCGTAACCGGTTGGAAGTTATAGCCGCTCAAAGTTCCTGATTTTGCAGCACATAAAATCATACCGAAACAGAGAGGTAAACTCGTAACTTTCGGGTCAATTTCTTCCTGTATAATGCGAGTTAGGATTAGCTCTAGTTATCAATGTGTAGAGCTAAGTTTCATCTTTCTAATGAGCCCAAAAACATAGCCTAACTCGATCTGTGCAATAACTTATAGATCCTTGAAGTTTGCTTCACGAACTGGTCGGAAGTTCGAGTTTTTCCAGAAAAACGATTTCGAATCGCTTCGATTCGGGCAATTCCGGTGAGTTTCCGATCAATTGCTCCGATAATGTTGTTGGTAGTGTTGTTTCGACCTAACCCGTGTTTTAATTGAATCAATTACGTACTATATTAAGGGAATTTGATGGATTTGTGTTCGAATCGAACTCAGAAATTAGTAAGAACCCTAACTCTCGTATCAACCTCGAATCTTGATGAATACTGCATGAAAATTGGGGAAATCGGTACCATTAGAACCGGAATTCGATTTCGAATCCATAGAAACAAGAATCGTTGAATTTCGTTCTGTAGGTCGAGAGATATAGGTGAATTAGTACTCGGTTTCGATTTGAGTTCTCTGAAGAACTCGCGCAACACGGGCCGTCCGATCTCAGTTAATAAAGATGGACGGCCACGATTAAAACATACGATTTTAAAGTATAAGTTTTTTATATTGTTTCCAGGAATAAACCCTAACTTGTTTAATTAATTTAAGTACCTTCCCGAATGTATTTTGACTTGAAATTTTAACCATAGATTCCTTATTTAATCTAGTTTATTTTGATGTAAATTAATATGATTTTTGAGTTTTTTAAACATAAGTTATGATTTTTACAAGTTACGGGTTTTCTGGAATTATTTGGTTAAATTAAAAAGATATTTTTATGAAACAAAATTTTTATAATATGTATAAAATGTTATAGTTACTGTATATTAAATTTGGGAATTTTTGGGCAATGGTAAAAGGTTTTAAAAATTGTGTTCATGAGTTTTTCATAAGAATAACTTATAATATATGGTTTTTAATGTAATCAAAAATTAAAGTGTAGTTGATTAATGAACTTTATAGGTTGGGGAAAATATAATAAGACTAATTAACATTTAATACCGTATGTTTATAAATATTTTGGGTATTAACTTTAAGTGGGGTAAAAATTGTTACATATATTTATATATGAGAGAGAAATAAAATAAAACTTATATTAAATCAAGGAATTTAACTAAACTACATTTTATTTATTATATAATATGGAAGCTAATATGTTTAACTAAAACTAAGGGAAATACTTTATTTTATAAACCATAAATCAGTTGTGGATATGTCTAAAAGATATTAAATATAATTAAATACAATAGAATTTCTTGAAGAATGTTCTGGATAATTCTTAATATATGTAGATATATATATATATATATATAATACAATAAAAATATATAAAGGAAATAACATTCCTTGTGAGAAATATAATAGGAAGGATATATATATATACGATTAATAAATAAAAGGAATAAAATACCTTATAGAAAATGTAATATGAAGGAATTAATGAGTTAAACTAAACCTCTACATAATACTAATAATAGAGTACTATATGAGGTGGTATTATTTTATGGTTATGAACTGAGTTTTTAGTTACCTTTGAATTTCTAGGATTTATATTAACAGTATTAAAATACATGTATATATTTAGTCAGTGACCACAATGTAAATCTATAATTTGGTTAAGAAATTAATAAGTTGAAATTTAGGAATATTTGTAATTAGTCTACATAAAGGGTTACACAAATAGATCTTATTATATAATTAATGATAAAATAAATGAAATACTTTTACATTTAAATGTTCTTATTATATAAAACAATAGTAAAATAAATGAGTTACTTTACATCTACATGTGAAGAGGATAAATAAGTCTAGATTTAATTATTTCTTAATATTTATAGTATGAGTAATAACTTAATATTTTAAGATAAAATCATTAAAGGATTATGATATAAAACTATATTAAACTATGATTAGGAGATTAATCTAAATAATAATCCTTAAGTTTCTTGGAATTAGTTAAGCCATATAAAATACATTCATTATCAATATTCAGGATGTGAGTTTATAAATAAGTGATGTACATAATAGTTAAAGATTTACAAAAAGGTTTGCAAATAGAAATTTGATACTTAAAATCATTGAACCTTTAATTAGATGAAACTAGGTTACATAAGAGATTATATTGATTTACCTTTTGACACTGGAAAAATTAATGTGTCATTTGAATATAGGGTATGGGGTTTTCTCAGAATATGTTATCTTATTAAATAGTTAACAGTTTCACTTACGATCCATAATTTAATTCTTTGATAAATTCTACCTTATGTAGATATATTGTCCATCCTAAATACAATAAAGGAAATTAATTTATTAAAGTTATACCTTTGAAACCTTTAGGTTTTGTAAACAATTTAAAACGTATTTAAGACTTAAGTTTAGTGAAGTTTAGTATAAAAGGTTTATACATAGCCTATTGAGGGAATGTGTGTAAAAATAGAACATTTAGGAAATTAAATGTAAGTAAGGATACATAAAAAGGGTTATCTTAAAACACCTTATTATATAGGTAATAATTAAGCGAATAATATACTTTCTGGATACTAGGTAAAAGAGTTGGAAGGGTTTGAGTTAATTAAATATAGTTGTTCCGGGATGAAGAGTAATTGAACATCTTAAGACAAGATAATTAAATGGCTATAATATTAAGTCATTCTAAAGTAAAGATAAAATAATTGAGTCTAGTAGTTGTCTCTAAATTCTAAGATCAATGAAGTTGTAATGAAATGCATCTACGACACTATGATTTCGATATACAAGTTGTAGGTCTTAATTAGTTAAGGGGAAGACTTAATCATAAAGGATTATCTAGTAAATATTGATAAAATACCTAATCATTACCGGAATAATAGTATAGTATTCTAGGATTCTATCCATCATAGGTTATAATACGATGTCTGTCCTAAAGTAAGAATAAATTGTTAAGCTTAAGGGTATTATTGAGATTCTAAGACTAATTTGAGTAATATAAATGCACTTAAGATATACAGGTATTAATGTGAGAACTACGGTTAAGTATTAGTAAAGTGGATAGGAGTGGACAATTAGCAAATGTTAATCGAATACATTCCTTGATCTTACCACCTTGGGCTATACAACGTTCTCATATAACACAAAGATTATACATAACACATAAGTGAGGGCTTAAAAGATAATTGAGACTTTGAAATAAGAGTAAGGAGTTTATTTAAGCGTAACATAGGCTACAAGTGATTGATGATAGATTACCTTTAATATTCTTCAGAGTATTGTTGATTGTTTGCGCAAGTTGATTAGAACTGCTACGGCGTTACCCAGTACGATTTCTCGTACTCAGCTTGTTGTGTTTTGGACTTTCTGAAATGTTTTGTACGATTTCTCGTACTACGTTATTTTTGCTGATTGTCTTGTGGAACGTTTTGGAAAACGCTAACTGACTTTAAGAGGACCTTCTAAAAAGGAAATGGTTGTGTGACTGACTCAGCTTGTGTGACTAACTGAGCCTTGGATGTGGAACTCACTTGGGTATTGGTTTCTTCTACTTGGTTTCCCGTAAGACATTGGCTGCTTAGGGTTTACGCTTCTGCACTCTGTAGGACTGAGTGTTTTGTATTGCTCTGGTTATTGGTGATCTAGCGGGGATTTTTGGAAAAGGTCAATCTTGGAAATCTTTCTTTCGACGTGCGCGCGTCTTCAATGGTAACAGCAGGGGGCTGTATATCCCTCGCCCATAGGGCATTGATATTTAACAGCAGGGGGCTGTATATCCCTCGTCCATCAGGACATTTTTAATTTAACAGCAGAGGGCTGTATATCCCTCGCCCATAGGGGCATTGATATTTAACAGCAGGGGGCTGTATATCCCTCGTCCACCAGGACATTTAAATCTGACAGCAGGGGGCTGTATATCCCTCGTCCATATGGACATTGATATCTGGCGGTGGGGGCCATCTCTCCCAATTGAATAATTCCACTCTTGAGTTATTGGTTCTTGGATCTATCTTATTATTCCTAGTCCTTTGTGACTATCTGAGTCTTTATACTCCGAACGGGAATTGGTTCTAACATCAACAATGGATGCTTACTAACTATGTGGTGTGACTACTTAAGTGGATGACTTGTTTGGAAGTTCTCTATCTCTATCTTTGTCTTGTTTTCTTTTCTCTTTAACTTGATTGTTTTGAAGTGCTTTATCTCTGTTTTACTTTTAGAGTTTGTTTTCATGTTACTGTTTATTTTAAAGAGTGATGTTTTATAAGTTTGTTTTTGGAGAATTGTACCAGTTCCATTCCAGGGAACTGACTCACCCCTCTCGGGGTGGGCTGCTTGGTTTCATCTTGCAGGTACGAATTGATTTACAGGTGGCCACGAAGAGAATGAGCGTTTGGGATGGGACTAGGTTTTGTGGAGAGCGAATGTGTTTTATTGTTATGTTTTGTTAAGTTTCTCGAAGTTCAGACCGTAACTTAGTTAATTGTAAAGGTTGTAATTGGTGAGGTTGGTACCGGGTTTTGTGTGTTGACAATGGTTTAGTTTCATTTCCTGCTGTAGTTTAGTTTTGCTTTGTTTTATTATTATAGGGGTGTTACAAAGCCGTTCGAGAGTAGGACGGGGTAGTCGTTTGTACATGGGTAATCATTTAAGTTGTATATGTACAGTAGGTGTAGTAAGACCGAAATTGTTATCGGCATTAGTTTGTGAATACTCGGTACAGTTGGAAGGTATATGTATGTTGTTGTCGTTAATGGAAAGGGATATTAATGTGTAGTTGCTCGGGAATCTAGTCCATCAGACCGATACAATGTATATGTATTAGCCTTGTTAGCCACGTGGGTGGCTAACGGCGTGTAACACCATTGAATTAAGTGTTGTTGATTTCAGTTTTCCGCTGCTGTTTGATGTTAATGTACGGTTATAGTGGGGTGTTACAAAAAGTGGTATCAGAGCGAAGTATCGCTCTGATGACTGAATTACCGAGCTTAGGAAGTACCAGTAGGATTTTTGTCTTTGGGTTAAGGGTTGAGTGATAGCGTGAGAGATACGCTAGTTAGGAATTACCAGTGATACTGAAAACCTACTATATCCTTCCCCCGCCCTCCACAATCCCTGTTTTATAACTTGGGAAAGAAAGCCAGAGAGATGGAAGTCCTCTCTTACTCGGGAATCCCGATCTGGCTGTTATTAAGTACCACTGTGAGTACGGAAAACCTGTCATACGGTAGTTCCCGAAAAGTGGTTGCAAACGATAAATTTGACCTATTAAATACCAAGAAATAATCTCAGAAAATAATAAATCAAACGACCGTCAGGTTGCAAAAATCCCGGTTATTGTAGTAAGTTTTGTGGAAACCAGGTATCGAACCGTGGGACTATGTGATAATTATCTAGACTTAGCAAAGGTTATAAATTGAGGGGGAATTTTGTTTTGTTCTAACTGTAATTTAAAAAATAACAACTAAAATTAAAATAACAAAATATTAAAAGTGGTTGTGAATATGAAAGAACGGACTCTGGGTTCAGGTTTTACTCGTTTGATTAATTATGCTATTCTACCGGTTTAATTAAGAATAATTTGGCAAAATCCCTTTTATAGTCTTTAGATTTAAATCCTAAATTCTAATGACCTCGTTTACCAGAACATGCAGGGTTTGATCTAAACTCAGGCAAAACACATGTAAACGGCTAGTTAAAAGGAATATAATTTGCATCTGAAATACTAGATTTATTCAATCAGAATAAATTTTTCCACAGACATAACAATTAATATGACCTATCTATTTATCACGGATCTGATCAAAATAGATTTCGTAAAGCAATTTAATAAACTCATGTAATTTATAAAAAGCGAGATAATAACATTAATTGTATCAAATTATAATTAATTTAAACCGGTAAAATAAAGTGCACAATTAAAACAAACTAATAATAACCATCTCCCAGAGTATAAATAATCTAACCGGACATGTTAAATAAATGAGCAGAGATAAGAGTAAAAGAAATCATCTGTTTCGCTGACTCCTGCTGCTCCGTTATTCTGACAGACCGGAATAGATTTGAGGCAGATGATAATATATGGAGAATGGTCGGCGTGAGTTTTGTGGTGGTGGTCGAGTGATTTGTGAATTGTGAATGGATGTGTACGTAAGTGAATTTGGAGAATGAATTTGTGAGTGTGTGAGCGTAATACGTGTGGTGATGTTACGGGAGAAAGAAAATAAAATGGTGGTGGTGTCGAGCGAATTATGGAGAAGATGGGTGAAGTGGTGAGTGAGTGAGTGTAGGTGGGCGAGAGTGTGTTCGGGAGATGGACAATTGATGGACCCTTTGAGCAGAGTGATTTGCAGCTCTATTTATAGATACGTGGAGTGGGATGCAGACAAGGGATGAGCGTGCAGTAGTCAAAGGCGGTGGAGTTGGTGAGCAGATCGTAGAGATTGCAGACAGATTTCATCGGGCAGACAATTGATTGCGCGTGCACAAATTAAGGTGGGCGATCGTCTGCAATTAATGAGGTAGTTCGAATGCGGCGCCCGAGAACGGAGAAGAAAACTGTTCGAAATTCTGTTCTGGCGTGCGATATATGCTTGTCCGCCTCTTGAGAACCGCCAGTTAACAGGCGGTCCTGACTCTCTTGTCCGCCTATTTATGAGGCGGTTGCCTCACATTTCTTCTTTAAGTCCGCCTGATGTACCGCCTAACAAGAGGCGGTTGTGCCTCTTGGTCCGCCTCCAACTCCGCCAGCTTCCAGGCGGTTGCACGTGTGGAGTCCGCCCTCCTGACCGCCAGGCGGTTTGTTGCTCTCACGTCCGCCACTTATGAGGCGGTGGCTCATGCGGTTGCAACATATATATATACACGAGTATATTCCAATCTTCGGTCGGCCCCAGATTCTTCGTTATAAGTCCGTTTTGGTCCCCGTTTGTTGCGTTGGAAAGTTCGTGAGGCGAACTATGCATTTCTGTCATCATTTCCTGATTTTATCATATAAATTGGAATTAGTTCCTACCTAAAGTAAGAGTTACAAAAAGCATAGGATAAGTGTGAGAAGGTGCGTAAAAAGTTACATAAAATAATGACCAAGCACCTATAAAACTATATAAATTTCACACTTATCAAATCACCCCACACTTAGCTCTTTGCTTGTCCTCAAGCAAAACTCTCAAACACGAGTTCAAGTCAAGCGAATGAAACTCAACTCAAAAGGAAGGACACAGAAGAAAGATTACTAGTTTTACCAATACAGGGGCATTTTTTTTTTCATAAAACAAGAAGTCATTCAAAGCTAATAATAGAGAAACAAAACCATAAGAACCTCGCCTTTAGCAATGAGCCAATCCACCTTTACATTCTCAAACCGTTAGAACGACAAGGGGCATGAAGTAAGATCTTATTCCATCATACCTTTCAATGCCACATACTCTTGATCCATAGAGAGGATTATATTTTCATTTAGCACAATGATTGCACATTTTTTTTTAATTTAAGCGCTTTTAGTTCTTTCACCACAGACTTTTCTCTCCACCCATGTAACGGCTTTGGGTCAACTATCCCAGATCACAAGGACCTTAGGTAGCTAGGTGATGAGGCACCCCAAAGGACTTAATAACCAAGTGGACGAGGCCTGACTTTGGATCAGAATTAAAATTAAGCATGCTTAGGATCAGCGGAGTACCTTGCCTTGTTCTTTTTCCAACCATTTCAATCCAGACATTCCAAGGCTCAAGGCTAAAAACAGGGTTCAGATGGTGAGTATTCTCAATCATTATAGCATTAACAGAACATAGACTTCATTTTTAATCAATTAAAACCAGAAAAATTAAAAAATTGTACCCCAAGATCAGCTAACCAATTATACTTCCTCTATGGCTTCCTTCCAAGTTGAGCAACACAGCAGGAGTCAAACAAATGCAAGAGAAAAGAGCTCAAAGATACACAAAAGATAAGCTACGAAGAAGGTTACCCCACCCCACACTTAGAGTGAAGCAATGTCCTCATTGCTGTGGAAGTATTAATATTGTGCAAGCAATCCAACGGGAAACAAAAGTAAACATATAGTAGTTCAGAGGGGAGTATGTGTAACAGTAAAGAGTGAAAAGGATTTAGAATACTCCCCAGAGTCCGTTCACGGTGTGTTGCACGGTCCACCCCACACTTGAGTTCAGCTGTAGAATCGCGTAAAATTTTCCTGTAAAGAAGATTCTATACAGCCAGAAGAACTCAAGTTATTACTGCCTCATGCGCTGCCACTCCTTAATGTAGGAAAATAAGAAAATAGACTAATAACATTTTTTTTATTTAAATATTAGACAAATTATTGAAGCACACAGAAAACTGTAAAGTAAATGTAAGTGTAAGAAAAAGGATAGAATTCTTCCTGTAAATTGAAAATAAGTGGTGGGTTGCCTCCCACCAAGCTGCTCTGTTTTATAGTCTCAAGCTAGACTCATAAGTCCGATTAATTAGAAGAGGAAGAGGAGTGGGAAGGGGTCCCACAACTTCCTAGAACTAAGTTGCGCAGCTTTCGGAACTTATGCTTCAATCCGCCATGGTAGAGACGTCTTTTTAGGTGGCGCCGACTCCGAAACAGGGGAAGAAAGATCCTGCTGTACCTGGACAAAAGAAACTCCAAGCAAGTTAGTAGAAACATCAGCAGGACAAGTATACCTTTTCAGACGGGCCCCATTAACTTTGAAGGTTTCACCCTTCTTGTTTTCCAGTTCGTAGGCTCCAAATGAAGTAACCCCTACCACCTTAAATGGTCCTGCCCAATGAGATTTAAGCTTTCCTGGAAAGATCTTCAATCTAGAATTGTAGAGGAGCACCCAATCTCCAACTTTGAAGTCACGTTTCTTGATCATTTGATCGTGGAGCTTCTTGGTGCGTTCCTTGTAGATTCGAGCACTGTTGTAAGCTTTATCTCTTAGTTCTTCAAGCTCTGAAAGCTGAAATTTGCGTTTCTCACCAGCAGCAAGTATGTCAAAGTTCAGGGCCTTAAGTGCCCAGTACGCCTTATGCTCCAACTCAACAGGTAGATGGCAAGATTTCCCATATACCAGCCTAAAAGGAGACATCCCGATGGGTGTCTTGAATGCTGTCCTGTAGGCCCAGAGAGCATCATCTAACCGTAGAGACCAGTCCTTTCTTGAAGAGTTTACTGTCTTCTGGAGAATCCACTTCAACTCTCGATTGGATACTTCAGCTTGTCCATTTGTTTGTGGGTGATACGGTAGTGCAACCTTATGACGTACTCCGTACTTAGCCAACAAGGCATCGAATGAACGGTTGCAAAAATGTGATCCCCCATCACTGATAATTGCTCGTGGACTCCGAAGCGAGTGAAGATGTGCTTTTTGATAAACTTGACCACGGTCTTTGAATCAGCATTCTGGCATGGTATGGCTTCAACCCACTTGGACACATAGTCCACTGCTACCAGAATGTATTGATAACCTTGTGAAGAGGGAAATGGCCCCATAAAATCGATACCCCAACAGTCAAAAAGTTCGACTTCCAAAATGCTTTGCTGAGGCATCTCATGTCGTCTTGAAGTATTGCCCATGCGCTGACAGCTATCACAACTAGCCACAAAGGTTTGGCAGTCTTTATGGAGTGTGGGCCAATAGAATCCGGACTCCAAAACCTTGGCTGCCGTCCGATGGGATCCATGATGGCCTCCAGCTTCTCTGGAGTGACAAAACTCCAAAACACTAGGTACCTCTCATCATCAGGGAGACACCTGCGAATTAAGCTATCTGCACACACTCGAAACAAGTGAGGGTCTTCCCAGATATAATGGCGTGAGTCAGAAAGGAATTTCTTTTTCTGAGCATATGATAAATCATGAGGAACAACTCCAGAAACAAGAAAATTAGCCATATCAGCATACCATGGCTCTTGCACTTTTTTAAACTGAAGACGGCTTCATCGGGAAAAATTCATTAATAGGAATACCGTCGTCAGGAGTTACCATCCTAGAGAGATGGTCAGCAACAACATTCAGTTTACCACTCTTGTCCCTCACTTCTATATCGAATTCCTGTAAAAGAAGAATCCAACGTAGCAAGCGAGGCTTGGCCTCTTTCTTGGCAAACAAATATTTAAGAGCAGAGTGGTCAGTGTGGATAATCACTTTACTTCCCCATAAATATGATCGAAATCTATCTAAGGAGAAGACCACTGCTAGGAGCTCTTTCTCAGTTGTTGTGTAGTTTCTCTGGGCATCATCTAGAGTTTTGCTGGCATAAGCAATAACTCTTAACACCTTATCTTTCTTTTGGCACAGGGCTGCACCTACTGCAAAGTCACTAGCATCACACATTATTTCAAATGGCGATGACCAGTCAGGAGAAACAACGATAGGGGCAGCTACCAATTTTTGCTTAATTAAATTAAAAGCAGAAATACAATCTTCAGAAAATATAAATGAAACATCTTTCATTAGCAGATCAGTCAAAGGTTTAGCAATTTTAGAGAAGTCTTGAATAAACCTTCGATAGAAACCAGCATGCCCAAGAAACGATCTTACTTCCTTTACACAAGTGGGAGCTGGTAGCTTCTCTATCACTTCGACTTTTGCTTTGTCAACCTCAATCCCTTTAGCAGACACCTTGTGGCCGAGCACTATCCCATCCTTTACCATAAAATGGCATTTCTCCCAGTTGAGAACTAGGTTGGTCTCTTCGCACCGTCCAAGGATAAGATCAAGCTGTGCTAGACAAACATCAAAATCAGAGCCATAGACAGAAAAATCGTCCATAAATACCTCTATACTCTGTTCAATGAAGTCTGCAAAGATGGCCTGCATGCAGCGCTGGAAAGTGGCAGGGGCATTACATAAACCAAAGGGCATTCTTTTGTATGCAAAGGTACCAAATGGACAAGTAAAGGTAGTCTTGTCCTGGTCCTCAGGTGCAATAGGAATTTGAAAGTACCCTGAAAAACCATCTAAAAAACAGTAATATTCCTCCCAGCCAATCTCTCTAGCATTTGATCAATAAAGGGGAGTGGGAAATGATCTTTCCTGGTGGCTGAATTCAAACGCCTATAATCTATACACATACGCCATCCAGTGATCTTTCGTTGGGGAATGGACTCACCTTTGTCGTTTATAACAGCTTCAAAACCTCCTTTCTTAGGAACTACCTGTACAGGACTTACCCATGTGCTGTCCGATATAGGGTAAATGATTCCAGCGTCCAGAAGCTTCAACACCTCCGTCTTGACAACTTCCTTCATGTTAGGGTTGAGCCGACGCTGGGGTTGTCTGACAGGTTTGTAGTCTTCCTCCATATAGATACGATGTGTACAGAAGGCCGGGTTGATGCCTTTGATATCAGCTAGAGTCCATCCGATGGCTCTCTTATGTCTGCTCAGAACTTCAAGTAACCTGCTTTCTTGCCCAGAAGTCAAAGAAGATGAAACAATGACAGGCAAGTAATTATCATTAGCTAAAAAGCAGTACTTGAGATTAGAGGGAGCTCCTTAAGCTCAAGTACTGGAGGTTGCTCTATAGAAGGAACAGGTCTTTGGATTTCTTTATCAAGTCTCTCCAAAGGAGGGCGATAGGCTTGAAAACCTGGTTTTCCTCTCTCTACATGTGCTAGAGCTGTATTAACATCCATATTAAGAGTTTTATCCTCAACAGAAGATATAAGAACATGTTCTAAAGGTTCAAAATCTGAAAAAGTAGAAGAAAGTATAGAATAAATCTCATCATCAGTAGAAAGTTCACATACCTCGCCATCCTCATCTTGCATACTTACCGACATAACTGAATGAGCTGAAGTAGAACTTAACTTCATCATCTTTTTCATATCAAACTCTATCTTCTCATCTCCGTACCTCAAGGTGATTCTGCCATCATGCACGTCAATGACCGCCTTGGCAGTACTTAGAAAAGGACGACCCAAAATGAGTGGGACCTCCACATCATCATCTATGTCTAAAACAACAAAATCCGCAGGAAAGATGAAGCGGTCAACTCCCACTACAAGATCTCGCACAATTCCCATCGGTTTTATCTCGGATCTGTCGGCCAGCTGGAGTTTAAAAGGGACTGGGTGAAGCTCTCCTCCTTTTACCTTCAAGAAGGTTGCATATGGCATGATGTTGATGCTTGCACCCAGGTCACACAGGCCACTTCCACAATCTATATCTCCGATAAAGCAGGGACAATAGGGGTGCCCGGATCCTTCTGTTTGGGGGAAGTGCTCGAAGTAACGCCGTAGAGCACTCTTCTGTAAGGTGGACAGTCTCCTTGTCCTGCTTTTTCTTCTTCTTTGTCACGAGATCCTTCAAAAATTTTGCATAGTTAGGCATCTCCTGAAGAGCATCAATTAAAGAATATCAATAGTCAGTTTCTTAATATACTTAAGAATTTATTGAACTGCTCATCTAAACACTTCTTTTTCATCCTATTTGGAAATGGAAGTTCAATTTGCTTAGGAGTAGAAGAAGGTACATCAATTTGAATAGAAGATGGAGAAGGGGAAGAATTGATTGGAGCCTGTATCTCCTCAGAAACTACCACTGGTGGGACCGAAGGTTCTGATGATTTATTAGAATGGTGATCTTTTCACCGGTTTGTTGTGCAGTCACTTGCTCTTGATTATTTCCCAGCTGCTTGCCACTTCTTAATGTCACGGCTGCACTGAGCTCATCCTCAGGTTGGATTTCCGAGGATGTACCACAGTTGCAGATCCTTAAGGCCTTGGCCGTCTCTCTCGGATTCTGCTGAGGTTGAGATGGAAATGAGCCGGCTGCCTTTGATGTTGGTTGTTAAGTAGCTGGTTCATCTGCTGCTCCAGATTTCTCTGGCTATCCATCAAGGATTGGTTGAGAGTTTGTTGTTCCTTCTGGTTGGTAGCCATTGAAGTGATTATATCCTGTAGCCGTTCCATCTTTTCATCAGATGTAGATTTAACAGGTGGCTGGTAAGAGTTCTGGCCCTGTCCCATCTGCATCTGAGGACGAGCTTGATTGTATGGTTGCCTAGAGAAGCCTGGGGGTCCCTGCACATTACTTTGTAAAAGATTCGAATTTAAAGCATTGTTGGGATTACCATACCTGAGATTCGGATGTTGATTTCGGTTCCAGGGCTGTTGGTAATTCCCTTGTCCTACAAAGTTGGCTTCTTCAGCGATCCGTATCTCCTCCAGATAAGGGCATACTTCAAACGAGTGGTCACCACCACAATGAGAGCACAGAGGCTCAGATGAGGATGAAGAAGCTATCCTCTTTACCTGCTGAGAAGGCTGACCATTAATTAGAAAATCGTCAAATCTTTTCACTAGTGAGCTTACCAGTGTGGATTGTTGAGCTTGTGACTCTGCCATCTGCTCCATCCAAGGATCTATATTTCTTGCACCTTTGGCACCCATAGTCATAGTTCTGCCACCTTCGGTGCCCCACTGACGAACTTCTTCTATGTACGTCTCCATGGCCGCCATGAAATCATTGCCGGATCGGTTGAGGATGTTTCCTCCCAAAGCTGATCTAACTTCGGCTTGATGTATATGCTGCAACCCATTAAAGAATGTCATAGCAATACACGTGAGATCTTGTCCGTGATGAGGACACTGTCGGAGCATCTCTTTAAAACGATCCCAGCTTCACAGATAGTTTCAGCACCTCCCTGTTTAAAAGCAAGTAAAGCAGCAACCAAATTCCTAGTTCTAGAAATAGGATAATATTTTTCATAGAACCTGGTTGTCATCTCCTCCCAACTAGTGATAATACCAGAGGGAAGACAGTAGAACCATTTCATTGCTTCACCAGTGAGGCTGCTAGGAAATAAACTCATTCTAGCATACTCCAGGAGACTATCTGAGCACCCAATTTGATCAATATTTATTAGAAATCGGTTGACATGATCTAGGGCGTCGTTGGGGTTGGAACCGTCAAATGTGCCTGAGGGCATCTCTCGTATGACCTTGTTTTGATGTGATGGCTTCAGATCCTTCCATTCCTTCATTAATTCAGGTGGTAGCGTAGGAAGAGCTACTGGGCTTCTTCTTGGAATGGCCGCTGGTCTGCTAAATTGCTTCATTGCTTGGCTACCGTTTGTAGGAGTTGCCATTTGTATTTCTCTTTGGAACCTCTGTTGGCGTCTGGCTAGCTGAGCGGTACGTTCGATTTCCGGGTCAAGGATTCTATCCCAGTCGAGATGAGTGTCTGACCAAGAACGAGTGTACACCATCAACAGTCTGCAAAAAAGAAAAATAGATTCCACAAAAATTTAAAAGTAGAGTAAAATAAAATAAAAATAGATAGAAATAATAATAGTAAAAAGTAAATAAATGCAGTAAATCAAATTTTTAACCCAAGCTAAGGACTAGACAGAATCTAGTCCCCGGCAACGGCGCCAATTTGCAAACGATAAATTTGACCTATTAAATACCAAGAAATAATCTCAGAAATAATAAATCAAACGACCGTCAGGTTGCAAAAATCCCGGTTATTGTAGTAAAGTTTATGGGAACCAGGTATCGAACCGTGGGACTATGTGATAATTATCTAGACTTAGCAAAGGTTATAAATTGAGGGGGAATTTTGTTTTGTTCTTAACTGTAATTAAATAACAACTAAAATTAAAATAACAAAATATTAAAAGTGGTTGTGAATATGAAAGAACGGACTCTGGGTTCAGGTTTTACTCGTTTGATTAATTATGCTATTCTACTACCGGTTTAATTAAGAATAATTTGGCAAATTCCTTTTATAGTCTTTAGATTTAAATCCTAAATTCTAATGACCTCGTTTACCAGAACATGCAGGGTTTGATCTAAACTCAGGCAAAACACATGTAAACGGCTAGTTAAAAGGAATATAATTTGCATCTGAAATACTAGATTTATTCAATCAGAATAAATTTTTCCACAGACATAACAATTAATGTGACCTATCTATTTATCACGGATCTGATCAAAATAGATTTCGTAAAGCAATTTAATAAACTCATGTAATTTATTAAAAAGCGAGATAATAACATTAATTGTATCAAATTATAATTAATTTAAACCTGTAAAATAAAGTGCACAATTAAAACAAACTAATAATAACCATCTCCCAGAGTATAAATAATCTAACCGGACATGTTAAATAAATGAGCAGAGATAAGAGTAAAAGAAATCATCTGTTTCGCTGACTCCTGCTGCTCCGTTATTCTGACAGACCGGAATAGATTTGAGGCAGATGATAATATATGGAGAATGGTCGAGCGTGCGTTTTTTGTGGTGGTGGTCGAGTGATTTGTGAATTGAATGGATGTGTACGTAAGTGAATTTGGAAATGAATTTGTGAGTGTGTGAGCGTAATACGGTGGTGATGTTTACGGGAGAAAGAAATAAAATGGTGGTGGTGTCGAGCGAATTATGGAGAAGATGGTGAAGTGGTGAGTGAGTGAGTGTAGGTGGCGAAGTGTGGTTCGGGAGATGGACAATTGATGGACCCTTTGAGCAGAGTGATTTGCAGCTCTATTTATAGATACGTGGAGTGGGATGCAGACAAGGGAATGAGCGATGCAGTAGTCAAAGGCGGTGGAGTTGGTGAGCAGATCGTGGAGATTGCGACAGATTTCATCGGGCAGAGCAATTGATTGCGCGTGCACAAATTAAGGTGGGCGATCGTCTGCAATTAATGAGGTAGTTCGACTGCGGCGCCCGAGAACGGAGAAGAAAACTGTTCGAAATTCTGTTCTGGCGTGCGATATATGCTTGTCCGCCTCTTGAGAACCGCCAGTTAACAGGCGGTCCTGACTCTCTTGTCCGCCTATTATGAGGCGGTTGCCTCACATTTCTTCTTCAAGTCCGCCTGATGTACCACGCCTAACAAGAGGCGGTTGTGCCTCTGTGGTCCGCCTCCACTCCGCCAGCTCCAGCGGTTGCACGTGTGTGGAGTCCCCCTCCTGACCGCCAGGCGGTTGTTGCTCTCACGTCCGCCACTTATGAGGCGTTGCTCATGCGGTTGCAACATATATATATACCGAGTATATTCAATCTTCGGTCGGCCCCAGATTCTTCGTTATAAGTCCGTTTTGGTCCCCGTTTGTTGCGTTGGAAAGTTCGTGAGGCGAACTATGCATTTCTGTCATCATTTCCTGATTTTATCATATAAATTGGAATTAGTTCCTACCTAAGTAAGAGTTACAAAAAGCATAGGATAAGTGTGAGAAGGTGCGTAAAAAGTTACATAAAATAATGACCAAGCACCTATAAAACTATATAAATTTCACACTTATCAAGTGGGAATCCCGGAGACGGTTTACCTCTGAACAATGTTTAACCGCATTATAGCAAAGAATGAAGAATCTTGTGTATAGAAGAATGGAATTTCCGGCAACCTGGTCGACATGCCGAGCAGTCGAGAACAACCAGCTTGCAAACGCCCCAACCGTGCAACAGCAAGAAGTGAAGTAATGAAACCCGAGACGAGTGTCTACGACCACGATTATTAAATAATGTCACCACGGTATAACAACCGGCTGAGGAACTACAACGTAGTACCCAAACAAGAGACAAGTTTCAGTGACCACGACAAATGCGTGGACGGCTACGAAGAAGATACGGTACTAAGTAAAAAAGGGGTCTCCAATAAAGGGAACACCCTAGTAATGATTATCATGTGAAGACAGTGAGAAGTCGCCCATAAATTTATTGTTAAGACTCTAAGACCAAGTGAGGCCGACAAGGCCACAGATGACAGTGCGGGTAAAATAATACCGCAACCGATAGTGTTTTGACCGATAGCCAGTTAGCATGGCGCACTTGCCATGGCAAGTGCTGCTACAACAGGGCTGTTCGGGAAATTTTAACAAATACAAAGTACTTAGTAAAGTACCACGAAGTTAAATGGGATCATCATAACCGCGGAAGGCTTGGTAGCCTAACCTTTGTAATTGGAAATACACCAGTCAGCAGGAAGCTAGACTTGGCTAAGGCAAGATGGCGTTCTGAAACCATGAAATTTTTCTTTCAAACTCAGATTTATTTCAAACTCTTTTCTTTCAAACCTATACTCATTTTTAACCTCTTTTAAACCAAACCAGTAAACCCAAGGGTAGATAATAAAGATACAACAGTGGATAGACTTTCCCTTGATTAGTTCGGGAAGCAAGGAATGCATATGTCACAGGACAATATAAGGGAGTTGACAACAGAATACTTCACCTAGGCATGTGACGGACACTACGAGTGTACCAACTGTAATGTGGGATGACCGCACTCCGATAGGAGCTTGTGGGCCTGACAGACCTACTGATGGGTTAGTCGGGTAAGTAGCGATGTATCAGTAGGGTACCCCACATAGTATACAAGTAGAGTCCGGACACGGGAGGTAGTCGACTCCGTACTACGGTCAGCAGTATAAGTCAATCAAGAGCTAAGGATTACCAAGAATGGTTAAAGTAAAGGAACTCAGTTAAGTTAACGAGACTAAGGAATTAGTGAATTCATTTCAAGGAAATGTTTAAGAGGCAGGAGGTGCGAAGTGCACTAACTGTTATGTAAAGATATAGCATAAGTCTTAAGGATCCTCAGGATAATATGATAGCTGGAACGGTGACCCAACCTATACATGACGAGGCAGATGCCTAATGTGGACATATTAATGTGCAACGAACGGGATGAAATTCCCAGAATGAGTACCTACACTACCAGGAATGTCGATCTTCACAAAGAAGATAGTAAGCCAGTTAAGAACGCAAAACGGCGTGGCTAACTGAATATACCAATAAGTGCAAACCAGATGTAATGGTATAACTTAGCAACACCCAGGAGCAATCCTTGAAGGTGTTCGCATCAACAATTGTTGGATGAAATAATGTGACTGAAACGCAAGGACTGAAACTAACAACCAGTTTAAGCATAAGTCGTCAGGAGAAAGACTGACAATCCCAAGGGGGCACCCCATGAAAGGAAACGGAATGTAACGACCTTGTCATGGAGCCCAATATGATGTCCAAACCATGTAATGTTGTACAGAGAAGTAAATGTGTGTGAACAGCCTACAATGAGCGGAGCTCAAGGCAATAAGACTAATATGCCACAAACAAGATATGTTATACAAATTTGAAGCAATTGTAGAAGTTTATGTTGTACAAAGAAATAGAGCGGAGAACGAACCACTGCATAAAGGGTGGGGATACCTCTCGATATTGTGAAACCGCAGGAGCGGTAGTTAAGTGAACCAAGTTCAAGAGATATACGATAAGGATTGACCATGTTGATATTACCCCAGTGTGATTGAATAAGAAGAATACGAAAAGAAGTGTTTGTACCAGTTGTGGAGATCGGAAGAGTAATAAGTCTAATAGCAACCACCATAGATGTGTGACGCTAAATGTGTAATGGACAATGCTCAAGAGCATAAAAACTCAAAGACTAGAATATTCAACAATCAGCCAAATGAGTGGCGAACCATAATACGAGTGATGTAAGTATATGTGTGGAAACTAATATGACAGTGAATACCATGTAAGTTAGTGTTATACGGAGAATAAGAGGCACGGTACACAGTAAGCGACTAGTGTATGTGTTGTTAAACGATAAGTGTTAGCAAATAACTAGGCAGTAAGCCAGTAGCCAGTACTACGAGATAAGAATCTCAGTGAAACACAGTGTGAATTCCATTACGAATCGCATAAGAGATTTATTGTCAAGAGTTTACGCCTCTGCACTTTGTATGACTGAGTGTTTGGTATTGCTCTAGTGCAGTAATGATCGAGTGGGATAGCTAGGATTTGGGGAAATATTAATTGTGGTAGAATAACGCTATAATGACCGATGCATAGGAATGCAAGGTCGTACCAATGAAGTGATACTTGTACATAACCAAACGCGGAGGCATGATTAGCAATCAGTGACTGCAGTAACACGGAATACCAAATATTGGTATGGAATATACCTCAAGTGTGGGAAATAACCGAGAGAGCACTACACATTAGGTGTGTAGCTCAATCCCAACCGACAGTAAGTCAGAAGGGATCAAGTCAATCATTGTGAAATACGTAGCAGTTTACGCAGTAAGTTAATAGGAAGTGGTTGGAAAGTTTTGAAACTCACCGAATTCGCTCACGGTAAGAGATACCACGCGTCGGTTGAGAAACCATTATTACCAAGATAAAGGTGACAATTGGAGATGTACAATACAGTAAGAATAACGAATGAGGCAAACTAAGCTCAACAGTTATCAGAATTGCGCAGCGGAAACTAGTGAGCCAGTGATTCAAGTGTTGAGTGTGCATAGTGAACGTGAGTGAATGGCTAATTATTAATGCCTAAAAGCCTCACAGGCCAGAACCGAAACCAGTTAAGAGTTAAAGCAAACTTCAATGAGAATTCTTAGTTTAGGGACTAAACCGTCAATGGTTAAGATCCTCTAACCAGAACACATTGTATAACAGACCGCGTGGAAGTTAAAATACTTCATGACGGCAGAACATTGTAAGTCAATGTCCAGTGATTGATTACGTGGGCGTAATCCCTTTTAAGGGGGGTAGAGTGCAAAACCACTTAGTGTGTATTACCGTACAAGTGTACGTGACCTATGGTGTGCATAGCACAAATAATTTGATTTGATGATTGGTGTGTGTGTTACGTAAACATACGCATCCATTCATGGCTTAATTATGGTAATTGCGCACAGAAGATGCGAATACCATTGTGATAAGTGTGTTTAATTGTTATAGTTGTGTGTGATAGTACAAGTGTGGGAGTAGAGAAACTCCCGGAAAACAAAACCCCGACAGTGTATAAATGTAATACCGTGTATTGTATTTTGATAAAAGTATGTAAATATACAGTATTGTGAGTTATGAAGGGGTATGAAACCTATATAGAACCTAGTAAGAATTAAATTCCCTAGGTAACTTGATTAAAGGTGAAATGGAGATAACTGATAGACGGAGTTCTCCCTTGGAGATGTGGTGATTATGAATAGAACGATTTAAAAAGATAGAAAATTGGAAATGAGTGATTTACTTGATGTTTGAAATTGAAGTGGGAGGTGAAACTTGATTTTCATGTGATCAAGGGAAGCCAAACACAAATTGGGGTGGAAGGATAGTTCAACACTGATGCTGATCACATCAGGGTTGGATGATTCTTGAAGCTCCCTATAAGTGGTCATAAATAACCACGCTAAGAAAAGATGCAAAAAGCATAAATTGGACTTGGAGTTGTAGTGCGTTTTCAAAAGGATTTTCAATTGGTATTTCCAAACTTTAGATAGATACTTTAATATAGGGAAAGTTCTTATACTTAAACTACTAAAGGATATTTTTGTAGTACTTGCTCACGAGCTGAGGACGTGTGAGCCTTTGTCTTCGGACCGGTGACATGAGAAGTACATATGTTAGAAAAATTAAGTGAATGTTTTGATCTCCCAAGGGAACGGGGACCAGAAGGTGTCCATCGCGACCGGGTTCAGCGGGATCACAGTGTATATAAAAAGGTATTTTTGGTTGATATACATGCTAAGACATGTTGTATGGTATGTGTAATAAATATTATTTCTGACCTTGAGTCCTAATGTGGTTGAGTTACGAAAATTGTTATGTTACCTAGACCTATGAGTCTAAATGTTGTATATGTTAACCAGACCAATAGTCTGAGGTTTGTTATGTAAGTGTAATGGTGTTTAAGATACCGGACCGTTGAGTCCGAGGTTATCAGGTAAGTATTTATTATGTGTTATGTATGGATGTGGATATGTTCCCCGACCGGTAAGTCCGAGGTTGTGATGTAAGTATGTTAGTTACAGAAGTTTTATTTTGCAAGTATTCCCGTATTCTGTATAATGATGCGTGGGAAATGTGAACTTCGAGACGAAGTTCTTTTAAGGGGGGTAGATTGAATACCCCAAACCTTGATATGTTGTTTAAAGGTTAAACTATGATATTTAAAGGCTAAAAGGTTCCTTAGAAACATTAGTGAACAATTAAACCGTAGTAAACACAATAAGCACTAAGACACAGTTGGAGCAAAAATGCTCTAAGCTTGGAGTGAACTTGGTTAGGACTCAAAGAGCCTACCAAGACTTTAAAACATTCAATTATGACTTAATAGGGCTAATTAAGCCCTTAGGAAACTTTGGTAGACAATTAAACCAAACAAAACACAAATAATACCTTAAAGCCAATATGGGCGAAAATGTGCTCTAAGCTTGGGATAAGTTGCTTAAGACCTAATAAGCTTACCAAGACCTTATTTATATGTTAATGAACATATTAAATCATTACTAAAGAAAACCAAGCTTGAAAACAAGCTAAAACACAAAATGTGCTTTAAGGAGCCTAAAGCACATTTTTGAAATTGTCTTGTAAATGGGTTTTGAGTGGCTAAATTTCCATCATTACTCTATAATCAACATTTGTACTACTTAGTATCACATTAGGAAGTCTAAATCAGTGGTAAATCAAAATTTCACAAATATGTGCCTTAATTAGTGAATAGTGCTCAAATAGTGCTAGTTTTGACTTAAGTCAACTTTAATTAGTTAATGGTCAACAAAGACCATAAATATCCTTATGATGGAAGGGGCACGGTTTTTAGAGTGTGAGTCATCACACTTGGCTAGCAACTAAAGAAAGAAAAAGAAAAGTAAGTAAAAGTTACTATTTACCTTTTATAACATAAATATCTTAACTAAAGACTTACCTCACCTCCTCTCTTTATTTCCTTCACTCACCACCGTATTCATCTTCATTCTCCCTTCTCAATCTCGTTTTGCTACAGCAAGTATCCTTCTCCATCATTGAATGCTTGTAACTTATGACTCCATGCTCCAAAATCAATTTCAAGACTACCTTTGTCTTAGTTAGAGTGAGATCTTCATTTCCCTCTTTTCAAATCTTCAAGAACTCAATTTTGGTGCCATGGAGATTCACCATTGAAGGAGCTTGAGCTCATATTCCATGCCTTCTCATTCTCCTTTGTTTCAAGGTAAGGAAAATCAAAGAAAATCTAAGTTCCCATCATTTTCTTTGTATAGCCGAAAATTCACTTACAATGGTGCCTTGTCTTGCTATTTTATTAGCTTAATTCAATCTTCAAGGGACTAGGAGGAGTCCTAACTTGCCACTTAACCAAGCTCTCTTTCAAATTCCAAAGGTAATCATCAAATTTTAGTGTTTTTAAACACTTATGTAAACCTAGGGTTTAATTATGAGTTTGAGTATTAAACTTAATACTCATTACCCTATATGTGTATTGGTTAGAAGGTTGACAAGTGATAAAAAGCTCCTTGCCAATTTCAATCAAGAAAAACCAGAGAAAACAAGTGAGAAAGCTTGGAAAACAAAGCGGTAAATGACCTCTCTAATGTGGTTTTTATGTACTAGGGAATGAGCTATATTTGATTAATAATTAACCTAAAGAGCCAATGGGAAATGAGATAGAAAACTATCCACAAGGTGGACTAAAAGGACATGGGAGCATTGTTGTGTGTATTTGCAGGTTGAAGGCATTATTATGTGGGAAATTAAGTGTTTAAGGTTTATGCAATTTAAGGGCCTAAGTGCCAAGAAATTTAAGTTTGTGCACTATATTGTGATGTAGTGTTTTCTAAAGGTTTAGTTGTGTGTAAAGAACATCTCTTGTGAAGATGGATATCTTTGGTTGTTAAAGGATGAAAAACAATATGTTTGTGTGTAAAGATGTGTATTAATAGATTTAGTGTTCTTGGTTGTATAATGGTGGAAAAAACTATGTGTTTTGGTGTAAGGTGATACAAGAAAAGCTATGTCAAAAATTTAGTTGATAAACAAAGGAAGTATAATACCTTGTGAAGGATTAAGTATGAACTTGTGGGAAAGACTTGAGGAGTTGTGTAAAGGAAGTGATGAGGATGCAAAATTATGCTTATGAGTGGTTATCATATTGAGAAGAAACACCTTGGTTAGTCTAAGTTATAGGTATGCATTACCACCTAGAAATCTAAGGAAAAATGGTTGAAAGTGTTAGGAATTTTTGTAAGAAATTGAGTAACAAGTTTGGTGATGATTAAGGAAGGTTTGGTGCATGTTTTAAGGTTTTAAACATGGAGGAACATGTGGAAAGAGTGTGGAATAAGTGGGAAAAGATTGGGGTGAATTTGGAGTTCAAAATGAGGAGAAAAACACTTTTTAAAATGGGGTCTGCTGTGGACCGCCCCTGTGGGGAGGTCCAGCGCAAGAGAAGTAGTTTCTGTTGTGGACCGCCCCTGGGACCTCCCCAGAGGGGCGGTCCAGACCAGAGAAGACAAAAATGGTTTTAGGCTTCTAATTATGGGGGATTGGATGTGATGGTTTTAGATGATGTTTAGGCCTTGTTTGGTGACATGTAAAGGCCTTAAAATGTGTAAACAAGTGTTTGGAGGTTTGACGAGTAAATAGTGAGTGGGTTTAAGGACTTTAGTAGTAAGCTTGTACATGCATTTGGAGCATGTTATGTGACGGTTTAAGTGTGCTAAATGATGTTAAAGCATATTATGATATGTAAGGTGAAGTTTGGAGTCAAATAATCATTTTTAAACAAGGGTCTAGAGCAGACCGACCTTGGGGACCGACTTGCAAGGTCGGTCTGGATTGAATTTGTATACGGAATATGTCTCTGGAATAGACCGACCATGTGGACCGGACTTGCAAGGTCGGTCGGGTAAAATTTTTAAACGGTAAAAGTGTCTGGAATGGACCGACCTTGGGACCGGACTTGGCAAGGTCGATCGAGGTGTAAATTTTCAAACCTGGATGTCACTGGAATGGACCGACCTTGGGTAAGGTCGGTCGGTAAGGTCGGTCGACCTAAAACTTGTAAAAAAAAACAAACAAAGTGTGGCCTAGGTAGTTAACCCTAGGGGGGTATCATGAAGGTAATCAAGGGTAAGTTTACGCATAAAACATTCATATAATCGTGAAAAATGCTTAGTAAACAGGAAGCTAAATAAGGTAATTAACCGACGTTATTAATCATGTTTAGGAACTACGTTTGGCGGGACTCGAACGCAGGAGGGACCAAGGTATGGTTTTCTTGCACCTGTGTCCTACCGGATTACACCGGCTTGTATGCCAATGTGTTTTTCTGTATGTTTGCCACGTTGTAATATAAAACATGTAATGAGTTTATAGTAATTCATTTATGTGGCGTGTTCAATTCCGATACCGTTTAACCTCGAAAGTGTTATACCTTAGCTAACCAAATCTAGGATCACATAAGAGAACGGTATCCGGATTTAACGACCCAAACCATGGGAACGTTCTAACCACGCTATGCGTGAGTTAATTGTGTGATGTTTGTGTGTGAATGTATAACCTCCCTTGTGTGTTTAATCCAGTTGTAATACTGTATGGTGTATGGATGTGATAGGTTCCACAGTGGTGCCCTTAACTATGTTTATATATATATTATGGGGGGGGGTGAGGAATCCGGTCGTTCCGGTAGCGTGTTTGTTTGGGAGTGGGTATCCATCTTAGCTTTACCCTCCTCTATGTTATGGTTGTTTCCTCCACGGGTTACGATCTCCCATTAGCTTACTCCAAAGCTTAGCTATTCTGACTTATGATCGATTTAGGGGGAACATGTGTTTGTGTGGTGTGTTCGGGGCACTATATCTGAACCATCTTAACTGAAGTTACTCGTTCGACTATTAGGACGGTAATGAGTGTTTATAACGAGTTTATCATGAGGGTGACATCATTCTCTAGGCTCACAAGTGAATTAACTATGTTGGGTCAGTTCCTAAGAGAAACCGTTCCCGTTATGTTATGTGTTGTTGTACTGCAATTCCCATTGCAATGTTATGTTATGTGCACGTTAAAACGTGAAAAGTGTGTTATATGGTGTATGTGGATCATGGATATCAATCCCAGTTTATAAAAGAGATGTTTATGGATTACCCGATTATTGGGTAAGTGTCGTCTATTAAGGAAGTAGCTCCACTAGAGGAGAACCCTCTAGGGTTAATGAACACAATGAGTGACTTGTCAAGTAAGGATGTGTTATCTGTTTGTTGAGCCCATTGTGGTGGAATGTTATGTGTTGTGTGTTTATAGTTTACATGCATGATTCAAATATAATTCACTGCATGCTAAGACGACAATTAGTTGTGCGTGGCCTGGTAGCATGCGGGCTGCGGGATTACCATACCAGCAAAAGTGCTGAGCCCCTTGGGGGCCACCCTTTCTCTTCTTTTCCTATTTCAGGTACAAGGAGCTGGAAGCCGTTCGAGAGTAGGACGGGGTAATCGTTTGTACATGGGTAATCATTTAAGTTGTATATATACAGTAGGTGTAGTAAGACCGAAATTGTTATCGGCATTAGTTTGTGAATACTCGGTACAGTTGGAAGGTATATGTATGTTGCTGTCGTTAATGGAAAGGGATATTAATGTGTAGTTGCTCGGGAATCTAGTCCATCAGACCGATACAATGTATATGTATTAGCCTTGTTAGCCACGTGGGTGGCTAACGGCGTGTAACACCATTGAATTAAGTAGTGTGTTGAGTTCAGTTTTCCACTACAGTTTGAGTTAAGTGTACGGTTATAGTTGGGGTGTTACAATTGGTCACTGCTGTAACACCCCATCCAACAGTAACACACATAACAACTGACTGCAGCGGAAACATACTTCATCACATTACTTAACTCAATGGTGTTACACGCCGTTAGCTACCCACGTGGCTAACAAGGCTAATACATATCATTGTGTATCGGTCTGATGGACTAGATTCCCGAGCATCTACACATTACTATCCCTTTCCATTAACAACAACCCACATACATAAACATTTTAATTGTACCGAGTATTTACAAACTAATGCCGATAAAAATTTCAGTCTTACTACCCTACGATACATAAACAATTTAAATGGCTACCCATGTACAAGCGACTACCCCGTCCTACTCTCGAACGGCTTCCAGCTCCTTGTACCTGAAATAGGAAAGAGAAGAAAGGGTGGCCCCCAAGGGGCTCAGCACCTTTGCTGGTATGGTAATCCCGCAGCCCGCATGCTACCGGGCTACGCACAACTAATTGTCGTCTTAGCATGTGGTAGATTATATTTGAATCATGCATGTAAATTGTCAACATACAACACATAACATTCCACCACAATGGGCTCAACAACAGATAACATCCATACTTGATAAGTCACTCATTGAGTTCATTACCCTAGAGGGTTCTCCTCAGTGGAGCTACTTCCTTAATAGACGACACTTACCCAATAATCGGGTTATCCATAAACGTCTCTTTTATATACTGGGATTCATATCCATGATCCACATACACCTCATAACAACACTTTTCACGTTTCAACGTGCGCATAACATAACATCGCAAATAACATTGCAGTACATCAACAACACATAACATAACGGGCACGGATCTCTCTAGGAACCGCCCAAACATAGTTAGTTCACTCGGAGAGCCTAGAGGATGCTGTCAAACTCATGTTAAGCTCGTTTACATAACTCGTTACCGTCCTGTTAAGCGAACGGATAACATAACATAAGATGGATCGGGTTTAGTGACCCGAACACAACGTACATAATCCTCAAAAGACGTGAGTCAAGAGCCTTGGTTAAGCTCAGGGGTGATCGAAGACCAATGAAGGAAAACAACCAACAGAGAGGAAGCTGAAGAAACTGTAAACAACAACTCCCAAACAACGCGCGACCGGAGCATACCGGATTCCTCACCCCCCATAATATATAAATATTCACAATAAAGACTCCGCTGTGGAGCCTATCACATCAGCACACAATACAGTATTACAACTGAGTTAATCACACAAGGAGGGTCACACATTCACAACAACATCACACACACATCACACAACCAACTCACGCATAGCCGTGGTTATCGGCACGTAAACATACAACAACAACAACGACTGTACACTCGTTTCATGACTTATCTTATAACGTGGCAAACATATAGAAAAACACATTGGCATACAAGATGGTGTAATCGGTAGGACACAGGTTGCAAGAAAACCATACCTGTCACCGGGGTTCACTCTAACGTGCCATCACATGTTCCTCGTAACATCTTTGTACAACTGGTAACATTACATTTACTTTTATTGACATCGGGATAACATGATTGTTTAAAGTCTAATGCTCATAACTTATCCCCGTTAACTAGTTAAATAACTTCACATTTTAATTCGTTTCACTTTTACATTTTAATACTACTTTTCCCCCACTAAATTGTCATTATAACTACTTAACATGTCCTTAACAATCTTATAACATCATTACTTAATAATCCCCATCATCCTATAACCTTAAACAATGTTTTTGGTCCGACCGACCTTACCGACCGACCTTACACAAGGTCGGTCCATTCCAGAACATATTACCGTCTAAAATTCTACTCCGACCGACCTTGAAAGTCCGGTCCACATGGTCGGTCCATTCCAGAAACAATTCGCGTTCAAAAATTTAGACACGACCGACCTTGGAAGTCCAGTCCCAAGGTCGGTCCATTCCAGAAACTTAATCCGTACCAAAAATACAAGCCCGACCGACCTTGCAAGTCCGGTCCCCAAGTCGGTCCATTCCAGAAACTCTTTCGGATAGTGTAAACTGAGCTCGACCGACCTTGCAGGTCCGGTCCCTAAGGTTGGTCGGCTCCAGACCTTTGTTTCTATATTCCCATTTGACTCCAAACTTCACCTTACATATCCTAGTATGCTTTAACATCATTTAGCACACTTAGACCTTCACATAACATCCTCCAATGCATGTACAAGCTTACTTCTAAAGTCCTTAAACACTCACTCATTTACTTACAAATCTCTCAACACTTTTAACATTTCTCTTTTGGTTTTCTAAGTGGTATTTCACCTATAATGACCACTATACCAAGATGTTTCCTCCACACCATAGCATCATCTCCCAAGCATCTTTTCTTACTTACTAAATTTCCTTGTTCACACCTTCTTAAAATTCCTTCCTCACATCATTACCTATACATCACTCATTCCTTGTACATCAACATTACCTAAACTAAAACAACTTCTCCAAGACTTTATTACATCTCAAAACACCCATTGGACTTCTAGAACTTCAAGATAGTGCCTAATTCCTCGTAGCACTATATAACACCTTATTACATGTTTTCTTCCCTAGTAAACACTCATTCTTTTTTAACACTTCCTAGTTCACAAAACTCATTTAAAACACTTAGAACTTCTTATACATTTTCCAAATTTTGCCATGGGTTCTCTAGCATATTGATATACAAAATACATTGTTTTCACCATTAAACATTCAATAACACCTAGATCCATCAAGAACCTTCTCACACACAAAACTTCACCAAATTTACACTACATCACAATATAGTGCATAATCAAATTGCTTGGCACATAGGCCCTTAAATAACATGGCTCTTAGGCCCTTAAATTGCATAAAACTTACGCACTGAATTTCCCACATAATATATTGCCTTTGACCTGCAAATACACTCAACATCACATATACCCTTAATAAACTCCTTGAGAGCATTTTACTAGCTCATTAGCCATTGGCTCCTTAGGTATTTTATTAAGCAAATTAAGCTCACTTTTCCTAGGCATTTAAACTACATTTAGATAGTTTGTTTACCTCTTTTCTTCAAGATTTTTACTTGAACACTCTTGTTCTTCCTTGTTTAGAAATCGGCAAGAGTACTTGGCTACTTGTCAATGTTCTAATCAATACACAAGTAAAACCAATGAGCATTCAAGCTTCATGCTTAAACTCATTTACAAACCCTAGGTTATATATATTGTCTTTACACATTAGGATAGTTGTTTTACCTTGGAATAACAAGAGAGCTTGAATAATTAACAAGAGAGGACTCCTCCTTGTCCTTTGAAGATTGAAATGGAGCTATGAAAGATCAAAAGAACACACCATCAAAGGGTGATTCTCGGTTAGACACAAAAACAAGAGGAAACATTGATTTTCTTTGGTTTTCCTTACCTTGAAACAAAGGAGAATGACAAGGCATGAAAATATGAGCTAAAGCTCCTTCAATGGTGAATATCCATGGCACCGAAATGAGACTTTTGAAGATTTGAAAAGAGAGAAGTGTAGAGCTTGGCCTAACTAAGACAAATATGGTCTTAGAATTGGATTTGGAGCATGGAGTTAGAACTTACTAGCTATGCAAGTTGGAGATGACATTGTTTGTAGCAAAACCGATGGAGAGAGGAGGAAGAAGGGTTGGCTACGGTGGGAACAAGAGAGGAATGAGAGAATGTGAAGAAAAGCTTTCATTTGGAGATATTTAAACTAAAAGAAAATAGTAACTATGCTTTATTACTTTTCCTTGTTTATTTGATTGGTCAAGTGTGGTGAGTCACACATGAAAAACCGGCCCCCTTAGTGTTTTAGGCCAAGTCATGGTCTTTGTTGACCAACAAGACAACTTATATTGACTTATGTTATAAACTAGTATATTTTAGTTACTATTCATAAAAACAAGGCACATACTTGTGAAATTTTTGATTTCCTATTGATTTAGAATTCCAAAGGTGATACTAAGTAGTACACTTGTTAATTAAAGAGTAATGATGGACATTTAGCCACTCAAAACTCATTTACAAGACAATTTTTCAAAAATGTGCTTTAAGACTCCTTAAGCACATTTTGTATTTTAACTTGTTTTCAAGCTTGGTTTTCTTTAGTAATTGGTTTTATATGTTCATTAACATATAATTAAGGTATAGGTATGACCTTTAGGTCTTATACAAATTTATCCAAGCTTAGAGCACATTTTTGCCCATATTGACTTTAAGGTATTTATTTGTGTTTTGTTAGGTTTAATCGTCTCCCAAGGTTACCTAAGGACTTATTTAGCCTTATTAAATCATAATTGAATATCACCAAGTCTTGGTAGGTTCTTTGGGTCCCAACCAAGTTCACTCCAAGCTTAGAGCATGTTTTTGCTCAAACTGTATCTTAGTGCTTTATTGAGTTTTTACTATGGTTTAAGTTGTTCACTGATGTTTCTAAGGCACTTTTTAGCCTTTAAATATCATAGTTTAGTATTTAAAAAATATATCAAGGTTTGGGGTATTTCAATCTACCCCCTTAAAAGAACTTCGTCCTCGAAGTTCACACTTCCCACACATCATTGGATTAGAACACGGGGATAACTCAAAAATAAAACTTTCATAACCAAACATACTTTACATCACCACCTCGGACTTAACGGTCCGGGTACATATACACATCCATACATAACATAACATACTCACTTGATAACCTCGGACTCAATGGTCCAGGTATCTTAACAACATTTGCACATACATAACAACCCTTGGACTCTTGGGTATAGGTTACATAACAACATTTAGACCCATAGGTCTCGATAACATAACAGCCTTAGACATATAGGTCTATGTAACACACAACAATTTAGACTCATAGGTCTTGATAACATACACTTTTGGAACTCAAGGTCAAAATAATATTTATTACACATACCACACAACATGTCTTAGCATGTATGGCAACCAAAAATATCTTTTACATACACTGTGATCCCGCAGAACCCGGTCGCGATGGACACCTTCCGTCCCCGTTCCTTTGGGAGATCAAAACAATCACTTAAATTTAAAATTTTTCCTTTTGAGGTTAAGTAAGAGAACTTTAATTATGTAAAGTATCTATCGACGTTTATAAATACCAATTCAAAATCCTTTTGAAAACACATACAACTTCAAGTCCAACATATGCTCTTTGCTTCTTTTCTTAGCGTGGTTAATTGTGACCACTTAAGGGAGCTTCAAGAATCATCCAACCCTGATGTGATCAGCATCAGTGTTGAACTATCCTTCCACCCCAATTTGTGTTCGGCTTCCCTTGATCTCATGAAATCAAGTTTTACCTCCCACTCCATTTTCAAGCATCAAATAATACACTCATCTCCAATTTTCTATCTTTTAGTCTTTCTAGTCATAATCATTACATCTCCAAAGGATAGAACTCCGTCTATCAATTATCTCCATTCACTTTAATCATGTTACCTCGGGAATCTTATTCTCACTAGGTTCTATGTCGGTTTCATACCCTTTTATGAATCACTATATTGTATACATACATAATATTTTATCAAAATACAACATACAATCTCACATTTATACACTGTCGGGTTTTTGTTCCCCCGAGAGTTTCTCTACTCCCCACACTTGTACTATCACACACAACTGTTAACAAATAAACACACTTATCACAATGGTATTCACATCTTCTGTGCAATTACCACAATTAAACCACGAATGAATGCGTATGTTTATATAACACACGCACCATCATCCAAACAAATTATTTTGTGCTATGCACAACATAGTTCACGTACACTTGTACGGTAAAAACACACTAAGCGGTTCTACGCTCTACCCCCTTAAAAGGGATTACGCCCACGTAATCAATCACTAAACATTGGCTTAAAATGTTTTGCCGTCGTGAAGTGTTTTAACTTCCACGTGTCTGTATACAATGCATTCTGATTAGAGGATCTTAACCATTTGGCAGTTTAGTCCCTAAACCAAGAATTCTCATTGGAGTTTGCTTTAACTCTTAACTGGTTTCGGTTCTGGCCTGTGAGGCTTCTAGGCATTAATAATTGAAATACCCCAAATCTAATTAATATTATTAAACCATTATTTAATGGAAAATAATTCAAATATAAACCATTTCACGTACGCATGCAAACCCATGCATGAGAACGTTACGTAAAATGTCGTTTCTCCATAAACGCTTAAAAACGCCTTAGAAACCTGTGATCAAGCATGACCTTGCATGACCTTCTAAAACTTAAACCAAATGGTCATACACTCTTTATATGAATATATAAAATAATTCCCTGGGCTATATTCAGTTAAATACGCAAAATGCTCGGGAGTGCTCACGCCCGCTCCTTAAGGCACGAAAAGTCCAGAGGAGTGCCGAGTGGCGCGAACTCCTATAAAATCAATTCCTAGAGTTCCTAACATCATTATTATTCATTCTAAAGAGAACCCACGAAGTGGTTTCTCAAAATTCAGCAATAACCACAGGAGGATTTCTTAGCGCTCCTTTTTGCCCGGGTGTGTCCCGATGGCCCGTAAATTATGTCATGGTTGATATAACCCCATATAACCCAATGTAACATCTTAATATATGTTTATTTACTATAATAAGTGTTTACAAACACTTGGAACTCATAAAAACAATTTGTTTCCCAAAATTCCTTAGAGCACAAAACACACCTTCGGGTGTCACGAAAATGCGTTTTACGCAATTGCCTTGTAGTTTTTTGACATGCCACGAATTGGTAATCTAAATAGGGTTAAAATGACCTTCTAAATCAGTTGGAGAGGCTAGTCAATAAGGCTCTCTATAGGGGCCGAATTTATGTCCAAAACTAGTATAAAAATTGCTTTTAAAAGTTTATAAATTGTCTTATGGAATGGTGACTCACCTAGCATGTGCTATAAGTTAAAATGACAAATAAAATCTGTCAAAGGGAGCCTTCCCCACCGATTTCCTGCATCAAAAAGAAAGAGAAGGTTAGCTTATATATCACAAAGAAACAAAAACACAAAAGCAACCACTTGCACCTAGCTTTATTCCATGTGCAACTACAATACAAAACAGCCATGTCATCACATATATGCTGTCGATTTCTTCAGCTGTAAAGGAAGGAGATTATTGTTCATTTAATAACCAAAAGAATATACTACCTAACTATACATATGTCATAGCCTAATACACAAACTTACCTTGTCTTGGAGCAGCCCATGTGTCCGAAAATAATTGTAAAAGGAGGCTGAATTGTCTTACAAAAATTCAAATAGGATACCTAGCTAACCTAGCCATGTTCTTATGCTTTAATCAGCAAAAATCAGATGGGAATTAGCAGTACATTACGTGAGAACAAAGAGGAAAAGGACAAGCTAGACTAGAAAATTCTAAAAGAAATACCTTACCTAAATTCCTAGCACTCATGCCTTGTCTTTTACTTTGAACTATCAAACAAACCTTGCATTAATTCCTCCACATGGCCGATGATGTACATGAAATCAGGCCATTTATTGAGCCAATAAACATGTAAATAAACTAAGGAAAATAATACATGAAATGACATTATTTTTGTCAAAAGAAATTCCTCTCATTTCAATCTTCTTAGGCTCTACGTAAGCCTCATTCCCATTTGCCTTTCACATGAACGAATTGGTAAGCTCCTTGCTCTCTTTTCTTCTTCTCCTTTCCTAGCTTCAAGCTCCAACAATGGAGGTTTGAGTTCTAACTCCATTCTATGTCAAAATTCCTAGCTAATTCTACACAACAAGAGTCAAGTAGCAGATCTGTTCAAGAGGTCTGACTTCGGGAGAGATTCTGTAATTTTCAGTAAGTTATCTCGAAATATTCCCACGTAAACTTGTTCCTCTTCGAATTAGCTTTCCATACATATAAAGAACATTAATTTTCATGGTGTATTCAGTTCTGGGTGAATAAAAGAAGTCGAAGTGGTTCACAGCAGAAATCTGTTCAATAGGTCTCAGTTCGGGAGATATTATGAATTTTCAGTAAGTTATCTCAAAAACTTCTCAACACCAAAGTTGTTCCTCTTTGAATTAGCTTTCCAGACATATAAGGATCATTAATTTTCGTGGTCATTTCAGTTCTGGGTGACAAAAACCGCAGAGAGTGCACAATCTGGAAATTTCGGTAAGATGAGGTGATCCTTATCTTCCTCCATATGGTGTCTATAATTGGTGACGAATTCTTGAGCTTCTAAACCTATATTCTCTTCATCATTTCATGAAGGAAATCTAGATCTACAATCCTCTCAAGGTCTACCAAAAATTCCTTGAAAAATTCCTAAGGTAAACTCTTATAAAAACTACACCAAATATTATTTATAATTCTTGTTAGAAGTCTAACAAATAGATCTCCAACATGTGTATAAGGTGGCCTAAAATACCTTCATCAAAATAGCATTTGGAGAGCTTGGAATTCATAGAGAAATCAAGTACAAGAATTGTCTTGAATTAAGAAGTAAGTATATATAATTAAGGTTTATTAAGTTTAAGGTTGATTTAAGTTTCAAACTTGGTATAAAAATTTAGTGTAACCTTTAAATAAACTAAGGCCAAAAATATATGGACTATAATGTCAATAAAATAATTTATAACATATAAGGTAAGATTATTACCTTAAGGCATAATATGTGTCACAAAAATTAATTAGGATACACATATATTCAAACCGAATTATTTAAGTATTAATTGCTATATTTTGAGTTTATAATCATTCTAAGTCATTAGCATAATTTTTGGAAGTGTTATATGGCTTATATACAATTATATGAATTTATTATAAGGTCTAAATCAAGTTTAAAAATCATATGGTCAATATTTAATTAAGGCCGAACATAAAACGTTTAAATGGTGATTTTCGAAATATATAAGCATATTAACTTAGATTATAAATTTTGGGAATATTAGAATAGCTACAAGTATTTATATGGCTAGCTTAATAAGTTATGTGGTTAAAATGTAAATTTTAAAAGGTTTGGTGTAAAACCGAGAAACACATAAGTTTATGGGCATATTAATGTATTAAGTGTGAAATTAGACTATGGTCAAATATTGACCGAAAACTTTAAGTTAAAATGATTTATGACATGAGATATTAAGTTTATAAAAGTTGTGGGGTGAATATAAAATTTATAAGAGTTTAAATATAAAATAAGATTTTATATGGGGCGAATTCACAATTTGTAGAAATATAAGTGTCCACTTGGTTATTAAGGAAATTAAATTATAAGCTATAGTTTATAAGTGAATATATAAATTATGAAAAGTTTCGGGTTTAAAGTGTAATTATAAGAAATTCTAAGACAAAGCCGAAAATAATGAGGCTAGTTGGTGATATATAAAAGTTAAAGTGTTCAAATAATAATTACTAAATTTATGGTGGTGGTTTAGTGAATTAATCATTTAAGGAAATAAAACTATGCATTATAATGTATTTTGGAGTTTAATGTAAAGTTAAGAAATAAATGAGGTTATAATATATTAATCGAAAAGTATGTTGTAATTATGAGATTAAAAATATTTATAGGTCCTATATGGATATTTAAGATATTTAGAAAAGAAAATTATGATTTAAGGATTTATGGAATTAAAACTATATGATATGCAAGCACAAGTAATTTACTTGTAAAAGGAATAATATTATTTATGTTTAGTTTGTAATTATAAAAGATATGTTAATAACATGTCCATGTATGACATGTAAATATAAATTGAGATTTATTAAGAGGTTATGTCATTTAGACAAATATATATAAATAACATAAATAATACATGTGTGTGAAATATATATATTTTAGACTTTCAAGAAAATCAAAAGGGAATGAGAATAAGTGATTAAGGAATTTAATTGTAACCAATAAATATTATTTATGGTTAAGAGAAGAATAACAAAGAATTATAAGAATATAATGTCCAAGTGTGACATATAAATATAGTTAAGAAATTATAAAGTTGTTATGTCACTTACAATTAAAAATAAATAACAAATATAGTGCATGAATAAATATGTATATATATATTTATACATTAAAAGATTTAGAAATACCACAAGGAGTGACAAATAAGTTATACATCCAATCGTAAGGTAATTAAAAGAAATTACCACACAATATAAGTCTTATAAATTAGGACTACATGTTTTGGAAATATATAAGTACCTTAATTAATTATAAGGGAAAGAGGTTAAAAGAATTCCCTAAATATAAAGGAATAAACCTCACATGAAATAACGAATATGAAATCGTTTCATGAAGCAATAAAATCATTATACGAGAGTTACATTAATTAACACTCTCAGATTAATCCTATTTCTAGGACATTGTTTGACCAGACGTTGACCGGGAACTAAACAAGTACAGTCTACGGTGAACGGTATGGAATTATTGCAGTCTTCTTTCTACCGGATTACACCGGCTTGTGTGCTATCTGTTGTTTGAGTTAACGACCAAGATAATTAATGTAAAATGTTGTATACTCTTGTGCGCTGTTGTATTATTTATGTGCGTGAATGATGCTGACTACTACTTGTATGTCCCACGCATACAAACACTACTATACCAGTGGATTAAATACCTGCGCTTCAGTATACCGAGGACTTGTACTCAAGTCTCTCACTAACTTCACTTTATAATAAACGTCATTATCCTAAACGTGATAATTGACAATACACATTGTGTTCTTGTTTAACGTCTTTATATGACACTTAACAACTCTATACTACGAGAACGAGGAGCCCAGTTGGATCTGGCCATGCATGCTACAGACTAGCTACCTGTCTCAGGTCGTCTCCTATCTACGTCGCGACGAAACATTTCAGTTTGAGGAAGACTCTATTCCTCTCGGGTTTCTAAGGCCCATCAGTTCAGTTTGAGGAAGACTTCATTCCTCTAGTGGGATTCTATTCCCCACGCCTCTCAGTTCAGGGTTTAACTACGTTATCTCCTGGGTTTTTATACCCAACCTTTCAATCTTAACGAGGTCACTATACCTCCACTATATTGATATACTTTTATACATCTGTCAGTCCCACTGTGTGGACCCGACAGCTATCAGATAATTCAGTTCAGCTAACTCGACCTTCTGAGTCTTGTTCTATGTGACATTATTGTCCTTGTATGGATACTTGTTATTATCAGACTGTGCTTATTTACAACTTTATAAATGAACTGCATGTATTCGACAATTAGTTGGTGTGGCCCAGTAGCTTGTGGGCTGCACGATTTCATACCGGCAAATTATTTGCTGAGCCGTTTCATGGCTAAATAATTCCAGGTACCTGAAGAATGAAGAGATTGCCCGACCGAGTGTAGGTGGGGTAGAATTAAGACATGGGTTATTACCACCGGTGTCATCTTACAGTATTGTACTTTCATTATTATCTTCTGTTGATTTAAGAGGTTTGTATTCAGTACTCAGACCGCATCATTTGTAAATTAAGTTTGAGTAGCCTTGTTAGTCACATGGGTGACTAGTGGCGTTGTAGCACCACCCGTTGTTATGTATATATTTTCCGCTGTATTTCTAGTTATTTTTGGGAGCTACCATCGTTCAGGTTATTGGATTTCGGGTTGGGGTGTTACAAAAAGTGGTATCAGAGCGTAGTTGCGCTCTGAGAACTGAGTACAACCAAAATTAGCCTTGGGATACAGGGTGTGAGATAGTACAGTGAGGATTAGTAAGTTAGTTTTTACTTGGTCCGCCGAAGGGCGTTAATAACTGTTCAAACTTACAGTAACTACAAACTGTGACCTGCCTAAATAACGAGCAGATGTCATGAGAAGGAATACATTAATTAAAACAAATACTTAAGACTACCCGAACTGGCGAAAAAAGGGTTTGTTGAAGACCGTACGACGCCAACTGTCATCTATACAGGAGCTGACGACGAATAACAGCGACGCCATACTGATGTTAACCCGAAGGGCTGACAATACCGTCAAGAACACAGTGAGGATGGAGTAAAAGTATATCTCAATGGACACACTGCATGATGATCCAACCTGCCTGGCGCACTTGCTACAACAAGTGCTGCTCCAATAAACCAAATAAAAGAGAATGAAGACCTACTTGAAAAGAGCAGACACTGAATTTTACGGGATACTCAGGCACTGAGCTTGCCGCCCAGTGCGGGACGGAAAATCTTACAATACCTTATTAACTTCGCGAGAAGACCGTGCGAAACCTTGAGAAATAACTATCAGTATAGTCCTACAAATATATATATATAACCAATGATAATACCAAAAGATCATAACAGGATCTCACTATATATAACTAAACATCCAACGTAAATAAACACGGGATGTAATACCTGCTCAACTACTAAGGGTCTCAGCTAGTATCATTACAGTGACAATGCTGGACTCCTAATAAACAGTGAGAAAAGAACAAACCTTTGAATCTGTATATTATAAAGTCAGAAGAACTACAAAAATAGCAATACTAAGTGCTATATATAAATACATATAATTGAGAGGTTATAAACCTAAAACTTTTGAGGAGTATTGATATATTTCAGAGGGATGAGTATCATAAAATATACCTACCCTATTTTGAGGCACATGTCCTACTCTATCCTATGGATTTATACGAGCATATGTCTTCCATGACAGCTCAATTTGAGAATGTAAGTAAAGAACATCTGAGAACAAATGAAGTCATCTTCCAATGTAGTATAAATTTTTATACGATCATAATAACCAATAACTCTCTATGGAGGCAGAGTAAGCTATACTGAGAGTTTGAATTCATATATACACTAAAGGTGAGTGGAGTAAAATTGTTAAGGGGGGAGAACATACCCCTTGACTTGTAACAAGCGTCTTACACGCGAACTTTCCTAACAATATATACCAAACTCTATGATTATAAATCCTCTATTTTATGCACCTAAGCGGCCTATTTTTGGAAGCCATTGAGTTGTGGATTAACCAAATTTCTGAGTGATAAAAAGATAAATCATAAGTTTTGACTGTCTTGTCACCAAACTGTAAGATTCAAACTGGGAATCCTAAGTACAGGATAAGTTATAGGAAACTTCTCTTAGAGTCTTATTCCAAATTTAGTAATAACTATAACGGCCTTTTGTTCCAAGTAATGATAACTAGGGTGTAGACAATGATCAAACCATGATAAGTTAAATACTAGATAAAGTCTTTTAAGAGAAGAGTATATTTCAAGGTATCCAAGTCCATAAATGAAATTATTGCTTGCATGATGTGTTAAGAGTCAAATGACTGATGAAATAATTATTAGGCAGTAAGTGTCTAGGTGTTTAATAAGAATTTATCTTTTTAGGCCAAGAAGAAAGACTAGATTCCACGCCAAAGGATTGATCAAAGGAACTTAGTTCCAGGAATTAAGAAGTACCCTAGTTTCGAGTCTAGGTTACAACAGCCGTTAGATTAGTTGTATAACAGTTAAGAAAGAATGTTGTAATCACCACGTCACAAGTCTTGATAGATAAAATTTGGAAACTTGCTATTATGTGGTTGTTTGATATTTGACGTGGGAGGTCGAACTTGATCCTAGTCAGATCAAGGGAAAACCAATCACAAAATGGAGTGGAGGGATAGTTCAAAACTGACGCTGACCCCGTCAGGGTTGGATGATTCCTGAGACTCCCTACAAGTGGTCACCAATATCTCTGTGATAAGTCAAATTTGTTCCTATTTCTAATGAAGGGTCTACCAAATAAAATATATTAGATGTTGAGGATCTAAGTTAAAGGTTGAATTAACCATACTACCCTGAAAGAATTGAATAGCTTAAACGACTCAGGTTGTCAGAAAATAGTCAACTATGAAGGAAATACTAATCGTTGTTATACATTGAGTCATGTTAATATATTAAATACAAGACCAAGAGACATCTATCTATATTGACAAGTATTTGAAAACTACTTCTAAGTTATGGCCTTATTGCCATCAGAAGGGAAAGAACGACTTTAAATCCTTCCTTTATCAATTCAAACCCAGTATATTAAACGGGAACCTACCTGTAAGTGAGGTGGAATATAAAGAGTAGAAACATTAAACTTATACTCTCATGAGTTGATGCATAAACCCGCAAAAATGTGAAATTATGAGAAAACTGTACCTTGTTAGAAACCTTAACGGGAACCCTACTGTGGTATACCTGATGAACAATCAATAAAAGATCGTGTATATACTACCGACAATTTGCGAATCAGTAATAACAGGAAATATTCCTATATTATATACAAGATGCACGGCTCGACCGTAGCTCATATCCTATATTGAAAAGTGAAAACCAAATATGGTAACAGTAAACTCGAATACCAGAAACACAAGATGATGACCTGAAGATCAAAGAGACGAACTCTAACATGCCCCAGTATTAATACAAGACCCGAGCGCCAACGACTACAAGAGGCGATGAATAGAAGACAAATTTCAAACCGACAAGAATACTACAACTTTACAGCTACAACAACTAAACCACTGGATGCATCAGCAACACCAACAAGATGATGAACCCCACCATCAGAACGTTACCACTATCAAGGAGAATACATCGAAAACCAATCAGGTAAGTAATAATATACATCAAGGAAATACCCCCTATACGAAAGCAACTAGCGGGAGGAACACCGGAAAGGAATCAAATCCGATAAGGAGCAAAACGCCTCAGTAATATCGACGAGAAGAATCTTAGTGGAATCACCGCCATGAGCAGCTATCACAAAATAAGCATACAGGCACAAACAATCAAATGAAACTCGTGAAGAACTCAACGATGAAAGGATAATGGATGACATGTGCTTGAGCATCACAGGATGGGCAAACCTTATAATATTATTGGAAGCCGACGTACAGTAACAAGATATACAATGAAGAATACCAAGCTATGCTGCAACTAACAGCTACTTAGAGACAAAATAATCAGGAGCAGCGGCATAACGCGGCACATTGATCCGACAGCCTCAACAAGACATGGCATAATTGACAACAAACAAGATGGAAGATCACCTTCACCCATACACACACGGGATTTAAATATAAAAGCATAATAATGCAAAATAGAACATGTCAAGAATGCATAAATTCTTGGGGGCAATACCCCGTAAACGGACAGAAGTCCAGTCAAGGTCAACAATGACAATCAAACGAAATTAATGGTGAACACAACTCATCACCCTACATGTGAACATAAAGAAACTTAAAATATACCACCTATGAAGCGCATTCAAGACTATTCCAAAATGATTAAACATTACTTAATCAGAGTCGCGCAACGGAAGCGGGTGGTCCCATCAGTTAAAATTATCTACTGAGCTCAAGGGAAATGCACAACGTGTTTCATGTATCTTAACCAAAATATGTGCTATACCCACCTAATCTTACAGCCGGGAGGCTTCTTTTAATTAATCATAAGTTTTCAAATAAGAGTGAAGATTGCCCACTAATTACAGACAAGTGAGTCTAGTCTAGGGTACGGGGGCGTACCCCTCTTTTTAAGGGGGGGAGAGCCTACTGCGTCTTAGCATATTTAGCATGAAAGTACACTTTCATTGTACGGTTGCACTGTGATTTGTATGTGTTCTTGTGTAACACTGTTCAGTATGCATTTTGTTGCACTTTGGTGCATTTCATGACACTTTGTCTTGTATGTGTTCTTGTGTAACACTGTTCAGTATGCATTTTGTTGCACTTTGGTGCATTTCAGTGACAGTGACACTTTGTCTTGTACGTGTTCTTGTGTAACACTGTATTTGAATGTACCTTGTACTTCTACTGAAATACCCCAAACCTTGGTATGTTGTGTAAATGTTAAACTATGGTATTTAAAGGCTGCCTTAGAAACATAAATGAACCATTTAAACCATGGTAAAACACAATAAAACACTAAGACACGGTTTGAGCAAAAACATGCTCTAAGGTTGGAGTGAACTTGGCTAGGACCCAAAGAGCCTACCAAGACGTTATAATATTTAATTATGACTTTATAAGGCTAATTAAGTCCTTAGGAAACTTTGGTAGACAATGAAACCAAACAAAACACAAATAAATACCTTAAGGTCAATATGGGCTAAAATGTGCTCTAAGCTTGGGATAAATGTGTATAAGACCTAATGGTCATACCTATGCCTTATTTATATGTTAATGAACATATTAAATCAATTACCAAAGAAAACCAAGCTTGAAAACAAGTTAAAACACAAAAGTGCTTTAAGGAGTCTTAAAGCACGTTTTTGAAAAATTGTCTTGTAAATGAGTTTCGAATGGCTAAATGTCCATCATTACTCTTTAATTAACATGTGTACTATATAGTATCACATTTGGGTGGCTATATCAATGGGAAATCAAAAATTTCACTTCTATGTGCCTTGTTTTTGTGAATAGTAACCTTAATAAGCTAGTTTGTAACATATAATGTTATAAGTAATTAAATTGGCAAATAAAGTTTAAAATACCCCTTGCTACTATTTGGGGCCGGTTTTCTCATAAGGGAATGAGTCACCCCTTTGTTAAATTGATAAGATAGAAATTGATAAAGTAAAACACTATTTGCTTTACTTAAATATCTAAACTAACAAAAGCAAACTCATCTCCTCTTTCACTTCTTTCCTTTCATTTCCCACGGTGGCCTTCTTCTTCCTCCTCTCTCCATCGGTTTCCACAGGACCATATCATTCTTCATCCTTCTTCACTTGTAACTTATGACTACATGCTCCGAATTAAATTCCGAGACTACCGTTCTCTTAGTTGGAGCAAGCTCTACAACCTTGTCTTTTCAAATCATCAAAACCACCATTTCGGTGCCAAGGAGAATTTCCATGGAAGGAGCTTGAGCTAATATTTTTATGCCTTGTTGATCACCTTTGCTTCAAGGTAAGGAAAACCAAAGAAAACTCCATTTCCTTCATTTTTGGTGTTGACCGAAAATGCACCTTGTAATGGTGTCTTCTCTTGTCTTGTTTTAGCTTCATTTAATCTTCCAAGGGCTAGGAGGAGTCCTCTCTTGATACTCATTCAAGCTCTCTTTCCATTCAAAGGTAAAACAATTACCTTGATGTGTTAAAACAATATATGTAACTAGGGTTTACAATGAGATGAAGCTTAAAGCTTATATACTCATTACAATGTTGGTATATTGTTTAGTTGTTGACATGGAATGAAATGCCTTACCGGTTTTATGAAGAAACAAGAAAGAAGTTGTGAGGAAAAGAGGTAAATGTGTTATCACAATGTGGTTTAATGCCTTAGGAGAAATGAGCTTTTAATGCTTGCTAAAACTACCTAAAGAGCAAATGGTGAATGACATAGTAAAGTGTTCTCAAGGAGACTAGTAAAAGAACATATGTCTTGGTGTATGTAATTGCAGGCAAAGGCTTATATATTGTGGAAATTCAGTGTTTAAGGTTTATGCAATTTAAGGGCCTAAGAGCCATGTTATTTAAGGGCCTAAGAGCCAAGCAATTTAAGTTTATGCACTATATTGTGATGTAGTGTAGTTAAAGGCTTAGTTGTGTGTAAAGGGCATTTCTTGTAAAGATGAATGTCTTGAATGGTTAAAGGATGAAAAACAATATGTTTGTGTGTAAGGAATGTGTATTAAGTGATTAAGTGTTCTTGGTTGTCTAAAGGTGAAAACCTAAGTGTTTGGGTGTGAGAGTTTACAAGAGAAGCTATGGCAAAATTTAGTTGATAAACAAAGGAGTTTATGTGATGAAATGAGATTTTAAGACCTAGAAGGTACTAGGAACTTGTTAAGTGTTAAGATGGTGGAAGAAGGTGAATCATGGTGTTCTTAGGTGTTAAAGTGCCACGGGCATTGTCTTGGAGGATTTAGAACTCAAATGGGTGTTTTGAACACACCAAGGAATTGTTATGTGAAGTGTTAAGTCTTGTTCAAGATTTGGTAAACAAAGGAAAATAAATGCCTAGTGAAGGTCTAAGTGAAAACTTGTGGAAATTAGAAGCAATTGTGCAAAGGAGGTGTGTGTGAGAAATAATGCTTTTGGAGTGGTGGTAAAGTTTGTGAGACAACACTTTGGTTAGTTAAGGTAGTAGGCATGATATACCACTTAGAAATCTAAGAAAAATGTTATAAGTGCTAGGAATTGTTGTAAGGGATTGAGTAACCAGTTAGTGATGAGTTAGAAAAGTTTAGTGCTTGTTTTAAGGTGTTTAAACATGTAGGAAACATGTGGAAAGTTTATGGAATGATTAGGTAAGGTTTAAGGTTGGTTTAGGGGTTGAAAAATGATGTTTTGACAAGTTAATAACATGGTCCGGACCTAGCCCTTGTATAGGTACCCGGACCACCCCTTAAAAAGAGCCGAGAGTGAAGTTTAGAAGTGGTCCGGGTCCTTAGTCCAGGACCAAGACCGGACCAAGGGTAAAATAAGGCCGAGAGTACATTCTACAAGTGGTCCGGGACCTTGGGTCCGGACCAAGTCCCGGACCAGGTCAAAAGTGTTGCAAAATCTGTTTTAAAGGCTTCTAATCATGGGAATTGAATGGTAATGGTTTTAGGTGATGTTTAGGCCTTGTTTGGTGGCATATAAAGGCCTTAAAATGTGTAAACAAGTGTTGGGTTTGATGTGAGAGTTGTAAAGTTATTATCACAAGAGTAAGTTAAGTGTAACGGGAATGACGGGGTAAACTATGGGCGCTTTAAACGTTAAGCAAACATGTTACCCCAATATTAATAAAAGTAATTGTGATGTTATCAGTTGTTCGAGAATTGCTCGAGGAACATAAGTGGACGTGGTAAAGTGGACTCCGGTGACAGGTATGGTTTTCTTGCAACCTGTGTCCTACCGGATTACACCGGCTTGTATGCCAATGTGTTTTTATGAGTGTTGCCACCTTGTAAGATTAAAACATGTAATGAGTTTATAGTAATTCATTTATGTGGCGCATCTGGTCTCCGATACCGTTTAACCTCAAATATGTGCTAAACCTTAGCTAACCAAATCTAGATACACATGAGTGATCGGTATTCGGAGTTGACGGCCCAAACCTTGGGAACGTGCTAACCACGGCTATGTGTGAGTTAGTTGGACATTGTTGTTATATGCAAGTGTGTGAACCTCCCTTGTGTGCTTAACTCGGTTATGATACCGTATGGTGTGTGGATGTGGTAGGCTCCATAATGGATCTCTAACTACTTATTTATAAGTGTATATGTACTAATGGGGGGTGAGGAGTCCGGTTGTTCCGGCCACGCGTGTGATGGACGGGAGTCGATGTCATATCCGGTTCGGCTCTCTTGGTGTATGTATAGGTGGTATTCCAATTTGGTTTCTACCTTCCCTTAGCTTATCCAAAGCTAGTTACTGACTCACGTCGGGCCACAGGGGCATACGAATGTTATTTCGGTGTGCTTGGGATTATTATATCCGACACACCTTGGGTTTAAGTTAACCGTTCGATATAACTGGACGGTAACGAGGTTGGTAACGAGCTTAGCATGAGATTGACAATAATCTCTAGGCTCACTATGTATACTAACTATGGTGGAAGGTTCCTTGTGTGAACCGATTTTATGGTGTTTTGTTTTGTTATTGTGCTAAGCAATTTCCCTTGCTATGCTATGATATGTATACGTTAGGTGTTTAAAATGAATGCGATGTTATTATGTGTACGCCGAAACAAGAAAGGTTTTGTTATGTTTTGTTATGTGAGGAATGAGATATGTTGTAGGATATGGAGTGTGTGGATCATGGAAATGAATCCAAGTTTGTGACAAGAGGCGTTTAAGGATAACCCGATTAATGGGTACGTGTCGTTCATTAAGGAAGTAGCTCCGTTTTAGAGGAGAGCCACTCTAGGGTTAAAGGAATCATTGGATGATTTGTTAAGTGTGGATGTGTTGGATATGTGTTGAGCCCTATTGTTGGGTGTATGCAAAGTGTTGTGTGTTTATGGTTTGTATGCATGATTTAAATATAATCAACTGCATGCTAAGACGACAATTAGTTGTGCGTGGCCCGGTAGTATGTGGGCTGCGGGATTACCATACCAGCAAAGGTGCTGAGCCCCTTGGGGCCACCCTTTCTCTCCTTTTCTATTTCAGGTACAAGGAGCTGGGAGCCGTTCGAGAGTAGGACGGGGTAGATGTTTATACATGGGTAGCCATTTAAATGGCGTAAGCATTGTAAGCGTAGTAAGACCGAAATTGTTATCGGCATTAGTTTGTAAATACTCGGTACAGTGGGAATGTATGTATATAACAAATGTTGGAAATGGAATAAGGATTGTATTGTGTAGTTGCTCGGAAATCTAGTCCATCAGACCGATACAATGTACATGTATTAGCCTTGTTAGCCACGTGGGTGGTTAACGGCGTGTAACACCATTGAATTAAGTAATGTGATGAGTTGAGGTTTCCGCTGCAGTTTGATGTTAAGTGTACGGTGGTGGTTGGGGTGTTACAAAAAGTGGTATCAGAGCGAAGTATCGCTCTGATGACTGAATTACCGAGCCTAGGAAGTACCGAGTTAGGATTTTAGTACTTTGGGTTAAGGGTTGAGTGATAGCGTGAGAGGTACGCTAGTAAGGAACTACCAGTGAATACTGGAAACCTACTATATCCTTCCCGCCCTCCACAATCCCTGTTTTATAACTTGGGAAACAACGCCAGAGAGATGGAAGTCCACTCTTACTCGGGAATACCCGATCTGGCTGTTATTAAATACCTTCAGAGTACGGGAACCTGTCATACGGTAGATCCCGAAAAGTGGGAATCCCGGAGACGGTTTCCATCTGAACAATGTTAACCGCATTTAATAGCAAAGAATGAAGAATCTTGTGCATGGAAGAATAGAATTTCCGGCAACCTGGGTCGACATGCCGAGCAGTCGAGAACAACCAGCTTGCAACGCACCGACCGTGCAACGGGCAAGAAATGGATCAATAAACCCGAGACGAGCGTCTACGGGACTACAAACATTAAATAATGTCGCCAACGGTATATCAACCGATTAAGAAACGACAACGTAGTACGAGGAGGATACAATATTAACAAAAAAAGGGGAGGTCTCCCAGAATGGGCAACACCCCAGTTAATGGTTACCATGTGGAGACGGCGAGAAGTACTCAGAAGATTTATTGTCAAGACGGTATGACCAAATAAGGGCCAACAAGGCCACTGATGACAGTGCGGGTAAGAACAACACTACAACCGGTATGTGTTGAACCGATAGCCAGTTAGCATGGCGCACTTGCTATAGCAAGTGCCGCTATAACAGGGCTATTCGGAAATTTATAACCACTATAAAGTACTTGGAAAAGTACAATAAAGTTAAATGTGAATGTCATAACAGTGGAATGGCCTGCTAGCCTAACCTCTGTAATTGTAAGGACACCAGTCAGCAAGAAGCTAGACTTGGCTAAGGTAAGAAGATGTTGTGAAACCATGAGAAATTTTCTTTCAAACCTAGATTTATTCAAACCCTTTCTTTTCAAAACCAGATTTCCTTTCAAACCAACACTTCTTTCCAACCTTCTTTTACACCAAACCAGTAAACCAAGGACAGTTGACAAGGATACAACAGTGGATAAACTTTCCCTCGATTAAGTTCGGGAAGCAAGGAATGAATATTGTCACGGGACAATATAAGGGAATTGACAACAGAATACTTCACCTAGGCGTGTGACGGACACTACAAGTGTACCAACTGTGTTGTGGGACGACCGCACTCCGATAGGAGCATGTGGGCCTGACAGACCTACTTATAGGTTAGTTGGGTAAGTAGTAATGTATCATTATGGTACCCCACATATGTATACGAGTGGAGTCCGAAACACGGGAGTAGTCGACTCCGTCTACGGTCAGCAGTATGAATCAAACAAGAGCTAAAGATTACCATGAATGGTTGAAACAAAAGAACCTAATCAAGTTAACGAGATTAAAAGGATTAGTGAATTCATTTCAAGGAAATGTTTAAGAGCCAGGAGTGTGAAGTGCACTAACTGCAATGTAAAGACATCGCATATGTCTTAAGGATCCTCAGAGATAAACATGATAGCTGGAATGGTGACCCAGCCTAATGTGGACACATTAATGTGCAATGAACGGGATGAAACTCCTAGAATCAGTACCTACACTATCTGGAAATGTTGACCTTTATAGAAGAAGATAATAACCAGTGAAGAACGTAAAAAGGCGTGGCTAACGGAATGTACCCATGAGTGCAAGCCAGATGTAATGGCATATGTTAGTAACACCCAGGAGCAATCCTTGAGGGGTATTTGGATTAAACATTGTTGGATGAAGCAATAATTGAAACACAAGGGTTGAAATTAACACCCAGTTTAGACATAAGTTGTCAGGAGACGGACTGGCAATCCTAAGGGACATCCCATGAAAGGAAATGTGATGCAACACCTTGTCATGGATGCCAATACAACCTCTAACCAGGTAACATGGTATAGAGAAGTACATGTGTGTGGACAGCCTACAATGAGCGGAGCTCAAGGCAGCAAGGCTTATAAGCCACAAACAAGATATGTTATGTAAATTGAGTTAATTGTAGAAGTTTATGTGGTACAAGGAAATAGAGCGGAAAACGAACCACTGCATTAAGAGTGGGGATACCTCTCGATATTGAGAAACCGCAGGAGCGGTAGTTAGGTGAACCAAGTTCAAGAGATATGCCAGGGATTAACCATATTGTTGTTACCCAGGAGTGATTTGAATGAGACTAATACGAAAGGAAATGTTTGTACCAGTTGTGTAGACAGGAAGAGTGATAAGTCTGATAGCAACCACCACAGGTGTGTGATGCTGAATGTGTAGCGAACAATGCTCAAGGAACATAAAGGCTCAAAAAAAATAGTATATTCAAAATCAGCCAAATAAGTGGCCACATAAACCCAGTGTAATAGCGGAAGCGAATATAATAGCGGGTGCGGTATAAGTTGATGTTGTATAATGAGTAAGGATACGGTGCGCAATAAGCGACCGTTGTATGAGTATTGTTAGATGATAAATGGTGAGTGAGCAGAGTTATGAGTTAACCCCAGTGGAGGTACAACGTAAGTAATAGCAAAGGAACCGAGCAGTAAGCCGGAAGCAAGTGATATGTGATAAGAATTCCAGTAAACACAGTGTAAACTCCTATTGCAATCGCATAAGAGATTTACTTTCAAGAGTTTACGCCTCTGCACTCTGTATGACTGAGTGTTTTGGTATTGCATTTGCGCAGTAATGATCGAGTGGGATAGCTAGGATTTGGGAAATGTTAATTGTGGTGGATGTAGAAAGAAACCTATGGTACTATAATGATCAATGCATAGGAAATGCAAGGTCATACCAATGGAAGAGTACTTGTACGAAACCAGATATGGAGGTATGATTAAGAATAAGTGATAACAGTGGCAATGAATACCAAATGTCGGTATGAAATATACCTCAGGTGTGAGAAATAACCGAGAGAGCACTACACATTAGGTAGTAGCTCAATCTCAACCGACAATAAGTCGGTAGAAGCAAGTCAAACATTGTGCAGTTTACGTAGTAAGCTATTGGAGAAGTGGATGGAAAGTTTTGGAACTCACCGAATTCGCTCAGGGTAAGAGATACCATGCGTCGGTTGAGAAACCATTGTTACCTAGATAAGGGTAATACATTGGAGATGTACAATACAACAACAGTAACGAGTGGGGCAAACTAGCTCTACAACTATCAGAGTTGCGCAACAGAGGCCAGAGAGCCCATGCACTAGATACTGAATATACATGGTGAATATGAATAAATGGCTAGTTAACAATGCCTAAAAGCCCCACAGGCCAGGACCGAAACCGGTTATGAGTTAGAACTCCAATGCGAATTCTTGGTTTAGGGACTAAACCGCCAATATGGTTAAGATCCTCTAATCAGAATCCATTGTGTAATAGACCGCGTGGAAGTCAAAACACTTCACGACGGCAGAACATTTTAAGCCAAGGTTTAGTGATTGATTACGTGGGCGTAATCCCTTTTAAGGGGGGTAGAGCGCAAAACCAACCGTACAAGTGTACGTGAACTGGGTTGTGCATAGCACAAAATGATTTGTTATGATGGTTGGCGCGTGTGTTATATAAACATACGCATTTATTTGTGGTTAAATTGTGGTAATTGCGCACAGAAGATGCGAATACCATTGTGGGAAGTGTGTTTATTTTGTTAACAGTGGTGTGTGAGAGTACAAGTGGAAGGGAGTAAAGAAACTCCCGGGGAACTAAAACCCCGATGGTGCATAAATGTAAGCCATGTATTGTATTTTGATAAAAAATATTTATATATACAGTGTTGCGATTTATGAAGGATATGAGACCGACATAGAACCTAGTGAGAATTAAATTCCCTAGGTAACTTGAATTAAGTTGGATTTGGGTGATGATTGATAGACGGAGTTCTATCCCTTGGAGATGTAATGATTATGACTAGAAGGATTTAAAGATAGAAAATGGATACGCTTGAATTAGTTGTTGGTTGAAAAAGAAGGGGGAGGTGAAACTTGATTATCATGAGATCAAGGGAAGCCGAACACAAATTGGGGTGGAAAGATAGTTCAACACTGATGCTGATCACATCAGGGTTGGATGACTCTTGAAACTCCCTGTAAGTGGTCACAAACAACCACGTTAAGAAAGATGCAAAGAGCATAAACTGGACTTGGAGTTGTGTTGTGTTTTCAAAAAGGATTTTCAATGAGTATTTCCAAAACAATCGATTAATATTTTGAATAAAAGATCTTCTTATACTTAACCTAGTAAAGAATATTTTTGTAGTACTTGCTCACGAGCTGAGGACGTATGAGCCTTTGTCTTCGGACCGGTGACATGAGAAGTATATATGTTAAAAAAATTAAGTGACTGTTTTGATCTCCCAAAGGAACGGGGACCAGAAGGTGTCCATCGCGACCGGGTTCTGCGGGATCACATGTATATGTACTCAACATGGGACTCGAGCCCATGGAGAGATGGAAAAGGTATTTCTGTTTGATATACATGCTATGACATGTTGTTTGGTATGTGTGATAAAGGTTATTTTGACTTTGATCTCCTAAAGTGTATGCTATCAAGGCCTATGAGTCTAAATGTGTTGTGTTACATAGACCTATGTGTCTAAATGTGGTTATGTCACCCAGACCTAAGAGTCTGAGGGATATTGTATAGGTGCAAGTGTGGTGAAGGTACCCGGACCATTAAGTCCGAGGTTACCATGTGAGTATGATATTTTATGTATAATGTGGATATGTTGCCCGGACCATTAAGTCCGAGGTTGGATGTAAAGGGTGGTTGGTAATGGAAGTTTTATGGCTATAAGTAATTCCCGTATTCTAATCCAATGATGCGAGGAAATGTGAACTTCGAGGACGAAGTTCTTTTAAGGGGGGTAGATTGAAATACCCAAACCTTGGTATGTTGTGTAAATGTTAAACTATGGTATTTAATAAAGCTGCCTTAGAAACATAAATGAACCATTTAAACCATGGTAAAACACAATAAAACACTAAGACACGGTTTGAGCAAAAACATGCTCTAAGGTTGGAGTGAACTTGGCTAGGACCCAAAGAGCCTACCAAGACGTTATAATATTTAATTATGACTTTATAAGGCTAATTAAGTCCTTAGGAAACTTTGGTAGACAATGAAACCAAACAAAACACAAATAAATACCTTAAGGTCAATATGGGCTAAAATGTGCTCTAAGCTTGGGATAAATGTGTATAAGACCTAATGGTCATACCTATGCCTTATTTATATGTTAATGAACATATTAAATCAATTACCAAAGAAAACCAAGCTTGAAAACAAGTTAAAACACAAAAAGTGCTTTAAGGAGTCTTAAAGCACGTTTTTGAAAAATTGTCTTGTAAATGAGTTTCGAATGGATAAATGTCCATCATTACTCTTTAATTAACATGTGTACTATATAGTATCACATTTGGGTGGCTATATCAATGGGAAATCAAAAATTTCACTTCTATGTGCCTTGTTTTTGTGAATAGTAACCTTAATAAGCTAGTTTGTAACATATAATGTTATAAGTAATTAAATGGGCAAATAAAGTCTAAAATACCCCTTGCTACTTGTACACCCCAACCGTTAATCTCGTCGTTAACCTCTTAACTGTTACTAATTCTCTACTCACTCACGCACGGAACTCTAATTACAACGAGGGGTGAAAAAACGCCGTTAGCCACCATGTGGCTAACCAGGCCATTCTTACATACCGTAACGGTCTGATGAACTGGAACAACCGAGTACTTCATACAACACAATACTCATTCCTTACTTTACTATACCGAGTCTACAATATACGGATGCCGATAACATACTCGGACTTACACCTCATTCAAACGCATAAGTAATTACAATCTAACTACCCATGCTCACCAGTCCCCGTCCTACTCTCTCGAACGGTGGTCAGCTTCAAGTACCTGCACACTAAAAACGTTCCCCTAGGGGTCAGCTTACGCTGCGCATGAAATTCGCATATACCGCGTGCTAACCGCGGTACGCCGACTACTTTGGGTCGGATATACATGGAATTCATTTTAATCAAACAACATGCATCATGGCAATACAATATATATGTATATCACAAAGGAATCTACATCCAATCACGGAACACGATTCCTAACTAACATAACAATGTTGTTAGTGGTAACTGGTTACTCTTAGGCATTGAGGGTTATTCCTCACTATGCTTTGTTTACTTATTCAATACCTCACCCTCTCTCTCGGGTTACTTATTCGTATACACACCCATTCTCTTGGGCTACTCATTCTTATACTTACCCATTCTCTCGGGTTACTCATACACATACTCACCCCTTTCTCTCGGGTTATTTATACTCATTATCTCACCCACACTCTTGGGTTATTCATACTCAAGCTCTTGTAGATTCTCGAGACACTACAGGTCTCCTACGTCACGCTTGTTACTCTCTTTACATACTTAAGCCAAACTCATGGCTCTCTAGCATAGTCTTACTTCCCCGGTTTCGACCCTACTCTGGGTCTAGCATGGTGGGAAGGTTCAACTAGCTCACAGAACTCTCTCTTAGTTCCTATCTCTTTTACTTAGGTCCGACTACTCTTGGACTACTCTCGTCCCATACTCTCCTCTCTCGAGTTATAATAATATCATGTATATTAGTCTAGAAGCATCATTCTCGATGTTTCTAATGACTTTGGGAGCTTTACTTAAATTCGGGTAATCTTAGGTTTTAATAAGGGTTACCTTTACAATACATATACTCATACTTCGGTTATTTCTTATACCGGGTAACCCTCTTATAGGAGGTCGACCATGTCTCAAGGGAGTTACTAATCCCCTAGGTCTCTTTTACCTTCCTTATAAAGTACACATTATTGGATTAACTTCAATCCTCTCGATGGAGGTTCATTTATCTCTCCACTCATATTTATTTCGTGGATTGTTTCAGTAAGGTTTTCTAACCGTTATCGGGTATTTACTCAACCCGTACATCTCCTCACGTCTAGGGAGTTCATATGTTCGCGTTATCGTTATACTATAATCGATAGCTTATGTGTGTTTGCATATTACCTTTGGTTATGTGACTACCCGTTCAACGGGTTTCTAGTCATCAGTACTCGCTAAGAGTCGGTCTATGCACTACGTTAGACCACACCGGCATACAAGTATGTTAGCTCATACAACATACAACAATGCATGCATAATCAAACAAGGGATTATTTTCATGCTTTAATCTTGATTAAACCGCACACAAACACACAAATCAGAGTAACTCGGTTAGCATACGGGGCATGAGAAAATCATACCTTTCACCAGGGTTTTTTACTTTACCGTGGCATCTCACCATGCTCGGGTCACGCACGACTCTCTGATAATGTTTCAAACATTATTGTTAACACTAAACTCATACGGTACATAATAAAATGCTATTCCCGTATTTACCTACCCCGTTATCCCATTAACTCGGTTTTACTCTTGTCAATTTGAGTTCTCACTTCTCAATCACTTCAAACACTTTCTCACACTTCCTAGGGCCTTTACATGTCACCAAACAAGGCCTTAACTTCTTATACGTCATTAACATTCAAACCCCCATCATTTACAACCTTTACAACACACCTAACTGGTCTTAAACAACCTCACAACCATCTTTACTAGGTAATTACCATTTTAGGCATCATTTCCAACTTAAAACAACATTTTTGGTCCGTATAGTGGTCTGTCCGAACTTGTGTCCGAACTTCCAAGTTCGGACGCAAGCCGCCTGACTTTAGACAGAAAACAGACACCACGTCCGAACTTGTGTCCGGACTTCGGAAGTTCGGCGTGAGTCGACGGAGACAATTCATTACAGAAGTCCATGCGTCCGAACATGTGTCCGGACTTCCCAAGTTCGGACACAGTTCGAGGATAATTCTACGGAAGAAATAGGTACGTCCGAACTTGTGTCCGGACTTCCCAAGTTCGGACACAGTTCGAGAATGAAAAATTTCCTAACCAACAAAGCCTGTCCGAACTTCCATGTCCGGACGAAGTTCGGACAAGGCAAAATCCTCACTTTCCAAGCCTTTAACACTTAGCCAAATTTCTCCAAAACTTCCAACATAATGCACACCTCTTACCAAGTTCCATGACTCACTCTTAAGGCCTAAATCTACTTTGTTTTCTACAACTCTTAAAGCATTTAAAACCACCTCTTTTGCTACAGATTTTGCACAAATCTCTCCCTGTACACAAGTATTCCCATGGTGATTTACTAAGCCAATTAAATCTCCTCCAACACTTAGTTTCTCTAGGTCTTCCTCTACTCAAAACATCACTTTAAACCACTTAGGTTTCCACATAAAATTTTTCCATAACTTGGATACTTCTCCAACATTTTCCAAAGTTCATCTCACCACATTATTCAACCTAAAACTAACCAAACCCATCATGGGTTCTACCAGCACATACAAGTTCACCAATACTCATCAATTCTCCAAATACAATACAATGCATAATTCATGAAATGCATAACACTTACTCAAACACTAAATTCACAATGTTTTCTCACTTGCATTATTTTGTACAAGCACATTGCTACCACACTCAAGTGGGGTTCATTTATTCATTAACCCTTCCCAAATTCTAATACAATGTAGAATATACTTAAGGGTTGGTTTCTTACCTTGGATTCTCTCAAGTTTCCTTTAAATACTCTTCTCTTCTTCTCCTCTTTTCTTCACCCAAAATCGGTCAAGGCAAATCACTAGCCCAATTCTCTAGACCAATATACCAATGGATATAAGGAGTACTCATTAGTTCTCCTAACTATGAAAATAACTCATGAATTCAAGAGGAGGGCTCAAGGCATTAAATTTGAACATTACCTTTGGAAACCCTAGAATTGATTTGCCAAGAATCAAAGGAGGAGCTCCAACCCACCATTGGAGACTTGGAGAGTAGCTCAAAACAGAGAAGCAAGGCATTAACACATGCCAAAATCGGCCAACACAAGGAAGTGAAGAAAAATGTATTTTTCTTTGGATATTTTTACCTTGGGTGAAAGAGGAAGCTTCCAGCTTCAAGATTATGTGCTTTTCTCCTCAAATGGGCAACACCCACGAAAATGAAACTCATCATTTTCAGTTTTTGAAAAGAGAGAATGATAGAGGGTGAGGAGAGGATCACAAATATGTGGTTATTTTTGAGTTTGGAGCTTAAACAAAGCTTGAGCAAGGAAGGGAAGTGGGAAGAAGCCATGGATGAGGGGGGAAGAAATCGTCCCAGGCTGGAGGAAGGGGAGAACGTCTGGGAAGGAGAAGGAAAGAGGGAAAAAAAAGAAGAAAGTGAGGAGGAGAGAGAAGAGCCTACCTTTTCTACTTTATTTCCTTCCCT